>JAECUM010000201.1:0-388510 GCA_016617855.1 Megalonaias nervosa | reverse complement strand
GATTATTACTTTATGTGTATTAGGCTTGATGATCACTTTATGTGTATTAGGCTTGATCATCACTTTAAGTGTAGTAGGCTTGATCATCATTTTAAGTGTAATAGGCTTGATTATCGCCTTAATTATATTAGGCTTTATTATCACCTTATGTGTGTTAGGCTTGATCATCACTTTAAGTGTATTAGGCTTGATCATCACTTTAAGTGTATTAGGCTTGATCATCACTTTAAGTGTGTTAGGCTTGATTATCACTTTAAGTGTAATAGGCTTGATTATCGTCTTAATTATATTAGGCTTTATTATCACCTTAAGTATATTAGGGTGGATTATAGACGTAAGAGTATAGGTTTGATTATCACTCTAAGTGTAATATGTTTTATTTACATGAGGCTTGATTATCGCATTCAGTGTGTTAGGCTTAATTATTGCTTTGGGTTTGTTAAAATAGTGTTTTTCCGCTGATACAGAAAATGATCACTTTTGTGAATATTTATTAAAAATAGAAATGATAATCATTACAAACATATAAACATCTATTTTTTTTTCAATGTGGTTTTGATTTTACGGCAGTTACTATGTATAGTCAGTTTAACATGCATGCTGGAAAGAATGTCAAACTTTATACTACTGAAAAATAACACGAGGTCATAAAAAATAAGATGTCACACCTGGCTTTATTTTGGCACTAACCCAACAAAGTTTAGGTTTATTAGATAAATTATATCGACTGAATGCACCAGTTGCAGGATTAGTGCCGTAAATAAGGACTGAACACAATATATATATATATATATATATATAACAACATATATATATATATATATATATATATATATATATATATATATATATATATATATATATATATATATATATATATCGTATCTTTCTTTTTTCTTCATATCCTGCTATTGCTATGAGACTTGCACAAACAGGCCATTGTGGGGAAAACCCAGATTACTTATCTCGTCTCTTGTGGTTTCCTTTTGCGTCAAGTGTTATTTAGTGTATGTTATTACCACGAAGTATACACATCGCTGTGACACTTATTGCTTCTGCTACTGTCATTGTTTACGTGGCATAAATGGCACTTTGATATATCTTTTATAGTCCATCATAACGAAACTTTCTAGACATCAGCCATCTTTTTTTCTGGAAACGATCTCTATTATTTCTCGCAAAAACAATAATTGTTTAGGTGGGTTGTGTCTCAAAAATAAGAAAATGATTACTATTAACGCACTGCATAGAACCAGATCTGCCAGCGCATTATGTAACGGCATATCTGGGTCAATGCAGATTGCATTTGGACTCGACGAGTATATACGGTATGTATTCGTTGAAATGTAACGTTACCAGCCACTTATTTGTTGAAAGATTTAAAAACATTTCAAGAGTAAGGTAAAGTTGTGACGTATATAACGTTTATCTCGTTCGTTTGTAAGTAAGGTAGTAAGCCGCTGGCCTTGTGGTAGAGCGTCCGCCTCGGATGCGGAAGGTCGCGGGTTCGAAACCCGGCCTTGTCATACCAAAGACTTTCAAAAATAGTACAAACAGCTGCCTCGCTTGGCGCTCAGCATTAATAGGTTTGTGTTAGGACCAGTTGGCCTGGTGTCAGGATAATGTGACTGGGTGGGACATCATGCTACATGTCTGCGGCATGATGCTCCAGTGCTTAACACCACTATAAACTGTCACACTGCAGACATCGTAGCGATATGACTGAAACATTGTTAAAGCTACGTTAAAAATCTAAATGACACACACACGTAAGCTAGTGTGTTCATTTGTTCTTTCGGTCGTTGTTCATTCGTTACACCATCAGTACTGGACTCCAAAATCCTTACTCTCATTATGACTGGCATGCAAATCCATCCCAAGGGCGGTAACACAAGCAAATATAGATCACTGCGACCTACTTTCTTCAACTCTAATGCACATAGACACACGAAAATTGGTATGTGGAGGAGACTAAATAATCACTCGATAAGGTCACTGTGGCACATTTTCCAATCTTTTCCAGTTGTATTTTCAGTCATTTATTCTTTACGTCCTCCATGTATTTGAAAATATTACATCTAGACTTATCAAAAGATGCACTTGAATGCATCTGCAGGTGCATAAATTGATAATAGCAAAGGCAGGTCACTGCGACCAAATATTTTTAACTCTGAGTGACCTCGTGATTTCAATTTTCGATTCAATGCAATCTCAATATTTTGCATCGCATTTGATCTACATTTATGAAAATTGGTATTTGGATTCATCACAAGGAAAGGCAACTCAATCATCGCTAAAGTAGGTCACTGTCACCTAATTTTCAGGCTTTAGTGACGATTGTATATTCAGGAATCTGCTCGTTACTCTTTACACCCGAAATATGTTGTACGCTTTTTCGCCTACATTTCCGAAATACAGTATTGAGATGCATTTCAAGGAGTACAGCTCGATCGTAACAAAAGTAGATCAATGTCACTTATGTTCCCCTCGAGTTACATTTGCCTGAGCAATATATTTGTTAATTCTATGCATTTTAATTCCATCGCACTAGACTAATCAAACCTTCTGAGTCAATAATGACGAAACGAAGCTTTGTATGCTAGAGCAGCCTAAGGAGCACATTGCAGCACCAGCATCATTTGTATTATTTGTTTTGTTACTTCAGACATTTTTAAAAGTTATATATATATCTATCTATATATATATATATATATATATATATATATATATATATATATATATATATATATATATATATATATATATATATATATATATATATATATATATATATATATATATATATATATTCAACTTTATATATTCGATATTTCATTAGATACATTTATAAAAAGTATGCTGACCTATATATGAGTCACGTCTCTAATGTACTAAAGTTGAAAACTACAAGTGGGAAATCCAACAATATCGCTAGTCATCGTAATGTATTACTGATAAATGTTTCTTATTAATAACCTGCATGTTGTGGTAAGCAATATTGTCGTATCTTACCGTATATGTCACATCATTGTGATACAATTCAAACTTCCCATGCATGTAACAAATTGCGATACCATGCAAACTTCCCATGCATGTTACTTCATTTTGATACAGTTGAATCTTCCTGTCCGTTTCACTTCTGTTCGATATCATTCAAACTTCCCATCCGTGTAACTTCATTGCGATACCAGTCAAACTTCCAATGGATGTCACTTCATTATGATACTATTCAAACTTCCCATGCATGTCACTTCTTTTTGATACAATTCAAACTTCCCAAGCATGTCATTCGTTGTGATACCATTTAAACTTCGCATACATGTCACTTCAATGTGATATCATTCATGCGTCCCATCCGTGTCACTTCATTGTGATATCAGTCAAACTTCCCATGCGTGTCATTAATTGTGATACCATTCAAACTTCCCATGCATGTTACTTCATTTTGATACATTTGAATCTTCCCATCCGTTTCACTTCATTTCAATACCATTCAAACTTCCCATCCGTGTAATTCATTGTGATACCATTCAAACTTAGAATGGTTGTTACTTCGTTGGGGAACTATTCACTCTTCTCATCAATGTCACTTTCTTGTGATACCGTTCAAACTTCAGCATTAAGGGACTTCATTGTATTTCTGTGATATCTGCCCATGTACGTCACTCCGTTGTGATACCGTTCTATCTTTCTATGCATGCCATTTCATTATGGTACCGATGTATCTTCCCATACATGTCACTTCTTTGTGATACCGTCCACACTTCCCATACATGTCACTTCTTTGTGATACCGTCCACACTTCCCATACATGACATTTCAGTGTGCTACAGTTCTATTTTCTCATACATGTCACTTCATTGTGATACTGTTCAAACTCCCCATACATGACACTTCGGAGTGGTACCGTTCTGTTTTCAAAATCACTTCATTATGGTACTATTTACAGCTCCTATGCATGATAATTCATTGAGGTACAGTTCAAACTTCCCATGAAGGTCGCTTAATTGTGCTTCAGTTCCATCTTCCGTTCTGTGCTCCAACACATGTCACTTTATTGTTGTATCGTTCCATCTTCCCATACATCTCCCTTTATTGTGGTACCATTCTATCTTTCCGTCTATCTTCCCATGCCTGTCACTTCATTGTGGTACCGTTCTACATTCCAAAGCAGGTCACTTCATTTTGTTACATTTCACATTTCCCATGCATGTTTCTTCACTGTGGTACAGTTCAAACCACCCATGCATGTCACTTCATTGTGTCACTGTTTCTCATACACATAGTACAGACAGCTAAAGTTCCGGGTGTAATCAGTATTTGATGTTCTATTTCAATATATTTACTATTATCGTTTTTTCTTCATTCCATCAACAGTGGTAATGTGCAAGTATGAAGGACGTTAGCAGATTCAATCATAGCTGAAGGACCATTATAATGGTTAGAGTGGTTTGGAGTTACGCCATGGCAAAAAAACCAATGGCATTTTAAAACTGCGGATAAGCAAACGACATAATAGGTCGATGGCATCACAATATAACGCGTCATATTTAGTCTTGTTTCTTTCTCCTCGTTCTTTATTGGATTTCGATGCATTCTAGAGGAACGACAGCAGAAACCAGCTAAGTCTTACAGGAATTGGGGTCAGATTATCATTCATGTGGCCATATAATCTAAAAGAGGAATGAGATGTGGAGAGCGAGTCATTTGCGTTTTTTATTCATCTGCACTCATTGAATTTCTCTTATGCCTACATTATGTCCTATTTTGCACAGAGACTATGGTAGTGCCATACGAAATTATTGGTGGTTTGTTCATTGACTTCATTTTCATTGGCTTTGAGATATAACTTTAGCTGGAAATATGGATTATCTGAATAAATTATTATTTGTTCATAGTTTGGTCTTTATTCAATATTATACATTGTTTATATATGTATAACCGTGTACCGTGCCTGTGTGCTAAGCACTCTCCTGTACGCCAGCGAAACCTGGACCCTGTACGCCTCACAGGAGAAAAGACTGAGCGCCTTTCACATGCGATGCCTCCGACGCATACTCGGGATCACCTGGAGCGATCGAGTGACAAACAACGAGGTGCTTGAACGTGCCAAGATTCCCAGCATGGTCACACTTATCCGCCAACGTCGCATCAAATGGCTGGGCCATGTACGTCGGATGGATGACGGACGGATCCCCAAAGACCTTCTTTATTCTAAGCTTGCCTCTGGCAGAAGATCGATCGGACGGCCACATCTCCGCTTCAAGGATGTCTGCAAGCACGACATGAAAGCCCTTGAGATCGATGTCAACACCTGGGAAGAGCTTGCTCCAGACAAGTCCAGCTGGCGACATGCTCTGATCACTGGTCTGAAAGCCGCGAGGACAAGCTACGACTGCTCGCTGATGAAAAACGATTTCAGAGGAAGAGGAAGCAGCTCCAACCCACACCAGACTTAACCTTCAAGTGCAGCAACTGCAGCAAGGTTTGCCACTCCCGTGTGGGGCTCCATAGCCACAGAAGACGCTGCACAAATACCAACCGGGACACCTCTCATGGGCGCATTTCCATCATCTCTCGAGACTAACGGATGCCAACAAAGCAAGCAAAACTGGGGGGAGAAGGGGTTAGCACTTTTGTATTAGGTATATTTTAATTGGGTGTTCCCGGTTACAACCACATCATCCCTCAAGCTGGTGCGCAATGAAGACGACTGTGATTGGACATCATTGTTTATTAATATTTGTCAACAGATATGAGTGTATTAAAACAATGTAGAGGATTTGATTCTCCTCAGCAGCAGAGAGGGTGAACAGACCACTTGCTTGGATTGTTAATCATTGAAACAAAAATATGGTCTCAGTAGTCAACACGTTATAAACCCCCACCAATTGGGTTACTTCATTTTTGACTTTCGTTCCACGCGTGTTTGTTTACTCCTGGACAACCTACTCATTGGTCGCACCCTCTCTGCTGCTGTAATTAAATAACTGTTATATCAATAATGATTGGTGAAGCTCACTCAGCAAGATTAGCTCGAGAACGACTAGTGGCAATTACGAAATATTTACCTGTCCGTGATTCTGTCAAACAGCAACTACAAGCGCGTCAGGAGTTTAAAGAAGGATTTGCAGAAAGTGCAGAAGAATTGTTTAAACCTATTACAAAGACTACTAAAGGTCTTCTTCCCACGTTGGAGAAAACCGCTGAAACAACTGGACAAATAGCAGAGTGAACTAAGAAAACAAAAAAATAATTCTACGAGAACTTCAAGCTGAAATAGCTGCTGCTCAACCAATGCGAGAAATACTTGAAAGTATAGACCAAGCTTGTGCTCAAATAGGTGATATAAAGGATCCTATACCAGAACCAGAACTAGAACAAGAGCGAGAACCAAAACAAGAAAAAGCTAGAGTTGCTCTGATTGATACATTTACCAGAGAAACTGTTAATGATATTAGGAAAATCAAAAGCGTAAAACAATTAGCTGTGAGTACCGCGAAAACTTTCAATAATAAAGAACAATTTCTGAACCCAGAGTATCGTGGTCGTTCTATAAGATGTGATGACTGGAACAAATGGATATATCGCATACGCTACGGAGTTGATCAGGTCAGAAGTGACGATTTGAGACATACGAAGTTTAACGATGAGATAAAAAGATATCTTTACAACAACAAAAAGAACTAGTCGAATAACAAGTAAGAAAAAAGAATGGCAAGACGCCCGGCGCAACTGGAAGTGGCATTCGTATAGGTACCAGGGGAAATGGTCTTAATACTCCATGTCCCAATAATGTCCTTGCCGATGTTGAACGATTAGAAATTCTGATTGGCGGAAGACGAGCTGGTAATAATTCCCCAGAAATTATAAATGAAGTAGCTGATATTTGTCAGAGATTATTTACAGGCGGTATCATGAATATTAATGTTTATCGATCCCTCATCGATGAAATCGTTGATGATTACCACAGTGATTAGAGGTATGCAATTAGATGCAGTGAATAAAAATAAGATGATCATACACAATGCTCAACGTGAACCGACCATGGTCAGGGTGATAAATTCGTGATTACCAACCTATAAAGCGATTTACAGTGATGGACTTGGTGATGTTGTTCAGGGTCTATTTAGAAGGATAGCTCCAAAGGCTATACCGATTGTAAAACAACTGGGAATGAAAGCTATTGATGTTGTTCGTGAAAAAAGTATTGGTGCTATTGATGATGTTGCCAGCAAAGCATTCTCAACGATCAAAGATAGACTAGCACGATTGATACGACGAAAACCTCAGTCAGTAAAATTACCCAGCACTGAAGTGATGCCTACGAGTGTTAGTAAAATAATAAATCAAGTTGAAAATAAAAAACTAGCAGAGTTAGCTGGTGAAAAAGAAGAAAAAATGAAACTTCTAGTCTGATATCAGGAAGTGGTTTTCGTGTAAGACGATAGTAAATAAAATAAGACGTTCAAACCTATTTCTGATCCAGCATTTCACATGGATGCACCAGTACTCAAAGATGAATCTGTGCGTGATTATCAATATTATTCTTATGACGCACGTGAGCCAAATCAGCGTGGGCGAAATGAGCTGCAAGTTCAGGATACAAGCAAATATTTCTTGCCCACTGAAGCATTTATTGAAGTAGAAGGTGACAAATTCTGAAAACAGACAATACTGAATATGGAGATAATATTAGAGTTGGCTTTGTTAATAATGGCATTATGGCGTTATTCAACAGTGCCACATATATGATTGACTGAAGAAACATTGAAATATGTCATAACGACGTCGATGTTGCCACGACGATATTAAATCTATCAAGATATTCCGATGATTATTCAAGATCAGCTGGTCTGTCAATGATATTTCTCAATGATACTTCTAACCACCCTGATGACAGAAAGTATAATATGAGATGACCAAGAAACGATGCCGACAATGCTGATGCTGATGTATGGCCGGTGGTTCATAATGAAAATTCAGATTTCAACTTAGGATTCTCAACACGTCGATTAATGCTGAAAGGTAATCGTGAAAGGTTTTCATGTGCAATTCCACTATCGCATACTTTTGGATTCTGCAGAAATGTCAGAAAGGTCATTTTCGGAGCTAAGCATATAGTTGTATTCGTACGAAAGGCCACAGACGATGATGTAGTCTGGCGATCTGGTGGCGATGCTGGTAAAGTAATACTAACAAAACTTTCTTTGTGGATGCCAGAAATGACTCCAACAATACCTGAAGAAGAACGGCTACTCTCTTTTATGAAACAAGGCGGTAAATCGACATTATCATGGTTGACTATGACCACAGATGCTATTCAAAGTAATATTGATGGTTTATTCATATGGCAGATATCATTACAACAGCACCGCGACATATATTTGTTGCTTTCCAAAATAATGAACGAATGAACTGACAAATACATAGTATAATGATATTTGGCCCTCTTGGGGTTAATGAGGTTTCTTTGAGGACAAATGGACATCAAGAACCATCTGAAGAAATATTATTGAGTTTTGAAAATAATCATGTTGCACGTGCATATTATCGTTTGATGACGTTCATGGGACGCGATCAAATTGTTGATACTGGCTTACAAATATCACAGCTAGATTTTACACATCTGTATCCAATCTATTATTTCTCACTGGAACACTTGGATTTATTCAGACAATCTGTCTTTGATATACACTTTCGAGCTCGTGTGGCAAGAGGAGCAATTGCTAATTATAGAGCAATCGCTGTTATACTCAGCGAGAAAACAATGTTGCTTGAAGGTGTTGGTGGACGAATGGAGTCGTTGATGCCCCAGTGGAAAACATGTAATTAAATCGCTCATGATATTATAATGTCATATCGTCGTGTTAGTGTCAGTCTGACTCCTGGTCAGATTAAAAAACTATAATCAGTATCAAAAGAGAACTGTGGAGTATAAATATCACTAAAGCGAGAACAAGTCCAAGGTGGTTAAAATAAACTATCATTGTCAGAACGTCAACTCAGGCAAGCCAAACGATCACAGACCGGCATACGACTTAATCTTACTGCGGGTGCTGTTAATGACATCGCTAAGACGGGTGGTATATTTCCACTTCGCGCAGCTATTCCAGGAATAATAGCCGCTCCAGCCCCAGCCGTTGCAAAAGCAGCTGCACTTGGTGCTGTTGGAACTGTTGCTGGGATGGCACTAAAGAATGCAACAGGAAAAGGAATAAAAGAAGAAGGAAAGGGTCTAAGACTGCCAGGAACTCGGTACGGAAAGGGTTTAAGACTGCCAGGGACACTTCGCTGATTCTCCCCATGTCCAATTTTGATTTACTTAATGCCACTAAAAAAATAAATTTCAAAATTTTCAGGTGTTTTTATGCGTGATCAATTACCGCACAAACCAAACAATGTTGAAACCGATATCATTAATCTCGATAAAAACTCTGGTTTAGGTACTCATTGGGTTGCATATGCGATTGGTCCACGTGGAATTGTTTATTTTGATTCTTTTGGGTTGGCACCACCAAAGGAATTTTTAAAATATGTTAATAATCTCAATACACCAATCTGGTATTCAATATTACCAACACAGACAATAACCGATCAGCCGATATGCAGCCGTGAAGTGCTCGCTGTACTCGACGCTGTATCATCGTCAGAAACACCACCTCATAAAGTTGTACATGAATACTCCGTTTTAAATAATTGCTAATAATATAATGGTTGATATTTATGGAAGGTCCTCTCCTGTCTCTGACAGGAAGATAAAAAAGATGATATCGATTTATCGAAGTACGCTACCAAAGACGATCTAGCTGATATTATGAACTTGTCTGGAGTTGACCTGGATGAAGTTGTTATTTTTCAGGATAAATACGGTGTTTTAAAGACGAGTAATATTAAGTGGATCGACATAATTCGTAGATGTCTCGGTGCTACCGTTGATAATATTCCAGTGTTTACTGATGGCGGTAGAATTAGAGACTCAAATTTATCAATCGGAACTATCAGAGATGAAGTTTAAAAAAGTGTTGCTGATTGTTTAAAATCCACCGGTGACACAATGGCAGGTAAACTCAATATGAATAGAAATAAAATTGTTGTTTTAAGAGAACGAATATCCGACGAAGATGCCGCAACAAAGAAATATGTGGATGATAAAGATACTACAATCGATGACAAATTAACCAAGTTGCGATCTGAATATGACGTTCACGTGAATATGTTTTTATATGTTCGCAGAAATGTTCAAAAAGTCAATAAAATCGCAGATTTCTTCGGTAATCCATTACTCATTGATATTAAACTTTCTGATATTAACGCGAGACTCAACGATATCATCAGTGGAATTCCTAATATCGTTCAAAAAACTAATCTGATTTAAATTCCTCACAAGCAGATTACCAATGTGGTATACACAGTTGTTACGAATATGTAATTAAATTGCTTGTGTGTTAGTTTTAAATTCTTTTTTATTTTATTTTTGTTTCATTACATTTTATTGTAATGAATATCTTTACTGGATTTGATATTTTTCCCAGTAAATTCAGTCTTTTGTTTTGACGCAAAGGTTTGCTTCATTTTTCTTTTTAGCTCACTTTGGTTCACAGTTTTTGTAAACATCGAGCGAAAACGATTGGCTATTACCAAGGTCATTTTCAGCCTACATGTTAGCTCTGTTGTTAACAGTTTCATTTTTAAATTCATTTCCAGCGTGTGAATCTGATTCTTAGATAGGGCTAGTCTGGCATACGTGCTAAAAGGCATTTTTTTTTTTTACTGCGTGGTTGATGATTAAGTGATCATGTGACCCATCATGAGTGTCGAAATGACGCTTTAGTTGGGTTTAATACTGATATCTTCGTGAAATTTTGTCAGTCGTAAAATTGTACCTTTGGGCTCAAGGTATTTTGTCTTGTTGTTGCCATTTGAGTTGATTTTTGTATTTAAAATAATTTATTCACCCCGGGAAATATTCTACTTCAACGAAATACTTGGACAAAGACATTCAGTGGAGATTTATTCTGGAATTCTAAACGGGAACATTATAAATTGTGATTCAACGAGGAATTGTTGCCATCAGTACAATTACCTCATCTGACGTCATCGCCTTCCATATTGGAATTTCATAGAGATTCGAACCTGGATTGAATTAGAACTGTTTAGTGTTGGGACTTATATTTTTCAATTCTAGGACTAATTTTTGGATTATATTCACAAACCGTAAGTCCTATTTCTTATTTTACATTTTTTTCTAGGGAAATAAATTATTTTGTTAAAATTTACAAAGCTTGTTGACTTCACTCTTTTCTTTTGTTACTTTTGTACGAGCCTACACGTAACACAGTATCATCAGGATCATCAACATGGTCAGAGCAAAATAACACTATCAAACACACAGCGGAAGTCACTGGTGTGTAGAGGCTGTCTGTGTTCAGCTCTGCAAAATTTAGGATATTTACTACATTTCAATGGCGTCATTCAACCGATAATTTTTCTGGAACCGTGTCTATTGTTTTAAATAAAGATACAGAAGAAATATTTATACTGGAACCATCTGACAAAAAATAACCGCAGCGTCCTACTGGTGGTGTCTGGAATTCGTCTCTGAAACACCTCAATTGATTACTTAATAAAGAGTTTACATGTCGGCAAACAAATACAGATACGAACAAGTCTGCTTGTTACAGACCCAACTGAAAAATATCATAGATGAGTATACAGTAAAAATAAAAAAAAACATATCGTAGACGTGTCGTTGTTACTGATATAATTGTTTATTCTGCATCTGCCGCAGTCGCTGAAATTGGTGTATTACTGTCTGCGGTACCAATGATATCACCAGCAGTTGCAACAATTTGTGTTCAACCATAACAACAGTTGCTGGTGTTCTTAATATAATTGAAAAAAAAATATCTACATGTGCGGCTGATAAATTGCATGAATATCAAATATTACTTTCAGCGGCAACACAAGCACACGCGAAAATATCATCGCTAATATCATCAGGACTTAGCGACGGAATAATATCAGATCAGGAATTTGCACATATGCCCCTGATTTACGAATCAGGGGTTTACAGTTCCCTTGACAAGTCAAGGAACCTGACTGATGTCAGGGTGTTACCTTGATTTAAAATCAGGGATTTATAAATAATGTCAAACGAATTACTACAACAAATCGCCACTAATACAGCACCGCCAAAAACCACAATGATATCACCGAGTTCAACCAATCCTGAGTTTGGCATTAATTTTCCAACTGCAATTCCAGCCAAAGAAATAGCACTTGCACAATTGTGAGTTTATTACAGTTGGTCAAATATTAGATCAAAGTCGTTTGGTTGATTGCAGCCAAACAATTCATTAGTATTTGCAAATAAAAATAAGGACGACGGAACCCCGGATTGGCAAGTAGTCAGTATTCCCACAGGAAGTTATCAAATCGAACAGATCAATGATGAATTCCAAAGCCGCATTAAATCTATAACAGGTAAAGAATCCAAGATTCTGTTCATGAACCAACATTATCTGCGGCGATTGAAATCAATTCACCGGATTATGCCGTAGATATATATATCAATCATCGATTAGAACTGCATTAGGTTGGCCTGAGATTGCGCAGGTTTATGTGGAACTGCTGGAACCAATCAAAGATGAATTTTTTTTCACTGAAGCAATCATTTACAAATATTCCAAGTTATGGAAAACAAAAACCATAGACATACTTTAATACAAATAATCAAATCGTTGTAGAAAATCGAACGTTTCCAGATATAACGGTTTATTTACGTGATATCGTATTACCAGACCTATCAAAACCTTATAATTTTGTTAAAGTAAAATTTAACTCAGATTTTGTTAAATCATTTAAAAACGCAATTGAGTCTGAATATATTCAGACATACAACAACATAATAAATATTTTTACGTCCATAACACAACATTACGACGAAGATGTAAAACAACAAATAATCTAAAATATTAATCATATGATGCATGTTCTCTCGGACCGGAAATAAGTTAACAGACTTATAATTGCAAATATAAAATCCAAATACGATTTAAAAGATTTATTTTTAGACTATTATAAAAAAAATCAATCGTTAAACAGAGTGACATCCTTTTACCTGAACTTGAATTCGATACGAATATAGCAATGGGCGAAATCATTGATAAATATTTTCCAAATGTTCTCTAATCATGGAGAAAAATAAACCCACAACCGAATATTCATGTCTCGCCGGGTATTGTTAATATCACATCAACGATCGCTGTCAATCTTGTTTGTGACATCATTGATGGCAGTTATCAAGTAGATCTTGAAAATTCTAACCAAGTTCAACAAGGATACATCTTATACTCATTTACCCTTCAAGTCCCACCTTCTGAATTTGAGGAATGAAGTTTTGAATATTAATCTGTATGTGCTTTCGTAGAACAATACAACTGTTAACGAGAACATATTATTGCAGTTGTATGTGATACAGATCAGGTTCACATTCTTACATTAAATATGATTCAGAATAAAAATAAATATTAATTTCAGAATAAAAATAAATAACATCATAATATGATTCAGAATAAATATTATTATCAGAATAAATAATACAATCTGATTCAGAGAAAATATTATAATCTGTTTCAGAATAAATATTATCAGAATAAATATTACAATCTGATTCTGACTAAATGGAATCTGAATAAAAATAAATATTATTATAATCTGAATAACAAAAAATTTTATTATAATCCGGTTCTGAGTAAATATTATTATCAGCATAAAAATAAATATTATTATCAGAATAAAAAAAAATATATTATTGCAATCTGATTTAGAACAAATATTGTTATCAGAATACAAATAAATATTATTATCAGAATGAAAATAAATATTATTACAATCTGATTTAGAATAAAAATTATTATCAGAATAAAAAAAGATATTATTACAATCTGATTCAGAGTAAATATTATTATCGGAATAAAAATAAATATTATTACAATCTGATTCAGAATAATATTATCATCAGAATAATAACAAATATTATTATCTGAATAAATATTATAATCAGAATAAAAATAAATCTGATTCTGAGTAAATATTATTATCAGAATAAAATAAATCAGAATCTGAGTAAATATTATAATCTGAATAAATATTACAATCTGATTCAGAATAAATATTATTATCAGAATAAATATTACAATCTGATTCAGAATAATTATTATTATCAGAATAAAATAAATATTATAATCTGATTCTGACTAAATAGAATCTGAATAAAATAAATATTTGTATAATCTGAATAAATAAATATTATAATCTGATTCTGAGTAAATATTATTAATAGAATAAAAATAAATATCATTATAATCTAAATAAAATAAATATTACTATAATTGTGATTCTGAATAAATATTATTATCAGAATAAAAATAAATATTATTATAATCTGATTCTGAATAAATATTATAATCTGAATAAATATTATTATCAGAATAAAATAAATTTGATTCTGAGTAAATTTTATTATCAGAATAAAAGTAAATATTATAATCAGAATAAAATAAATATTATAATCTGAACAAATATTATTATCAGAATAAAAATAAATATCATCGAAGAAATTATATAATCAGAATAAAAAAAGAATATTATTATTATCAGAATAAAATAAATGTTATTATAATCTGATTTTGAATAAATATTAATATTATTATGTGAATAAATATTATTATCTGAATAAATATTATTATCAGAATAAAAAGCAACATCATATAATAAATATTATTATCAAAATAAAAATAAATCTGATTCTGAGTAAATATTATAATCAGAATAAAATAAATATTATTATCATTATAACATAAATGTTATTTTAATCTGATTCTGAATAAATATTAATATTATTACCTGAATAAATATTATTATCTGAATAAAAATAACTGATATAATCTGAATGAATATTATTATCAGAATAAAAATAAATCTGATTCTGGGAAAATATTATAATCAGAATAAAATAAATAATATTATCAGAATAGATATTATTATCAAAATAAATATTATAATCTTATTCTGACTAAATAGAATCTGAATTCTGAGTAAATATAATCTGATTCTAAATAAATATATTATTATCAGAATAAGAATAAATCTGATTCTGAATATAATCTGATTCTGACCAAATAGAATCTGAATAAAAATAAATCTGATTCTAAATAATTATTATAATCTGAATAAAAATAAATCTGATTCTGAATAAATATTATTAGATAATAAAAAGAAATATCATAATCAGAATAAATATTATAATCTGATTCTGAATAAATATTATTATATAATAAAAATAAATATTATAATCAGAATAAATATTATAATCTGAATAAGTATTATTCTCAGAATAAAATAAATATTATCATAATCAGAATCTGAGTAAATTTTATTATGTAATAAAGAAACATTTTATTATCAGAATAAAAATAAATATTATTATAATCAGAATAAAAATAAATATTATTATCAGAATAAAAATAAATATTATTATAATCAGAATAAAAATGAATATTATTATCAGAATAAATGATTCTGAATAAATATTATAATCTGATTCTGCATAAATATTATTATCTGAATAAACATGATTCTAAATAAATATCATAATCAGAATAAATATAAAAATAAATATTATTATCTGAATAAATATGATTCTGAACAAATATCATAATCAGAATAAAAATAAAAATAAATATTAATATCTGAATAAATATAATTCTGAATAAATATTATAATCTGATTCTGCATAAATATCATAATCAGATTATCTGAATAAATATCATGATCAGAATAAATATTATTTTCTGAATAAATATGATTCTGAATAAATATCATAATCTGAATCTTCATAAATATCAAAATCAGAATAAAAATAAATATTATTATCTGATTCTGCATAAATATTATTATCTGAATAAATATGATTCTGAATAAATATCATAATCTGATTCTGCATAAATATCATAATCAGAATAAATATTATCTGAATAATATCATAATCAGAATAAAAATAAAAAAATAAAAATAGCAAAAGAGAGTACCTGACGAGAAGGTTGAATGACGTCGGATATATATCTTTTTGGGTAATTGTTATATTTTTCTTTCTCATTGCAATTGTTGGATCGCTAAGCGCAATAGGGGTAATAAAAGCACCCCCTAAGTGAACCCCAGGTGTTTTGAGGTTCGGGGGTGCCAGGCGAGTTAAACCTGGAATTAGTGTTGTTTTTTTTAACAATCACCCATACACAAGTATATATCTCGTCATCAAATTATCCTTTGGATCTGAATTAATATGAAATATCACAAGACCCTTTTGGATTACTCCGTAAAAACACTTGTAGATGAATCTATGAGAGAAATAACATTTTTTACAGCAGTAACTATAAGATAACCAGTATTAATGACAACTCTATTTACTGTTTTTTTTAATCTGCAGTGCCTAATTACACCATCACGAGATGCTTCATAATTCTTGATGATAGGATGTTTCACAAATTCATTTTGTTCCATTTGGATAATAATATTATTTGTCTAAATCATTATTTTGAAAATCTGTAGAGATAGTCCACGGCGGATTTTATGGGGGATTCAGTTCCATCGGTATTAATTTATTTTTTATCGTAATATCGTTTCAATTCTCTGTATTTTTTACCAACGCATTGCACACACAATCGGGTTTCTCCTTTAACCCCAACACCACATCGTAAACACGGTTTTGGTCATAGAAGCCTGCGCCGAACGCTTTGCGAATGATATCCAAAGAATTCATTTGCGCATGCTTTGTTACAAGGAGTTGAATAACCAATCATGAGCCACCTGCATTTATTGTTTGTTTGAATCATTATATAATATTTTATACTTCAATTTAAATATATATTTGCTTTAATTATGATATGGAGGAGTTTGAGAGATTATCCGTAATTAAGCCCTCTAAAGCCAGATTTGATCTTGCCAAACTGCCGGAATCTAAATTTAGTTTTTCGATGCGAGATCTGGCTTTAAAGAATACGGATATAACTGATCGTATCCGTGAAGCCAATAGGGAATTTCGCAAGATGGTGCGGCTCATGTGTGGTCAACGTTCAGAATTATTGATATTATCGACATTAGAATGAATGACGAGCGAGGAAGATTATTGACTATCTCGACAATCAAAGATATCTTATTCTAATAAAATTTATTGTGCAGACAGACGACGGCATTTGGATTATCCGTGACAAACGTGACCCTGTCCACCTGACACAGTCAGGACACACTGGAAATAATATTGTCACGTTAAATAAAATTTTCAAACCAGGAACATTGACTGGTATTGACAAACCATATTATGAACGAGCGTATCCTGTTACTGCAGTTGTTTATGCGTTATATCCGCTAAATGATAAACCTAGTATTGATGATCTAAAACCGATGAAATTGTCCTTGACAGAGTCAAAGATAAATTGTGTAGCCGAGCGAATTATAGAACACTTCAGAAACGCGATGCGTGGAAAAGGTTTAACTGATCTAAGACATAAAAAATAAATAAGTGGGCAGAAACAGTTAAAGATACCGGAGCGTCTATTAAAGATGTCGATGAACTAGGAAAGAAATTGGAATTCCCAATAACAGTAAAAACACTAACCGGAGAGATTTTGTACGAATCGAAATATAAATCAAGAGGAGCTCCGATAACGATTATTGATCATAACGCACATGCATGGACATCGGCCATAACAATATTTCCACGAGACCGAACTGTTAAATTTTATAATGATTATATCTTTGATTTGCTCAGAAATATTAGTAAGAGTGGCCCTGTATCCGTGTGGGTATTTCAGAGTTCAGAATCTGTGTATCATCAGTTTGTCCGTCCTAATGGAGAAATTTATCGTGCAGAACCACTCCATGAAGAAATGAAAAAAAAAATTGGATCAAAATATACTCCTGACAATATCTTTACAGTCAGAAGTTGGACAATTAATGAATAATTGCTTTACCGTTCCATCAGTCGTTGCACACGCTGCTCAAAAGAAAAATTCATGGTCAGCATCAAGATTGGAATTTCTTCTTGATGTCCAGCGCAGTTGTGTCGAATACGGACACTGCGAATTGTGGAATACTAAATACGATTATTATGACGTTATATCAGTTGATATGGTAGCATGTTATCCCGGAAATTTTCTTGGATACGGAGAGTGTTCTGAATACTTTAAAAGATTTGGACATCCAACACACGAAATGACAAGAGTTGCGATAAATGGTCCCTTACCAGATTTTGATTTAACTGGATTTGCCTGTATAGAGTCATTCGAGTTTACGGAAAATCTGCTTCCGATTGTTTATTTTTGGTTTGGAAGACATTTCTCAGAAAACCATTGGGCTCCAATAGTACTATTACGCTACATGCTTGATGTAGCGATATTGATATCATTAGTTATAAGTGAAGCGATAATAACATATCGTCCTCAAAAACAGGTTTCGTTGCCACAACCAAAGAAATATTCTGATGATGAAAATCCTGATATGACTGATTATAAAAATAAGGTTGCAAAAGATCTCGGCAGAAAATTAATTGGTAAATTTACTCAGGGTAGTTCATGTGATCATAAACGACATTGTACAAAGTTAATTATGGACGATGCTGAGCTCGATTTTATAATTGCTAATACAACAGAGAAAGGTACATTTATAAGTCGAAGTAATGCTTATTTGTCAGATGAAACTAAATTAGGAAGAATTGTGAGCTACATTGATGGTGAGTCACCACACTGTACTCATTTAAGATCTTCGATGCTCGCGTACGTTTCGATAAATTTGTTATCAATGATAAACAGATTTCCTCTGATCGCGGTTAGAGTCGCCACAGATTCATTTCATATAAATAAATAATATACGGATTTGTTAAAACCATTTCTATGTGTTAATGAATCATGGGGTGAATGAAGAATAAAACAAGAAAATATACTTGGTTATTCTGAATCCGCCGACTTTGAAATCAAGGAAATTTATTACAAGAATAATAATCAAATATCAAAATCATCGGCACCATCTGTGTATAATCCTGTGGCCAGACATAAAACCGTTTATCTCAATGTGTGTGGTGGTTCTGGTAAAACAACGCGTGTGATTAAATTATTCCTGAATAACTGTTCAGATATGATTGTTTTGACACCTACACATAGACTTGCCAGAGAAATAAATGAACGAGGAGTAAAATCTCAAACCTATCATAGCTTTTTGCGGAGACGCATGGACTCCCGAACGAATGGGTGAAAAACACGTTCTTGGAATTATTATCTGGGATGAGATTTGTACGGTATCGCTGGAAGTATTAAAAATATTTCTTGATTGGTTATTGACGAAAAATACTGCTGTGTTTATGTGTGGTGATCATGGTCAACCGCCACCTTTTGTTGGACAGTCTCGGCACGAATGGTTAAAAACATTTGTAGATTATTACGAAGAAATAACTGCTGACCATAGAGCTATTGATGAACCATTGAAAGAATTTAAAAAGGTAATCAGACTGCAGCCAGATATAATGCAGTGTGAGATAATGCGTGAAATAATTCCAGAAACTCTTATGAATGATTTTTGGAATTTGTGGAGGCCAGTTGATTTGATAGTTGCAAGTAGAAAGATAGTTCGTGATACACTGCAAGAGAAATTATTTCTGTTATATAAAGAAAAGTTTTCAAATCTACCTGTACCATTGTGTTATCGCCCAGCGGATACGCGACGACAGAATATTGAAGTTGAAATTCCAGGAATTAATGAGAAACAAAATCTTGTACTAAACGATATTGTTTTAGTTCCTGTTGATGTTGTTGAGAGCGCGTTAACAATGGAAAAAACTCCATGGACACTAGGGTACGCTATAACGATTCATTCGGCACAAGGATTAACTATTTCTGATACAAATATTTGGATTATTGATGATCGGATCGAATGGTCAAATTTAGTTATCTCGCGGTGTCTCGAGTCAGACGAATATCTCAGCTGCGAAGGGTTGTCATAGACAATGATGATAAAGTCATTGGCGATGTCAAGGACGAAGTTGTGAAGAAAAAATTATCTGGTTATAAGCAATGTGACAAAAAAATAAAGCGACTTTGATCTCAATGCTGAATTTATTATGACACTGAAACAACAACAGAATAATCAGTGTGCAAGTTGTAACACATTAATGTTGTGGCAGTATTCGAATAATAATCCAATACAGTTTACCGTAGATAGAATTAATAGTAGTCTTGGTCACGCGCGAAAATGTGATGCTGACTTGTCTTGAGTGCCAGTTTACAAAAGTGAACGCAGTGGTAATTGTGTGTCTTCAGGAATTACTTGTAGTTGTGCACGTACAAATCCACGTTGAGGAGCAGTTGAATGCAGTCTGTAGATTGCAGGTCTACGTGTGGATCTAACCACACTGGAAATTTTATGTGTAGTCACACTCCAGATAGGATCAGTTGCTCTTTTTTTAACACCTTCAAGTTCACCAGGTTCATATAAATATCTTACAATCACATTACCTAGTACTGGTTGTTTTGAAAAGTCATGTCGTTGTATTGGTATGTGTTTTTTTTTTCTTTTTGTAATTGCATTAATGGGTTTCATGGCAGTTGCACGATTGATTTCATTATTTAACGCAGCTATCACACTTGTTAATCTTGCAACCAATTCACGAGATCTCTTGTCTGCCTGAACTATTTCCTTTGCATATTGATATCGAAATAATCTCTCAGCAAGCGTTCGATTAAATCGTTCAACGATTGCCTGATCGCGATGAATTACAGTGTGTCCGCGTCTGATTTTGACATTATGTTTTTTCATCAGCGATGATACTGCACCAAGAAATTCTTTGCCAGGATCAACCTGTAATAATTGTAGCCATTGTAGACCACCACGTTGACAAATTCGTTCAAACGCAGATGCAACTTCAGTTGCTGTTTTTGCTGATAGTGGTTCTGCTTCTTTATATCTACTTGCAACATCAACTACAGTTAACGCGTATTTGTATGTGCGTGATTGACGTCTACCAATTGTAATAGTATCATGTGGTAAAAACAAAATATCTGCTTGATGAATTTCATTGGGAACACTGACATTAAAATACGCGTACTAAATTGTTTTAGGCGGTGGAAGATAGATTTGCCATATCGCCCGTCGTGCTAACCAATCTGCAGCAATAGAACGTGAAACATTTGCTGCATCAGAAAGTTTACTAATCGCTGATCTACCCCTCCAATATCCTCTTGGGCTATAATATATCGATTCCATTATGATAATAATCAGTTGATTAATTACCAGCCCCTAGCACTTGTTTACCTTTCATCGCAGATTTGACCAGAAAGCTAGCAAGCTTTTCTCTGAGAGATTTATTCTTTATAGAATTTAACGCATGAATCAACTTCACATCTGCAATATGTCGTTGTTCTAAATCTTTGCTTTTATACGCAACATCATTAACATGACACGCTTGATCAATTGCGTTTATTGGATACTCTCCAGGTCTTGGTTGATCTCGTTCGTCAAGTCGAATATCAAGTTGGGTTCAAGGACCACAGTAGTTATACCGAGGAAGATGTTTTTCACCAGGGTATTTAGCCCATGGAGTTCCTGGTAATTTTCCCAGCGAAGCAGTGATATTACCGCCTGTCTTTCCTTGATTCGTCAAGGGAAATAAATTTGTATTTTTTTTGTACCACATTTCACACTCTTGCCTGTAAGTGCATGCTTTTTATTTTTTGTTATTATTGTTGTAAGTCCAGTGGTAGGGGTGTGTGCTCTGCATCGAACACAATATAAATTCATATTATTTATCATATGGATATAATTGACTTCTCAGCAACACGAAGGCAGGAGCCAGTCAAGCATCATCCTGCGCTACCGAATTCTATCAGGATGATAATAATTGGACTATCTGGGTCTGGTAAGAAGCAATTGTTGCTTAATCTGATAATGAGATAGCTCAAGTGGGATAGGTTATATTTAGTGGCACCATCTGTAGATGATCAGAGATGTTATGAAGTACTTAAAGTTTTTAATGAAAATGCAAATTTGTTGGACGAGGACGGTAATGATATTATTGATTTTATTACCAATATTGGTGAAGCGCCATCTGTAGATGACCTTGATGGACTTTTTAATAACCTCGTAGTATATGATGATGTGATGCTGGACAAACAATCAAATCCAGCTTGGATATTTTCTCGAGGTAGACACAAAAATACTGACGTGATTTATGTTACCCAGCGCTATACACAAATACCTAAAGTGATCAGAGATAACTGTAATATTTTAGTTGTGTTTAATGGAGTCGATACACATACTCTGCGAAACATTCATCAGACTTGGTGTTCAGGGGACATGGATATGATTAAGTTCAAAAACTTTTTTTTTCCAAAGCACAAGCTACCCCACATGGATTTATCACAATAAATTTACATGATCTTAGGTCGAGGTATCGCATAGGTCTTGACAAAATCTTTGGATAAAAAGAGAGGGCTCGACCAATGAGTAGGTTGTCCAAGAGAAAACAAACACGCGTGGAACCAAGGTCAAAAATGAAGTAACCCAATTGATGGGGGTTTATAACGTGTTGACTATTGAGACCATATTTTTGTTTCAATGATTAAAAATCCAAGCAAGTGGTCTGTTCACCTTCTCTGATGCTTCCTCGCATTATCACACATTCATTTCTTTGAAATTTAAGACGACAACCAAGAGTAGTCGACATTTGATGCCTCATCCTATCCGTAACCAACACAGATTGGATAGATTAGTTCACGTGATGCCCATATCGTTTCATTAGTTCTTCTTCTTCTTCTTCTTCTTCTTCTTCTTCTTCTTCTTCTTCTTCATCTTCTTCTTCTTCTCCTTCTTCTTCTTCTTCTTCTTCTTCTTATTATTATTATTATTATTATTATTATTATTATTATTATTATTATCATCATTATTATTATGACAAAAATATTTTTAGTACTCTTCATAGTTGTTACTTTTACATCCTATGTACTAAGAGCAGGACCTAGATCAATGTAGACTTGTTTCTGTCCAATCGAAAGCAGAAGATACATTCTGTGCAGATTCTGCCAGTAGACTAGCAAGTGTTATTCAGTATATATTTCTCCTGCTTCTGTATTTCTGCTTTTAAATTAAAAAACTGAAATACTGGTACTGGTCGACTACCACAAATGCCCATGTTTAAACCACTTACAGAGACCGCGAGAGCTTAAAAAGGAAAATGTATCGAGAATATTTCAACTTTAGTATCTCTCATTTTCTTCAGTTAAGAACTTAACCACTGAATACAGTAGGGTAATTATCTGATTCTTTCCCGTTTGAAACAGGTAGTTTATTTATTACTTCATTTCATTCAAAAGTGAAACAGGTAGTCTATTTATTACTTCATTTCATTCAAAAGTCTTTTATAGTGCTTCGTTTGCAAGCTGTCCATAAATTTGATAAGACATTTTAACTATGTGTCAAGTATGCTTCACGATATTCCACCTTTCTTATAAATTATTTGTACAGCAAGTCGCAAAACAATACTGTATACATGCTGTAGATATAGTTGTTGTTTACTCGCTACATGTTGCCTGTAGTCAAGGAGCTGACATTCAAAGTTATGGAGGCATTGTGTAATAGGCGTGAAGACCCTTTCAGAGAATATGGTTCATCACTTAATTGGTCAAAATACATGGATATTGCGTCAGTGTCTAAAAGAATAAAGCAATAAATATTTGGGCTCCTTGATTTGAGTATTGATAATCCGTTTCTGAAGTACCATGTACAACTATTTATCTGCCCTTTAAAGATACAAGGAGAAGGGTGATGCTCATCACATAGGGAAAATATATGCGAAAAAGACCAACATATGAGCAAACGTTAAAGCAAAACTGAAACGAAAATAGGAAAACAATGCTATACAGAGTACGGTTCCGAATAGATCTATATTTAATGATAAAGCTGCCTTCATACAACATGTACAGTATGGCTCTATGTAATTATTAACCTTTCGGCCTCGATTAATGCACGTTCAGGCTGTCTTCAAATTTGACAGCGACAAATATACCAATACAAACCAAAAATTTTAACAGAAATTTATCTTTGCGCCTATATGTCATCCGCATAAATAATGGTTATGTAACACAGATGATAGGTATCAATAAGAAACAATGCCTATGTAGTGTTATGCAAACACACTATGATTGGATCATCTTCCATATGAAATTTCAAGGTCACGTAATCTGCAAGAATAACTATTGCCCTTTGTACGGGAGGCTCTTTAATATTTTACTGAAAACAATAAATTTATATCAGATATCAACTTAAATATCAGAAGATAGGAAAGCGATAATGTACATATATGATTATTGAAGTTTTTACATGAATGAATAAGACGTGATAGGGTTGTATCAGTTGAGCACAATAGGACATGATAGGGTTGTATCAGCTGAGCACAATAGGACATGATAGGGTTGTATCAGTTGAGCACAATAGGACATGATAGGGTTGTATCAGTTGAGCACAATAGGTCTGAGGATATCATCAGCTCAGAAAAGATTATAAAACCGATTCGGTGAAACACAGTGATGTAGAGATTGGCAGTAACGAGGAGCAAACGTTTCCATTCCCTTAGTACAATTTAACATTTGTCCTCATAATCTAAATATGAACGAAGAAGTACACTATAGCCCATGTAATGTATGCATCCCACGATTCTATTCAGAGATGGCAACTGAGAAATACTAGGCTTCACATGTCTGACACGCAATTTGCTGGATTCAATCAATTCCTCGACTTTCTGACGGAAACCTATCAATTGAAAAAAAAAATTGCATTAACAATGCTCTGTGCAAAAACAAAATCAACCCTATTGGGCGATAGACACGTGACTTGGATAGTGAATCGGTAGACAACACAACAGTACATCACACAGAGAGGGCTACATGAGAGAGGATGACTGCAGCATGGCAGCAAGTACAACATGATGTTTAGCCAAAATCAGACAAATTTAGTTGTACACATTTGTTTCTTTACAGAAGTATTATTAATCATTACTCAGCAGTTTGAAACCACTCTGTCAGATGAAGACGTCGGCGACATGGATTTCAAGATAAGAAGTCAGCAGACTGTAAACACTCTGTCACCCCAAGACGTGAATAACATGGATTTGAAGACAATCTCTCAGCAATTTGGAACCGTTCTGTAACATGAAGTCGTCATTACTCGACAATTTGAAACCAATCTGTCAGGTCAACAACATGGATTTCAAGACACATAGCCAGTGGCTAAAAAACAAACTATGTAACAGCAATCATGACACATAGCTACATGGTCCGTACATTGTTCTATAGCATTGTATAAGGCGTACTCATCCAGTAGAACAGGTGCTAAACCGTGACTTCAAAATAGAATTTCAATGTCGAAGACGAGTCTATTTCTACATTGTATTGCATGCTTTGAATACATAAGTTAGAGAAAACATCAAACAAGGGCATGTGACCTGCAAATTAAAGGCAAGTCTGAAGATTAAGAAGTTCATATTTTGTGATGGAATTACAGAAACACGTTCCTATTTAATCATTCCAGATAAACACATTACATGCAGGTTCCGCACTCCAAGAGTTCCGAGTATAAAATATTCCACTGCCTTCCATCAGATGTTGACAATGATCTTTCTTCAACGCTATTGAAACAGCTCAAGCTCTAAAACTTTTATATGAGTCAGTGTTTCGTTGGAACATGGCAGTCATTCACTCTGATACAACTGCTACAACAAAAGAAAATACAAATATTTATATTTTGAATTGTATTATGATGTTGTGTTAGCACCAACCAAAATATACAAGGTTAGTTTTGTAAGAGGCCCCGCTGAGCAATGTATTAACATTTATATTCAACTGTTTCTCAGAGCATGAAGTGCAATATTGACATTCGTATAATACTTGAAGCATGTGTTTGTATTATGTATTTCAAAAATTACATATGCAGATCAGAAACAACCAAGAAGAGACTGATATATGAAGCTTCTAAACAGTGCCAAAGCCAGGACAAAACCGTTAATAATCAGTTGTCGAATATAGGAATCAGCTTCCTTAAACACCGTTAAACGTTGTCAAACAAATCTATAAGCTGGCTACTATCTAATAATAGAGAAAAAACGCAGCACAGGTTATATTTGTTCCTATTGATGTACCTGTGAAAAGAACCTGCATGTCGAGACTTAAACGATATTTGGTATCATTTCCTGAAGACTCGAACCCAGGTTTCCAAAACAGTATCCTCTAAAGGCATGCGCAAGACCGCAAGATTTGGAAGACTTCTTGGCAGACCTATTTGCCAACGATGCACTTATAAGTGGTCGATTTTCGGAGAGACAGATGTAGATCAACCGAAGACAAACACAACAATGTAGAAGATTACTTTAAAATAATCCGAGCACGGTGTTCAAAAGAAAGACACAAAGACAACTTCCAAACATAACGATACTGCATGATGTTTCCTCTTTCTGTCTATTATGATGATTCATAAACAAGGAAAGTTCAACCGGCATAATATATCAGAAAAGACAAAATTAAAAAAAGATAAGTTTCAAGACCTTGGCTATATTATTTCCAATGCAAATCCTATTCAGGTGCATGCCATATCCATTTCCCCAACCAGTATCGTAGCCTTCAAGATTTGCCGAAAGACTATTCTGTCAGTACCGCAGTTACAAGCTGGAGCGAAAATGAGAACACGTCAGATTACATACCATGTTTAACGAAATAAAATACGTACAGATGTATAAATTACAACAACATAAGACACGTATTGTTAACAAATTGTCAATGGTTAGCTCGCAAAATCTAACATATTCAAAGGTCTTCAGGAAATCAGAGACAATAACTATAAAGGCCATTTGGAGGAATTTCCTTCCTGGCTGTAGGAGAGATGCAAAATCTACCACCTATTGAAGATTACCCAGTATATGCAAATGTATATAACCCTCTCAATCAATTAATATGCCTTTTTGACAGAAATAGTTCCATCTTCTGGAGCTGACAGAAAGACAAAAGCAGAGAAGTGGCAAACCTTTTGTACGTATCAAACAAAATACGTCAAGTCATGCAATTAAACGAGGATTTGAATATGTTTCCTTCAAATGTTCACACAAATGACACAATGCAGAGATTGCGGCATAATCCAATAGCAACTTAATCTACAAACTTTAAACACTTCAATGCTTGTCAAGTCAAAGTAGTAAATGAGATTTTCTGTGCGAGTAACAAGATATCTCACGTCACTAGGGCCCTGTACACATTAACACCGTCATTTCACATTACAATACAGAAGATCTAGGGTTTCACCACCAGCAAATGTTATTGTAATTTGTTAAGGCGGTACTGGCACATACGGACAAGAGTATGTAGCACTTAGCAACATTGAATATTAGTATGAACATCATCTTTAATTTTTTACCCTGACGTAATTAAAAATGGACAGAACAGTGTTACATCTCTTGGCTCTTACAAAACGTAACAGAAAAGAGTGAAGACAACCAGCTTTATAAAATTTAACAAATAATTTATTTCCCTAGAAAACCAAGTGAAAAATGAGGAAAAGAACTTACGGTTTTAAGAATCAAATCCAAGAATACAGAAATAAAAGTCCTGTTACAAAAATGTCCAAAATGAATCTGAGTTCGAGTCCCGATGAAATCCAAAATAGAAGGCTATGACGTCTGTCGTAACCTGCGAAGTGCTGTTGTGTCACACTTCTTTTTTGAATCACGGAAAATAATATTCCAGTTTTGAATTCCGAATAAATCTCAATGAATGTCTTTGTCCAAGAATTTTGTACAAGCACTTATATATTTCCAGGGAAAAGACTCACTTGTATAACATAAAATAGAATTTGAACTGAAACTGGTCACAACAAAATACCTTTAAGTGTCAATGGTTTGGAGCCCGAATGCCAAAATTCTATCCAGAAAACAGTTATACACTAATTTAAGACGCAAAACAGATTCCTGTATGAGGGTCACATGGTCACCCTTCCAGAACAAAATAGAAGCTTTTTACATGCCTAACATCACGTACACCCAGTATGGCCTTAACTGAAAACAATGGTTCTTACTCTGGGAAGGAATAACAAAAAAAATGTTGTTTGCTAGAACTGCTACTGTTTCTGAATCAAGGTGTCACGTGTAGGCTCGTACAAAAGTAACAAAGAAAAGAGTGAAGCCAACAAGCTTTATAAAATTTAACAAAATGATTTCTTTCCCTAGAAAACAAGGTAAAAATATGAAAAAGGACTTACGGATTATGAATTTAATCAAAAGTATGGCATTCAACCTGTCAAAAACCTCCTAACATTTTTCAGTCCAATATTAGAAAAGTTGGAACAAAATTTCCGATAGTATCCAGCCATACCTAAAAATCGCATCAGTTGCTTTTTACTGACAGGCACGGGGAATTCAGAGATAGTCTTGACCTTAGCATCTATAGGTTTAACTTGTCCATGTCCCACAATATGTCCTAGAAATGTTACACAAGCACGGCAGAACTCACTTTTAGATAAATTAATTGTCAAACTTTCATCAGTGAGTCTGTCAAAGAATTTCCTAATTGTTTCAAATGTCCTTTACAGGTGTAGTTGTAGATGATGACATAATCAATGTAAGCATCACAATTATCTATACAAGATGTAATCATATTCGTCAAACGTTGAAAGGTACTTGGAGAACCCTTTATCCCGAACGGCATTACTTTATATTGAGTCCATCTCAAGTCACGAATGACAAAATTTCCTTTGCCCTTTCCGTTAGTGGAATTTGCTAAAATCCTTTCAGAAGGTCAAATTTGTTGAAATACTTGGCATTTCCAATTTTATCAATGCAGTCATCGATTCTTGGTAATGGAAACGGATCTGTTTTTGTCACACTTCACCTTCCTATAATCAGTGCACATGCGGAAAGTTTTATCTGGTTTCGGAACAAGTATACATGGTGAACTCCAGTCACTTTTACTGGGATCTATGAAATCGTTCTCCAGCAAATACTGAATTTCCTTTTTCAAGTATTCCTGTTTGGGAGGGTTCATCATGTATGGGTGTTGTTTCACAAGTTTGGAATTCACAATTTCAACGTCATGAAAAATTTTGTTTGTCCTTGTAGGTACATCTGGAAATAAGTGCTCATATTCAAATAATAACTGTTTAAGTTCATTCCTTTCTTGTTGGTGCAAATGTAGAAGTTTCGGGTCCAGATTATTCATTATTTCCGAAATTCCGAAGATATGTCGCTCCAAAATCAATAGAGTCAGATTGAACTTCTTCACTTACATACTCAGTGAGTGGGACAGGTACAACTAAATTAACTGCATGATTTACCTGGTTACCTCTCTCAAAATACTAGTACTCCATTAATTTATTTAGATTAGAGTACTATTATTATAATTTAATTCATTCATTTTCTTTTTTACTTTATAAGGGCCGTAAAATCTAATTTGAAGAAAATTTTCAAGAATGAGCAAGAAAGAAAGACCTCTTATACAAGTCTCAAAAGTTCTCTCCATTAAATTTCTGTGAAACCATAATTACACTTTTTACTTGAATTGCTGAGTGCTACATTCAAGCATAACTAGATGGAAAATTCCACAAATAAAATTTGACCCTTGACCAGATTGAACTAATTTGGGAAGGCCAAACTGAGTAAACAAACTTTATCAAAGCTTTTTACTATAGTTTTGGTTTTAATATTCCTCAAAGGAATTGCCTCTGGGAATCTTGTTGACGCACACATAGTGGTCAACAAGTATTGGTTGCCTCACTTGGTCTTAGGTAAGGGACCAACACAATCTATCATTATTCTGCTAAATGGTTCGTTAAATGCAGGAATAGGTTGCTGATGAGCCTTAGGTATCTTCTGATTGGGTTTTCCTAACATTTGACAAGTATGACAAGATCTGCAGTATTTACAAACATCACTTTTGAATTTTGGCCAATAAAAGATCTTGTGATAAGTCTTATTAATCCCTAAATGACCAGCCAAAGGAGTTTCATGGGCCAAACTAAGTATTCCTCTCTGTAAGATTTTGGAACTACAATTTGATAGTTCACTGACCATTCATCACCAGCAGGGACCTCGGGAGGTATCCATTTTCTCAAAAGAATTCCATTTTTAATGAAACAACAGACAGGTACTTTAGTGGCTTCAGTTTCACTAATGGCCCTTTGAAACAAACAGGAGATCTCAGGATCTTTTCCTGTTCTACGGTAAGTGATTGTCGTTTGTCACCCTGATTAGAAAAAAGAGAATGGGTAGTTAAAAGAGAATCACTGTTATCAATACCTTTTGATTGATCCAAATTAGACGTGAAAGTGACCTCATCAAAAACCTGACCAATACATGTATCATCTAAAGGAATATTTTCCTTTTCGAAATCAATCTCAAGAGCTTTCTTTGCCATAGCTCTAGTAACTGCACAAGCTGGGTATAAATCAGGGAATTCTTTTTCAATAGGATCAACTTTCTGATCCAAAGAAGGCTTGTCAGTTACAAGTGGATTTACCACAACCTTATCTCCAGCTAGGTCATTGCCTAAGAATAAACGAATGCCAAGAACGTGTAAAGAAGAGACTATTCCGACTGTCACAGGTCCTGAAACTAAGTCTGATGAGAAATTTACAGAATGGAGAGGAACATTAACAAAGCCGCACTCTACCCCCTGAATAAAAACACTCTCATTAGAAGAAGACATCTCAGGAAAAGGCAAAGTACCTGATAATAAAAGACTCTGAGAAGTTCCTGTATCCCTTAAAATTTTAATAGGAATAGGATTGGCCAAATCACCCAAGAGTGATATAGAACCCTTGGACATGAATGGTTCATAATTCTCCATAATAAAATCAGACTGGGGTTTATTAGACCCAACAAATGTATTGCTTTCAATACATGACCGTGACCTTGACCTCTTAGAATTAAGAGCATCTGAGATAAGTCTATCTTGATTCTAATGCTTATATTTCAATTTGAAGCAATCAGAAATAACGTGTCCTTTCTTCTTTCAATAGGTACACGTAGGAAGAGACAAGGAGTTTGAATCAAGCTTATCAGAAGCTTTTTTTAACGTTGTGCCAAACTGAGTTTTAGAAGGAGTCGTATTAGACTGAAATACCTTTTTCCCAGTAGATTGCTGAGAGGAAGACTTACTTACAACATGAACTTTATGAGTTAAGAAATACTCGTCAGCAGCAAGAGCAGCATTTTCCAAGGTTTCTGTCTTATGCGGTTCAAGATAAGTCTTAATGTCACTAGAGACACTGGTCTTGAACTCTTAGTAATACAAGTTGTTTGAGATTTTCATAATCATGTTCATCTTTCTTGGCCAAGCACCATCTCTCAAATAACTGGTCTTTTTCTCTTGCATATACGACATAAGTGTGTCCAGCTTCTTTTTTATAGTTCCTGCATTTTTGCCGATAAGCTTCAGGAATTAACCAATAACCCCTTAAAATGCATTCCTTAACCAGGTCATAGTCAGAACTTTGCTGTACTGATAGGGAGGCAAAGGTATTTAGGCCTTTGCCATAAGGTACACACTGAAATAATAGAGTCCAATGCTCCCTTGGCCATTTCAAATTTTCAGCAACTTTTTCAAAATAAGGAAAATTATTTGTCTACTTCTTTTTCACTAAAAGGGGGTACTTGCCTAAAATTCTTTGTAATATCAAAACCTCAATTTATATGTGAAGTGGAAATTTGCCTTTCACTTGCCAGCTGTATTTCTTTTAACTTAATTTGAAATTCCCTTTCATCCTTCTCTCTTTGCAATTCCATCTGTCTCTCTTTCTCCCTCTCTCTTCTAATTGCATTTGTTTATCTGTCTCTCTCTCCTGTCTCGCTCTCCTCCTTCTCAAATTGTAACTGAATTTGTTTATCTTTCTCTCTTTGCTCTCTCTCTCTCTCTCTCTCTCTCTCTCTCTCTCTCTCTCTCTCTCTCTCTCTCTCTCTCTCTCTCTCTCTCTCTCTCTCTCTCTCTCTCTTCTTTTTCAAATTGCAACAGCATTTGTTTCTCTCTCTCCACTTTCTGAAGTTCAAGCTTCCTTAACTCTAATTCCGTCTTATATTTTAATTTTAAATCCTTTACTTTTATGTCAGAGTCTGATGCAGACTTACTGATCGAAACCAAAACACTTTAATCCAAAATATTCTTTTCTACCAAATACTGGATCAAAATGTTATTTATTTCTTGCTTCGTTAAAGAAGCTTTTGCCTCAGAAGGATAGTATTTTCTGGCAAGTTCAAGCAATTCATCTTTTTTTTTTCAAACAATCCAACTGCTTCTGAGTAGGATTTGAAAGAAAGATCTCCACTTTTAATGACATTGTCAAAAAGCCTGTTGATTTCACTAAGATTTCAAACAAAATGTGAAATATAACTTGGGATTTAAAAAATTATCAAAACTAGGAAAATTTAAATTTCAAAAAACAATTTTCTGAAATATGTTAGCCAAAATTCATATATTCCAAGGACGAGCGCTCAATTTTCTTTGTTACGTGTCTAGGTTCGTACAAAAGTAATAAAGAAGAGAATGAAGCCAACAAGCTTTGTAAATTTAACAAAATAATTTTTTTCCCTAGAAAACAAGGTAAAAATATGAAAAAGGACTTACGGTTTATCAATCAAATCCAAAAAAATAATCCAATAATTAAAAATATAAGTCCTATCACTAAAAGTTCTAATTGAACCAAAGTTCGAATCCTAATGAGGTTCCAAGATGGAAGGCGATGACGTCCTCTATAAGCTGGTTTGTGTTGTAGTGTCAACAATTCCTTGTTGAATCACCAAAAATAATATTCCGGCTTTAGAATTCCGAATAATTTTCAGTAAATGTCTTTGTCTAAGAATTCTGATGAGCACAAGTATTTTCCAGGGTAAATAAATTATTAATTTCGAAAAATAGAAAAATTCAAATCAAACTGGCAACAACAAAATAATACCTTTGAGCCCGAAGGTACGAATTACGACTGACTAAAAATCAGTATGTTACGTCAGTTTTAAATCCTTAACTGAAACGCGAAAAGGAGCACCTGATAGGTCACGTGATCACTTCCTTTCAAGCGACGTAGTAACATTACTTGGCATCTGTCATGTCCGCCATGGACGAATTCGATTGTACTGAACGAATCTTACTATAAGATTCAATAATAAAAATTGTTTTTAAAAAGTTGTTTGCTACAGAGCTGGAACTTGCTCCGAATCTAGGTCAGCAAAAGATACAAAGTTTCAAACTATTGCGTGTTTATCAGGTTTAACAGAACTGAACTGAATTTTCTGGGAAAATGTCAAATCCAGTCAATAAAGTTATCATTACAATAACATGTAATGAAATAAAAATAAAATAAAAAGAAATCTGAAACTAACACAAAGTAATTAAATTACATATACGTAACACATGTTTGAAACTGCTACCTCATTCCATCTTCACCACCTTAGTCGCATATTGAATGTAACGAAAACTTTATTTTTCCACGGATTTGTACCAAATAGCTCTGAAAAATTGTTGTTGTGTTGGCTAAGTGAACTATACATCCGATTGGCCAAAATGGGACCAACAAGTTTTATTTTCTAAACTCCGATTTTGATTGGCTAATGGTAAAGAAGAGTTTCAAACTCTTTCTTGAAGTTTAGCGGGAACAATATAAATGCCAGATCATCGATGACTTTTAAAATGAAATCAAATGTAATTTTCTCCGTTGAATGCATTGCTTGAATATATTTACGTTAGAAGTTTAGCTCCCTAAAATCAGCCCTACGTGAAAGGACGAAAAGTTTCGCCTTTCCTATGTAGATAACTTGTAGCTGTAAGTATTTAAAAGGAAGAACTCTTCCGAGATATCATTATATTTGCCTATTCTGTTTCCGGTTGTTGGATATCCGTATACACACAAATAGAAGCATCATCGGGTTTTTTTTGTGTGTAAACACGTGATGTGTCGCAGGATCAGCCATTTTTAATGTCAGTCATGTAAACGAACTAATCACATGATGGGATCGGATAATTAAATATTATGTCATGGTGAGCAAGGAAACTACCATATCGATTCATTACAAACAAGATTACAAAGTTAATTTAAGGTTAAATTTTTTTTCCAAATTAAATATTTTTAACTTACTGTGTCTCCAACTATGCCTTTTTTCAGCACTACGTAAAAGCGTAGTTGAGGAAGTTCTTTTAGGTGCCGCTCATTGTGTGCTAGTTTCATTTTTATTTATTTAAGCTTTTCTCACCTTTTAGGCTAGCTTATAAATATTATAGCATATATATTCTGGTTCTTGTTTTGGTCGCTTTATGATGGTCGTTTAGGAGACAATGTCGACTATATGTACAAAGTATAAGAGATTCAAAGGTTCGGAAGAAACGCAAGACAGACGCTGGCATGCAGAAAGTGTTCTTACAATCCTTGTGGTAACTGTACTGCAGCTGTCTTTAGAAAATAATTTAAATTCATGTATAAGCGGACAAAATCGCAGTAAGGTAAGATAGAGATTTCGAGCGCTTATCCTAACACAGTATCAGTAGTTGGTGCTGTTTATGCATACAACACCCCTACCCCCTTCTGCCAGGACTTTCCCCCGCCCCCCGTTCTTTGCTGACGGTGACCTTTTCTTTCGGGCAATATGAGAAAAAATCCTTTTCCAGAAGCAAATGCAGTGTCTTTTCTTACTGTCAGAATCACAGATAAGGATTGTTCTAGACACGACTTCACTAAAACGCGAGTTTGGGTTGTTTCTGTCCTTATCATCACGCCTTCTACAGTAGATACGAATGTAGGGGAATGCTAATCCAGACTGTTGTGCATCCCATTAGGCGTAAGTTCCACTGGATTATCAGAGCAGAGTCATCTTATCTGTAAGACCATGCATTCAACTTCACATGGGATCTGCATCAGCCTGTAACACAGGATATATAGTTTCCATTTTTTTTCGGTTCCCGACCATACCGACCTGCCGACCTGTCGGCCATCTAGCCTGCAGTCTTTTCCGATTTTCAAGCAGAGGTTGGAAGTCATCTCTTGGTTCTTAAGGGTCCCCGTACATTCGGTCTCCCCATATAACCACTTAGCACCGCCCTGATCATAGCATATTCTTGTTCAGATGGACCCTGTTGTCCATCCATCAGTTTCATCACATCGCATTCACCTCAGTTCATATCTACCCCGATTGGCACACATCAGCATACATCCATTATTGATTCCACTTCCCTTCTGCTTATCGATATACCTGCAGAAGGTTTGCTGAAGTGGAAAACCAATGCAAGTTCAGAATATGGAGCTAACATTGGACTGTACCGAAGTCGGGTACCAAGGAATGATAGAAGAGAATTACAGCATTCTGCCATCAAGCATTCACCCCTTCCTATTCTTTTTGGTGATCGGCATACCATATTAATGCCTTTGTGGATGTAAATGTAGAAGACAACCCTTCCTTCAATGTATGGCCACTATCACTTAAAAAAATGAAATCACTTATCTTAAAAAAAACCCTAAACCAATTCCATGAGTTTCTAAAGCTGAAAGCTGAAAGATGTGAAACCTCTGAATGTCAGCTGTCAGGTTCCTTCTCCAGACGAAACAAGACTTTCAAGACAGTAGTACGTTATCGTTCCGAATATTGACATATATCGCAGCGGTTAATATAACCTCCTGTCTTTTTTATAAATTCGATTATCAGGTATTCCAAGCGATATCGAAACTGGTTTTGAATCTGGTGGTAACATCGTCAATACTTGGCTTAGCTGATCATTTATGCTAGTATAGAAAGCCAACGTTGAGCAAGCTTGAGAGTCTCCTTTTCGGATAGCAAAGCGAAAGTCCTTAGAGCGACTTGCAGTATCAACTTACTTAGGAGGAATACCTTCGACGATCAGCATTTCTGATACAACGCTGTAAGGTAGTAAAATTGAGCTCTGGCATTTATCCTTTGTTTAAAGGTCATGTGCAGGAACGACCCCTATAACTCGCTGTGCCGGCTTCCTCTTTCATGCCACGGCAATTGCTGTCACATCTTCTGGAAGATCATCTCCAAAACGTGAAGCATGATAACTCTAATCAACAAGAACACGTAACAGCAGTTACAGCGAAAGCAGCCTTACCAACATAACTGATCTTCTAAAGAAGAGGAGAAGAAACCCAGTTTCTACGCTAAAATAATATACGATATACGCAAGCGTCAATGACTCACCTTGCTAGCCGCCTACCGTCAATATTCCAATGGGTGCCAGACTTCTTGAAATCGATAAACTTGGATGGATTTCATTTCCATACAATGCATTGGTTTGTATTAGGTAGTTTCGATGTGGCTAAAGATGTTTTCGTCACTCCACCTCTACTTTTTACTTCACAGGCAGTGAATGTCTCTACGGATGTCAAATATCACATGTTGAGTAAGATTTCTCTAGAAGACATGTTCAAGCTGCTCAATCGCTTTACACAGTTGGTTTCCTAGTCTACTGGGAGAAGTCGGATATGTCTTCATCCGAACATTTCATCCATTACCACATGGGGATTCAAACTCACCTTAGTCACATTCCTATCCCTCAAAACTAGTTGTCAGGAACATACATCTTACCGAATCCGTCTCCAGCAGAACCAGGATTTCTGCGAGGGAGTTGCTGTGACTCCTGGGAATGCCATAATGCGTGATCCGGAACGGCTGTTTTTACGCCCAAATCGAGTTGGTTCTACTTGCACAATGAGGCCTATTTTCCGGTTATTTGGATAATTGCATCAAATCTCAACCGAAGTAAAATCTTTACTGCGTTAGAGACAGCATCTAGGTTGACTGCAGGAGTATACCGAAAATTAATGTCTACACGGATGCCAGCTCATGAGGTTCGAGCTGGCCATCCATTGTCTTGTTTAATCACATTCCAGAGGACAAACCTCAGAGCATGAACAGTTGTAAGATGAAGTCCATAATAATAGATGCCTTTCACTCATGGCAGTTCCTACTCAGCTGAAGGAGGTTGTCAAATTGATATAGAATGTTGTGGTAGTCAGCTATCGTTACAAACAAGGGTGTTCCATATTACCAGATCTTTGTGTCCTGGTGTGGGATTTTCATCAGTGGTATTCTAATCTTTATACAGCTGTCCATACAGTATACATCGCGTGAAGACTCTGAGTTCGGTTCAATTCATTTCCGAGAAAGGGACATACCCTGGGCACCGAATGTTCTATTCGGAATATATGCCCTGTAGCGCTGTCAGATCATCGACTTCCAACCTTTGTGTCCTCGTTACTAAGCCCAGAAGCCTACTTTGTGGACTCTCTGTCGATCAACTGGGAGGGAATCAGCAATTACACCTACCCTCTCACGGTTCTTATTCCCAGACTGTTTGCTCACCTCCCACTACACTTCCCCCCTTGAGATCTTTCAAGGTTTCAAGTATTGGCTCAACGATCTCACGATAGAAGACATTCCCTTGAAAATGTAAGCTTTCACAAATGTGTTCAAATAGAACATAACTCGAGTCTGTCATCTTTGCTCATACAAATTACATCTTCACTGACGGCACTTGTCAGGAAGACCCTGCGCGGGACAAACTTCAAACCTGCACTCGTGGAGAGAATTGCATGAGCTGCAAGACTGTTCAATACGAAGACCTGCAAAGGAAAGTATCGGGTATTACAGTCAGGTGCAAGGAAATAATCGTTTCACCTTTAGATGCTTCAAATCCGCATGTAGGTAACTTTTAGCTGGATCTTTGAGGAGAAACAAATTAGGCCTAGTCACAATAAAATATTCAGCAAAATCAGACACCACGGCGGAGTAGATGCAGGGCACGACAATGACCTCACAGATTTTACTATCCAGGTTCGATATGGGTAGGCCCGTTCCTCGGTTTGTTCTCGAAATGGAACTTCGTGATGGTTGTAACATAGTACAATTATCGTTTGAAGAGCACTTTTGACGATCCTTTCATAACCCTCTCATTAATCGCACAGGCTTCTGTATACAGAGTAAAATAACTCCATGCTCTTTCGATGGCATTCGAAGTACCCTTCATTTTAGAGCAGATATTTTGATTGTTTTAATGACGCAACATGGCATCATCGCGAAAAACTGGTTGCCGTCAACAGGCAATCAAAAGTAGTCGATCGATTACTTTTCTCGTTCGATCCCAAATTGCGTCTGTCAACTTATTAAAAATATTCGCTGTTGCTGTCAGAGATTGTTTCTTCCGGTGAAGGGGGAAAACGTGCTCATACCTTTCCCAGAGTCAAGTACGTGTCTGGAAAATCTCCGCTCACAAGATAAGAGCCGGTGAGACGTGGACACCTGAATCATTCATAATATTTTATGACTGGAAATAATGTACATTAGGCATTGCGTTTAGTGATATGTTATCAAAGAAGTTTCAAATAACCTGGTTTTGGAAGGCAACTGCTTAAACCGAGACATTATTGCTGTGCTTGACTTGGATTCGCAATGAATCTTACCCAGCTTCGACATTCAAAACCTAGCTTTCAGAGAAGAGAGTTAAATTGGGTAGATCTAGTGGTCAACGTAAACTAGCTAAAGGCCCTGATTTATAGCTTTGACTAGATTCATCTGGGAGTTTTGTTTTCAGTGGGACAACAAAGGTACAACGATCAAAAACTGCTAGCTGAGCTCGGTCATTTTGGCTTCCTAAACTTCAGATATAAATTGGAAAAAGCCCTCCTCCATAACAGATTATAATTTATTTATTGCTTTATCAGAAGTTTGACTATATTAGTAACTGCTAAAGTTAGTGGATTTATAACCAGTTCATGCTCATTTCAAGAGCACATGGGATCAACCATTTTGATCAACTGTCTGCTTTTGGTAGCGTGTTATTTCCCTCATACCACATATAAAGACATTTCAGTCACAATACATAAAAGTAACATAAAGGTATGCCAGCATCATCTCCATGGCACTTGCTGCAAAACTTCATGTTATACCTGTCCCGCTTTAGAAGTACTTAATAGCTGAACGGTATCATATCCACCTATCGGAAACAAGGGAGCTAATTATAATGGTATTTTGGACGAGGTCTAACTTCTACCTGGTGTATGGAAGGGAAATAATCTATTTTGGTCCTTTTAGCGATGGCTAGATTCGAGGAGTAGCGGAGAGTTAAAATCCTAACGTAAATATAACAGGGTAAGTATTCTCCCAGATAATTTATTTAGAAAATTATTTTCTAAATAAAATTGTATTCTATTAAAGCAATGACTAGAGTTATTAAATAATTGTTACGATTGTCTGGCTTTCAGACCGCTATGATGCGAGGCACATACCTGGCACTAGACAAAATGAATCCAGAAAATGGAGGAGAAGGAGGAACTATCATCAACGTGTCTTCAGCTGCAGGTGATTTGTTTTGTCGGTTATGTGATATTTGCCCTTTTTATAATTTATCTCTCGTGGAGATATAAATTATTTTTCGACAACATAACCATTACATTGCATTCTGTGAGATTTAGCTCAGTCTTTTCCAAATTCAATGATCAGCTTGTACTGCTATGCAAAGAAGAGAACGCACTCAGATTGATATATAACGAAAATTATGGCAAGAACATGAAGAAGAAATAATAGAAAATTCCAGGTAACAATAATAAAATGCTATTACAGAATGTTTCTTAAAGATCTTTCAATTTATAATCACTCTAATTATATTTAAGCTGAAAATGAATGGTACAAGATAGAGACTTTCAGATACTACGTTCTGCGCTCTCGATGCACTTGTTAACCTTTATTAATGTAACTATACATGCAAGTTTAAAGCTTTGTTTTTATAGCTATAGGTCACAACCTATTTCCAATAGTTTCTAGTGATTGTTACTATGGAGCACAAATCGTAATATACATTTGTATGAGAAAATGTCACATGCTTGCTTACCAAAAGATGCTCAGAAACTGATGTAAAGCAACTTAGAGGCCAAAGTCACAGGGGAACAAATATTCTTGGCACATGTAACATTTTGTGTGTCAGCAGAATACGCTTAAAATATACATGGTTCTAGATTGGGTAACTTTGCAATGAAATGCCACGTAAATTAAGTTGTAACATTCATGTAAAGCAACTTAAAATATCTCATATTTTTGACACTATGTAAAGATGTAAAAGCAATCTACATGACGTGGAGTTAGAAGCAGTGATGGAGGTTTTGTCTTTATTATTGTTTTAGTCGGTGTGCCTTTCTCGTGTTTGCCTTTGAGAAAAAGTACACACAAGTTCTAAAAGCACCGGGGCTAGTGTCATACTAGTTCCACAATGTAGTTTTGTCCGTTTAAAATTTAATCTTTATTTCTGAGAAAAACGACCTATTTGGATCTATTGCATCTGGAAATTGTTTTTTGCCAATCTGCAATGTATATGCCTCTCTCCTCTCATTTTCTCTCAATGGGTGTGAACAGATTTTGAATGAAACTCATTTTTTGTGTCTTTCTCATTTGTTTACGAAACTCGCGAATATCTTCACCGAGCAAATACCATTACCAAGCAAATACTGTTGATAAATATTAAATATAAGATTACTGAGTGTAACAATGTGAATTTTTTAAAGATGTTATTGCATCTCATAACTGAGTAAATCTTGCCGGGGTCAGTGAGACACAAAACAATTAAACTGACCAATGTTCTAGATACCGTAACAAAACACTAAACTGCAATTGTTTAACTTCCCTGTTTGGGGCGTTTGCGAATTTTAATTGGGATGAGGGTGCGATAGATGGAGAGGCAAGGTGAATGTGAGTTTAAGTAGCGGTAAAAAGACAAAGTGGAGACAATCCAGAAACAATTTCTTGCATTTGAACTAAGTGTGATAAATGAATTTTTCCAGTAATTGGTTTATTTACTAGGGGCGGAATAGAGAGTTATTATAATCTCCATAGGCGTGTGTTAATTTTCGGCGGATAGATAAATTTAATCCTAACAGGCTAAGTTAAATAAGGGAGGGGGGTGTTTCCCAGACGAAATTCAATTTTTAAGTATTCTCCCTCGGGAATTTAATCAGTCCAAGGTTATCTGAGGACGGGAAAGTTCTTGACTCCGATGGAATGGAAAGTATTCTCACGTTATAAATTGTCCAAAGGACGGGTGTCTTGAAATTTAAGGGACACTGTACAGAAGGTAAATAGAATTTCGGCTACGTAGAAACGAGTCTTGGAAAGCACAAGGTAATCTTCTAAATTTCATGCAACTTCGTGTCATGAGTTTGTACTTATTCGTATGAATTTATTTGTTGTAAATTCATACATCAATTTTCCTTTGGTGATGACTTTGCATTCATTGGTCTTGAATGTTATATGACTCGTTTATTCTAGGAATTTAATGCATTATCTTTGACTCGAATTTTGTGAGCAATATGTGAATTTGTCTGTCTTAAATGATATGATTCATATAGGCCTGGAATGCATATTTCTATGTCTGGAAATGTTATGCAAGTGAATTGTTAGCTAGTAAATATTGTCGTTAAGATATGAAGCAAATTTCGTTAATTCATTTGTATAATCATGATTAAACTCAGTTAACCGAGTCAGTGGTATTAACATTAAGTGCGCTTGTTGTCCGACATTTAGTTCAGTTAGTGAATTATAGTCCATGGTAGGGCGTATGACTTGATTACTAAGAGGTATAGTTTATGTAATAATTCAATTAGGGATACCGTGTAGCCGCTAGTGAGAGACATTAATCTTCTTGTGCTAGGGTTTGTTTATGACATGTCAGGCTGTGAATTGACCCATATTAGCCTTTGTTTTTGTTGAAATACGATAAGAACGACGAAGTGAGAGAGGGGCTAGTGTTCGACCCAAGAACAAACAAATCTGATAAACAATTAGGATGTCTATTACTTGTTTGGACAAGGAGAAATTGCTACATGTACGTACCCATACAGAGGCAAATAGAGGAGAAGAATTACGGTTGATGATGCGAAAGGAGAGAGAGAGAGAGAGAGAGAGAGAGAGAGAGAGAGAGAGGAAAAGGAATACGTCGACTCTAACCTGCCACCAAAGTGTAATTTGAAAGGATCGGCAAGCAATTAGATTATGCAGGCATACTGGGCAATTTGAGGTTGATCGTTTACCCGATTTCATGATAAAAATTTGTCTTATCTGTATAAACAGAATAGATAATGGTATTTTTATAAATAAATAAATTTGGTAATTTTATTTCTAAATGAAAGTGTATCTTTGAAGTGTCATGTTCAAGTTCATTCTCTTCATGTAATTTATTAAATTGTTATGATTTGCATGCGGAGACTCGTGTTGTTCTATTATATATCTCTGCTCTCTCTTATTTCATCCATTAATTTCATATTTTATTTTATTATTTACTCGATCTTAGCATTAACACCGTTGTCGATCATCCTCTAGATAAGGATAATCACAACCACCACGACTTACCATCAAGCAAATACTATTGACAAATGTTGCAACCTCAAACTAACGGTCAAACGTGAATCCCTGAGTCATTCATGATATTTTATGAATGGAATTTATGCACACTAGGCATTGGGTTTAGTGATCAATTATTTCCTGCTAGGTGTATAGACGTTAATTTTCCAGCTTTCGTATAATAAAATGTGTGAACATAATGCTTCTACATTGTGTGATATGTATTACAGTTAGCATGAAATTTGCCAACACGTGTGACAGAATTGTATTTTAAATATTGTGAATTCAGGAGCAGCAGGGAGGGTGAACAGACCAAATTTATTTGCGAAAATAAAGCTTCCTTCGGAGGGTGAAAAAATACAAGCGTCAATAACGCTGAGTAGGGGAGGGTGATTATACCAAATTTATTTGCGAAAAAAAAAAGCTTTCTACGGAGGGTGAAAAAATACAAGCGTCGCCGAGACCTCTAACTGGGTTATTTTTTTGTGTGTGTCAAATATATTTACCGGAGTCGTCACCCTTCCTGCTGCTGCCGTGTGTGTAGCAAATAAAATGTAACTGGTCTGGTGGCGTAATTAAATCATTATTATATCAATAATAACGTTAAACATGGAATCTCGTACACGTAAACTAGTTCGACAGCGACTAGAGGCAATTAAGAAATATCTTCCAGCCCGTGATTCTGTCAAGCAAAAATTGCAAGATCGTCAGGAGTCTCAGGTGGAATTTACAGAAGGTGCAGAACAATTATTTAAACCGGTTACGAAAGCTACCGTGGGTCTTCTTCCCACGTTGGAACAAACCGCTAAAGCAACTGAGCAAACCGCTTAAGCAACCGGAAAAATAGCAGCAAGAGCTAAATATCAGTACGAGCTAAATAAACAAAAAGGATTTTAAGAAAACTACCAGATGAAGTAGCTGCTACTTATCAGCCACAAATGCAAGAAGTACTTGAAGGTATTGACCAAGCTCGTGCTGAAATAGAAGATATAAGGGATTTTATACCAGAACCAGAACCAGAACGGGACTCAGAACCAGAACAAGAAAGAGTCAAAACTGAAGTGAATTATAAATTTACCAAAGAGAGTATTGCCCTCATAAAAAAATTAATAGTGTTGAAGAATTATCTGCGTTTGCCGTACGTAGTTTTGATAATAGAGAAGAAATTCTGGAACCCGAGTACGCTGATGATGCTGTAGGCCATGAAAACTGGTACAAATGGATATTCGCATATACTACGGGGTTGATCAGGCCCGAAATAATGATACAAGATATATTCCATTTATGAATGGAATAGATAACTATCTTGCACAGTTACAACAACGACAATTACAACAATCAGGCAAAAATTACGGAAAAGGTCTTGCCACTGGCAGTGTAAAAACAAAAACATAAAAATAAAAACCCTTCCTTCGCCCGATAAAATTTGTCTCAATAACGTCCTTGCCGATGTTGAACGACTAGAATTTCTGATTGGCACAAAACTAGCCGGTAATAATTCCCCAGAAATCATTGATGAAGCAGCTGCTATTTGTCAGATATTATTTACAGACGGTATCATGGACACTAATGTTTATCGGTCCCTCATTGATGAAATCGTTGATGATTATCGCAGTGATTGAGGGTATGCAGGTAGATCAGTGACAAGAAAATAAGATGATCATACATAATGCTCAACGTGGACCTGTAATGGTCAGGGTGATAAATTCGCGATTACCAACATACAAAGCGATCTACAAAGATGGACTCGGTGATGTTGTTCAGGGTCTATTTAGAAGGATAGCCCCAAAAGCGATACCGATTGCAAAGCAACTAGGAATGAAAGCTATTGACGTTGTTCGTGATAAAGGTATTGGTGCTGTTGGTGATGTTGCTAGTAAAGCGTTCTCAGCAATCAGGGATAGACTAGCACGATTAATATGCAGATCGCCAGCGGTCCGACCTCAGCCAGTAAAATTACCCAGCACCGAAGTTTTGTCAGCAGATGTGAGTAAAATAATAAATCAGGCTGCCAATCAAAAACTAGCAGAGTTGGCTGGTGTTCCCCTGTCAGAAAAAGAAAAAAATATAACTGCTAGTCTGATAGCAGGAAGTGGTCTTCGTGTTAGACGATAGTAACGTATAGTAATGTTCATACGTTTATCTGATCCAGCTTTTGACATGGATGCGCCAATTCGGAAAGACGAATCTGCGCGATTACCAATATTATTCTTATGACGCATGTGTACCTAACGCACAAGGAAGAATTGAGTTTCAAGTTCAGGATACAAGTAGATATTTCCTGCTCGCTGAGGCATTCATTGAGATTGAAGGTAGACTTTTGAACGCAGATAATACAGCGTACGAAAATGGTGATCCATTGGGTTTTGTTAATAATGGCGTCATGGGGTTATTTAATAGTGGTACGTATAGCATCGACGGAAAAAATATTGAATCATGCCTGGAAGAGGTCGACGTTGCCACTACGATACTTGGCCTTCCAAGATACAGCGATGATTACTCGAGATCAGCTGGTACATATATGATGTTTGCAAAGGATACAACAAATCATCCCGAAAGCAGGAACGTAATAATGAATGTAGCTGGAACTGAAGTTGCATCTGTGAATGAAAATTTCAGCTTGGAATTCGTATCACGTCGATCAGTGTTAAACGGCAATGAAGAATTTTCATGTGTGATTCCACTATCGCATATGTTTGGATTCTGCAGAAATGTTAAAAAAGTTATATTTGGCGCTAAACACACCGTGGTACGTGTTAGAAAAGCCACCGACAATGATGCAATATGGCGTGCTGCTGCCGGTGATGAAGGTAAAGTAATACTAACAAAACTTTCGTTGTGGATGCCATCAATAACTGCATCGCTGAATGAAGAACAACGGTTACTTTCCTTTATGGATCGAGGTGGTAAATCAACGTTGTCATGGTTGACAATGACCACAGACAGTATTCAAAGTAATGTTGTTGGAGTATTCTCATAGCATATAGCATCACAGCAGGGGGTGTCAGCACCACGACATACATTCATCGCGTTTCAGGAAAATGCCAGAGTAGATTCGCAGGAACGACATCCAATGGTGCTTGACACGCTTGGTGTTAGTGAAGTTTCTTTGAGGATAGATGGACATCAAGAACCTTCTGAAGAAGTGTTGCTGAATTTTGAATGCAATCAGGTTGTACGTGCTTATCATCGGTTGATGACATTCATGGGGCATATCAAAACGTGGATTCCGGTTTGCCGATATCACAGCGGGATTTCGCAACATTATATCCGATCTATTATTTTTCACTGGAACAGTTGGATTTATTCAGATAATCAGTCGTTGAAATATACTTCCGAGCTACTGTAGCACTATTTCCCGCTGGTGTTATACAGCAATCGCAGTAATACTTTCAGACTAAACAATGCAGCTTGAAGGTGTTGGTGGACGAATGAATGTCATTGAGACCCCAGTGTAAAACATGTAATCGATCCCAAGTGTACGATCAGTAATTAAATCGCTCATGATATTATAATGTCATATCAGCACGTTATTGTTACTCTGACTCCTGGTCAGATTAAAAAGCTGCAATCAGCATTAAAAACGAATTATGGAATAAAATATTTTTTTGAAATCAGCACAAATCGATCGCGATCTGAAGGATCCAAATAAACTATCCTTGACGGAACGTCCACTCAGGCACTTCAATGACGCCAAAAGATCAAAAACCGGCGTTAGACCTAATCTTTCTGCGGGTGCCATTAAAGACATTGCCAAGACGGGTGGTATATTTCCACTTCTTGCAGCTATACCAGCGTTGATAGCCGCTGTAGCCCCAGCTGTCGCAAAAGCAGCTGCACTTGGTGCTGTTGCAACTGCTGCGGGGATGGCATTAAAGAATGCAACAGGTCACGGAATAAAGACTTCCAAAAAAGGGCGGGCTCTAAGACTGCCAGGAATTTCCCATTCGTGGTACAGTCGAGCCCCGAGCGGCTCAGATCTGAGAAATCCCGGGACACATCGCTAGACATGTTTCCAATGTCCAATTTTGATTTACTTGATGCTGCTAAAAAATTAAACATTAAAAACTTCAGAGGTGTTTTTATGCGTGATCAATTACCAAAACAACCATACAATGTTGAAACTGGAATCATTATTATCGATATAAATTCTGGTTCAGGTACTCATTGGGTTGCGTACGCGATTGATCCAGGTGGAGTTGTTTATTTAGATTCGTATGGGTTGGCGCCACCAAAAGAATTTTTAAAATATGTCGGCGGACTTCGAATCGCTCCCGTCTGGTATTCAACATTACCAACATAGACAATAACTGATCCGCCAATATGTGGCCGTGAAGTCCTTGCTGTGTCAACGCTGTGTCAAGGTCCATATAACCGCCTCATAAAGTCGTGCACGAGTATACAAGTGGTCGTTATAAACAGGTCTCAGTGTAATATATAATGGTAGATATTTACGGAAGATCTGCTCGAGGCAAGCCTCAAGGTGACTTATCCAAATATGCAACCCTTGACGATGTCAAGAATGAGTTCTCAAATCTTTTGAGTCTTGAAGATGTGGACCAAAATGAAGTTTTTTTTTTGTTTTTTTTCCAGGATAAGCAAGGACGTTTAAAGACGAGTAGTACCTCGTTGCCAGATATTATTCTGCGGGTTAAAGATGTGACCGAAGGTAACTTAGTGGTGTTTACTAAAAACGGTAAAATTAAAGACTCGAAGGAATCAGTTCTAACACTCATGGGAGGGATTGCTGAACTCATCAGAAACACTGGAGATATTATGCATAACGATCTCAACATGAGCGGAAACACAATAACCAATGTGAAAGAACCAAACTCAGACGGTGATATGGGAACAAAAACATAAGTGGACACCAATGACGCCACGATGAAAACTGAGATCAGTAAATACGTTGCTAAAGCCGGTGGTACAATGACTAACAATCTCAGCATGAGCGGAAATAGCATTAATAATTTGAGAGAACCAATATTAGACAATGACGTTGCAACGAAGAAATACGTCGACGATAGCAACATCCTGACGATGACATCGTTAGTGACAATCAATGAAGGAATGACCACGTTTAGATGTGACTATACTGATCATGTAAACACTTTTAAAGAAGTTCGGAAAAACGTAAACAAAAAAATCATTAATGATTTTCTTGGAAATCCAGCAAGCACCGACGGCATTAAACTCTCTGACGTCAAAAAGTTTACCAGTGGCGTAGTACATACTGAGCGTCTGGATCAGCATTATGGACACCACTCAGTAAATCTATTAAACATACCGCTAAGGTTACCGGCATGTACAGGTTATCAGTAACCGGCGCCACAAATTTTTCAATATCTACCAGAATTTTACGTCGTTATCCAGTTAGCGGATCTTCTGGATTCATGTTGGTGACATTGAAGCAAAACGACGAGGGAACATTTGTGGTGGAACCCGAATAAAAATGCTTAGGCGTGTTTTACTATTGGTTTATTGAATTCGTCGCCAGTGTTTCTATTACATACGTAATGAACCAATCGACTGACGTTCAACGGTTTAGATACGAGCAAGCGTGTTTGTGGCATACCCTACTAAAAATGTTATTGGTGCGCATACAGTAAAACAAAAAAAAAAAAAAAAAAAAAAAAAAAATACCGCAGACGTATCGTCGTTACTGACATAATTGTATACTCTGCATCCGCCGTAATTGCTGGAACAGTGACGATCATCGGCGCATTATCAGCCACATACATAATAGCACCAGTAATAGGAATTGGTGTTTCAGTTGTAACCGGTGTTGCTGGCATTCTTAATATCATCGCAAAAAAAATAGCCACGTGCGCGGCTGATAAATTACACGAATATACAACTTTGCTGTCAGCGGCAACATGCGCATACGCCAAATTATCATCATTGATATCATCAGGTCTCAACGATGGAATAATATCAGATCAGGAATTCGAAGAAATGATTAAGATCTACTGTGAAGCAACTGGAAAATTAAACTCAGCGGCAGACACCGCCGTCTCCGACAAGGACACCATCAAAGACAAAGACAGACATTTAGATCTCCCTTGATTTAAATTATAATGTCGCAAAATCAAACACTGCAATTGCTAGAACAAATTGTAGCTAACACAACACCACCAACAACCACGATGACATCAGCGAGCTCAACTAAGCCTGAGTTTGACGTTATCCTTCCAGAGGCGTTTCCAGCTAAAGAAATAATACTAGCACAATTGCGAGTGTATCATAGCTGGCCAAATATTAGATCAAAGTCATTCGGTTGGGTGCAAGCCAATAATTCACTGGTATTTGCGTATAAAAATAAACCTGATGGAATCCCCGATTAGCAAGTTGTGGACATACCTACGGGCAGTTATCAAAGCGAACAGATCAACAATGAGTTCCAGCGCAGAATGAAAATCTATCAAAGGAAAAGAACCTAAGATTGCTATCACGGTTCGTGAGCCAACGTTATCTGCAGCGTTAGAAATGTCAACGCCTGACTGCAGCGTCGATACATATCAGTCGTCGATCCGACCAGTATTGGCCTGGCCAGAAGGAGGACCACCAGCACCTGCAGCACCACCGCGCCTTAAACGATCTGATTATGTCTCAGACAAGAAATCGTATTGGAAAAAAACTCCAGATTATTATGAGAGATCTCATCTGTGGAACTCAATAAAACATATCCCCAGCATTAATGGTAAATTCGTTGATTTGGTGGGAAGAGTGGAAAGAATGGGATGGGAATATATTGACACCAGCATATATACCGAAGAAGATGTTAAAGTATTATTCCATAACATTAATCTCGAGCACAAACAATATCAAGACAAACTACGAAATTAATTTTTCTATTATATAAACGAGTATCCGGTGGTGTCTGTCGACAACATCATCAAGCAAATAGAGTATTTAAACCATCTTGCATTTGACATCGAGATCGTTAATCGAAGTATGATACAGATGGTGATCGAATCTAGCAATAAACAACTATTCCTAGACAAACATTCAATCACTGAGGCAGATCTGGCAAAGTTTAAAATTGCTGGATTTAACGTAAATAAATTAACAAAAACTGTCAACAATATTATCGATGAATATTTTTCAGCAGTACTAGAATCATGGAGAAAAATTGCCCCGCCTCCGAGTATTCTAACCCATAATAATGATCCAAACGGTGGAGGTCATCGTATTTCACCGGGGATTCTAAACATCAGATCAACGATCGCAGTCGATCTTGTATGTGATGCTATCGATGGCAGCTATCAAGTAGATCTTGACAAATCCAGGCAGGCACATTAGGGATATATTTTATACACATTCACCCCTCAAGCCCCATCTGGACTTTTGATTGTGTTAGAACCTGTTAATCCCGTTTATCTACGATGTCAGAATTCGCAGTTGTCACGGATGCATTTCAGACTTACTGACCAGCGCGAACACCTTTTTGATTTGTGAGATGAATTCCTTACAATACGTTTGTATGTGAGATCCTGACAGAGTCAAGGAAAGTAAAACTCGACCAAAATCAGTGAACTTTGGAGAATTTTGTCCTTTTTGTTTCGTATTCGAGTGACAACTCTGATCTAATTTTCTCAATCGAATGTGCTAGTGGAACGAATTGCTCAACTTGTGTGTCAGAAATTAAGAATCATGGACAGCACAAAAGGGGATAGCTGGGCCCAGGTGATGCCCATTGGTAGTATGTCCTCGGAGTATTTACGTCCAACAGGCATTTCTATTGATCAGTGCTAATGTAAGCGCAGACACAACCCCCAGTGAACCCCTAGATTGCTAAACGACATTCTAGCAGGTTCAGAGGGCGATCCGAGCGACCCGACCTCCCAGGAATTATGATGCTCTAGTCAGGCAATTAGCACAGATCGATCACATACACCACGTTGGATTTCAACCATATTTACACCATCTCAGCCGGTCCCCCCGCTGTCCCCCTACTTATTTAGAAAGAAAAATACTTTTTTTTTTGTCGTCTGTGGAGATTCGAACTTGTATTAATTTGTCTATGTGATGGCTAGTCCAGACGCGTTACCGCTTGAGCTATGATTCATGTTTTCCTGTATACATTCGGAACCCATACATAAAATTACAGATAATGGGAAAACCTCAGCGAAAATCCCCTTCCTTCTGGCAGGTATAATACCGCCGCCATTGTTAAATTCAGCTCGCCCACTGATTCAGTAACAATGGCGGCTGTATTATACCTGTGTGGGGTCTTTTAGACTCCAGTAATTATATACCTGTACACGTAGGTTTGTCAATATAATTATTAAAACCTGCATGTACAGGTGTAGACGAATTCTGTAGTCGGTCAAATGAATAAAAAACAATTGTTTTGAGACTGAACGCTAATTTTCCTTCCTGGGAACGTGTGAATGTGGTACACATGCAGACATACAGAAAATCAGGCGCTTACAAATACATCATCGCAAAACAACTCTCGTTTGATTTTCTTTCCTGGGAATATGTGAAGACCATCACACACAGGCATACAGAAAATCAAAACGATCTATTCACGCTTCCATTCATTTGACCGACTGAGCGATTTTAATCGTGGCCCTGGTATAAAACACCAAGAGTATCCAAAGTTGTCTTCGGAAGCGTTTAGTCCCTGCAGAGTTATTTACCTTCACTAAATTTTAAGAGCATGTTCTTGTTTTACAATGGAGCAAAACTTAGAAGTAAAAATCAAACAAAGAATAAACTTCAAGTATTTCACTACTGAGTTTTTGTTCAGTAGTGTTTTCTTGTTCTACTTCATTGTAAATATCAGGAGTGTTTTTTCTGCCTTATTTCATTGTAAAATTCATGAGTGAGATCCTTAAATATTATTTGTATTCCTTTGAAAATGTTGATCTGGTTATTTTATCTGCGACTTGTTGTACGGAAGCTGGAAAAATACAGAAATATTTGGCAGCTGCATGTATCGATTGAATTTCTATTTCCTCCCATGTCTCTGTATTTACAGATATAACTGGCCTTGCAGATTTATTATATTTACCAGTATTTCCACGTTTACAATTCTGACTTTGTGTAATAGCCTGCAAATTATTTAAAGAATTATCAAGCTTTTGGCCGTTAATATTATCGATCACAAGACCTTTTTCGATTAGACCATAAAAACACTCGTACACAAATTTTTGATAGAGATACCTTTTTTTCCAACACTGAACATAAGATAACCGGCATTATTAACAGAACCGACTGGGTAATTTAGTTGATAGTTCCTAATTACACCAGCACGAGATGCCTCATAATCCTTGATGATGGGATGCTTTACAAATTCATCGGCGTTATTTCCTTGGTCCATTTATATATTTAATATTATTTGTCTAAATTATTATTTTATTACTAGAAAAAAATATGTGGGATGCTAGCCGGAAAATTTAGCGACATAGTCTCCTGCGTTTTTTTTTATAGGAGATTCATTACCATCATTTCTTTTAATCATAATACTGTTTCAAAGCTCTCTATTTTCTGCCTCCACAGTCTACACACAATTGCGTTTCCCCCTGACTCTCTTGTTACATTTCATACACGGTTTTGGTCCTAGGTTTCCTCGTCGCACACTCTGTAGGTGATATCCACAGAATTCATTTACACAAGCCCGATTACATGGAGTTGTAGATGCAATCATCAACCATTTGCAACTATTCTTTGCTCGAATCAATGTATATTATATATTAAAGTTTAATATATATATATATATATATATATATATATATATATATATATATATATATATATATATATATATATATATATATACATACATATATGCCTTAATTATATAATAGAGGAATGTACAAGATTATCTGCGATCAAACCCTCTCAGGCGAGATTCGATCTTGGCAGAATAACCCCTGACTTGCCGATGTTGATCGTGATTCGATGAATCAGACTCTAATCGATAGTATGCGTGAAGCCAAGAAAGAATTTCGCAACGATGATACGGTTCATATGTGGTCAACATTCAGAATTATGCGTGACGATAACCCCCGAATTGATGATCAGCGAGCAAAGACAATCATTAATTATCTTGACGTTCTACGAACTCAAGAACAAAGATATGTATTTTAAATAAAATTTATCGCTGTACTGACACAGTCAGGAGACGACGTAACCTGGATTATACGTGATATACGTGACAAACATGATCCTGTTCGATTACATCACGCTGGAGATATTGTCACGTTAACTAAATATTCCAGACCGGGATTGTTGACTGGAATCCATAGACCTTATTATGAGCGAGCATACCCTGTGACGGCAGTTGTTTATGCGATATATCCGCTGAATGATAAGCCTAGCGTTGATGACCTCCTGCCGATGAAACTTCCGACGCTGAATTGTGTTGCTGAAAGAGTTATAGACCATTTCACAGACGCGAAACGTGGAAATGGTTTAACGGATTTACGACGTAAAAAACTAAATGAATGGGCCGAGCGCGTTAAAGAAAATGGAGCTACGATCAAAAACGTTGCTGAGCTGGAAAAAAATTTAAACTTTCCAATAAGTGTAAAGGTACCAACCAGCAAGGTTTGTACGAATCAAAGTATAAATCAAAAAGAGCTTCGATAAAAATTATTGATCATAACGCGCACGCTTGGAGGTCGGACGTAACATTATTTCCACGAACAGGAACTGTTAAATTTTTTGACGGTAATATCATTGATTTTATTAAAAATATCAGCAAGAGCGATCCTGTATCCATGTGGTTGTTTCGAAGTTCCGAATATGGAAATTATAATCAGTTTGTACGGCCGAATGGAGATATTTATCGCACTGAATCTCTTCATGACGAAATGAAAAATGTTGCGTTGAAATATACGATGATGTTGAACGATTACTCAGAAATGGCTTTACCGTTCTGTCAGTTGCTGCGCACTTTGCTCAGGAGGAAAATTCATGGCTGCATATGGCTGCATATTATCCTGGAAGTTTTCTTGGAATGAGAGAGCGTTCTAAATATTTTAGAAGATGTGGACATCCAACACACGAGATGACTCGAGTTGCGATAAATGGACTCTTACCAGATTTCGACTTAACTGGATTCGCATGTATTGAGTCATTTGAGTTTGCATCGGAAAACCTTCATCCGACTGTGTATGTCTGGTTTGGTCGTCATTTTAACGAGTACGGTTGGGCTCCAATAGTTTTATTGCGATATATGCTTGATGCAAAAATATTAATATCGTTAACCGTGAGTGAAGCAATAATATCGTATCGTCTAGAGAAACAAGTTTGGCTGCCGAACCAGCTGTCGTTGAGAGATGTCTTCTCGACGAGATCTTTGAGCGTGATCTCGATGCTATAGAATACGAAACTAAATTTGCAAAAGATCTTGGCAGAAAAATAATTGGTAAATTTAACCAAGGAGGATCATATGATCATAAACGACATTGCACAAGATTAATTATCGACGATGCTGAGCTCGATTTTATAATTGCTGATACAGCAAGGAAAACTTCGTTTATAAGGCGAAGTAATGTTAACCTATCAGATAGAACCAAACTAGGCACAACTGTGAGTTACACTGATGGTGACTCACCACAATTTACTCATTTAAGATCTTCAATGTTAGCGAATGTTTCGATAAACTTATTATCGATGATAAATAGATTTCCTGATACCGCGGTTAGAGTTGCCTCATATTCATTTTATGTGGATAGGAAATATGCAGGATTGCTAAATGAATTACAAATCAGCGTTGATGCATCATGTAGCGAATGGAGAATAACAAGAGAAAAGATACTTAGTTATTCTAAATCCGCTGATTATAGATCTGAGGACATATATTATAAAAATAGTCAAATGTCAGCGTTGTCATCAGCACCATCGGTATATGATCCTGTGGCCAGACATAAAACCGTTTATCTCAACGGACCTGGCGGTTCTGGTAAAACAACACGTGCAATGGAATTATATCGGAACTTTGATATGGTTGTTTTGACGCCTACACATAGACTCGACAGAGAGATAAAAGAAAGAGGTGTCAAAACTCACTTACTTATCACAGCTTCTTTCGGTGGAAAGGAGATGCGTGGACACCTGAACGAATCGGTTAGAAATATATTCCTAAGATCATTATCTGGAATGAGATATGCACGGTATCCGTTGACGTATTAAAAATGTTTCTTGATTGGTTATTGACTGGAAATACTGCTGTTATCATGTGTGGTGATCATGGTCAACCACCACCTTTTGTCGGTGAATCGCCACATGACTGTTTTAAAGAATTCGTAGATTATTATGAGGAAATACTTGATGATCATAGAGCTATTGATGAATCGCTGAAAGAGTTCAAAAAATGAATGAGACTGCAGACGGATAAGATTCAATGTGAAATAATGCGTAAGGTGATTTCAGAGACTACAATGAATGATTTTTGGAATTTGTGGAGGCCTGCTGATTTGATAGTTGCAAGTCTGAAGATAGTTCGTGATTCACTTCAGCATCAATTATTTCTGTTACATAAAGAAAAGTTTTCAGGTCTACCTGTGCCATTGTGTTATCGCTCAGCAGATACACGTAAACAATATATTGATATTGAAATTCCAGGACGCCTGACAGAGTCAGGGGTAGAACCAAGGAAACAAAAACTCGTTCTTAATGATTTTGTTTCGGTTCCTGTGGATGTTCTTGAGAGCTCGTTAACGATGGATAAATCTCCATGGATTCTAGGATATGCTATAACGACCCATTCATCACAGGGATTAACTATTTCGTATACTAATATTTGGATTGTCAATGATCGCATCGAATGGTCAAATTTAGTGTATCTAGCAGTATCTCGAGTCAGACGAATGTCTCAGCTACGGAGGGTTATCATAGACTGTGCAATGAATAATAATCAAACTCAGGAAATTAGCGACGATATAGCAAGGAAAGAATTACCTGGTTACCAGCGGTGTGACAAACAAATAAACGCGACTTTGATCTTGATATTGAAACGACATCAAATAATCACTGTATTCGCTGTAATACAATAATGTTGTGGCAGTATTCTCCTAATGACCCACAACAATTTACCGTGGATAGATTTTAATAGTAGTCTCGGTCACACACGCAAAAATGTGATGCTGACCTGTCTTGAGTGTAATCGACGTCGAGGAGCTGGCGTCCTTCTAGCGAATTATCCTTCACAAAAGTGAAGGCGGTGGTAATTGTGTATTTTCAGGAATTACTTGTAATTGTTCACTTTGAGGAGCAGTTGAATCCAGTTTGTAGACTGCAGGCCTACCTGTGGATCTTACCACGCTGAAAATTTTATGTGTGGTTACACTCCAGACTGGGTCAGTCGCTCTCTTTTTACCCCCTCCCTCTAGCTCCCCTGGCTCATATAAATATCTTACAGTCACATTACCTAGTACTGGTTGTTTTGAGAAAGAGTCACGTCGTTGTACTGGTATGTGTTTCTTTGAGATTGCATTAATGGGGGGTCATAGAAATTCCACGAGTAATTTCATTATTTAACGCAGCTATCACACTTGGTAGTCTTGCAACCCATTCACGAGATCTCTTATCCCTGGTCTTAAGGTCGGTGGATATTTCCTTCGCATACTGATATCCAAACAATCGCTCAGCAAGTGTTCGATTAAATCGTTCAACGATTGCCTGATCGCGATGAATTGCAGTGTGTCCTCGTCTGATTATGACGTTATGTTGTTTGATTAGAGATGTTACTTAATCGAACAATTTTCTGCCAGGATCAACATGTAGCAACTGTGGCCATCGCAAGGGCCCTCGTCCATAAATTCGTTCAAACGCAGATGCAACTTCAGTTGCTGTATTTGTTGATAGTGGTTCTGCTTCTTTATATGTACTTGCAACGTCAACGACAGTTAATGCGTATTTGTATGTGCGTGATTGACGTCTACCAGTTTTAATAGTATCATGTGGTAAAAACAAAATATCTGCCTGATGAACTTCATTGGGAGTGCTGACATCAAAATGTGCGTACTGAATTTTTTAGGTGGCGGTAGATAAATTTGCCATATTTCCTGTTGTGCTAACCAATTTGCAGCAACAGAACGTGCGACACCTGCTGCATCAGCAAGTTTGCTAATCGCTGCTCTACTCCTCCAATATCCTCTTGGGCTATAATAAATCGATTCCATCATTATAATAATAATCGGCCGACTAATTACCGTCCCCTAGCATTAGTTTACCTTTCATCGCAGATCTTATCCAAAAATTAGCAAGCGATTTCTTTGAGAGCTTTATTTTTTTATACAGATTTTAGAGTGTGAATCAACTTCACGTTTGCAATATGTCGCTGTTGTAAATCTGGATTTTTATACGCGACATCATGAACGTGGCACACTTGATAAATCGCATTTATTGGATACTCTCCAAATCTTGGTTGATTTTTCTCATCCAGTCGGATATCAAGTCGCGTTCCAGGACCACAATAATTATATCCAGGAAGATGCTTCTCGCCAGGATATTTAGCCCATGGAGCTTCTGGTAATTTTCCCAGTGAAGCAGCAATATATCCACATGTTTCATGAGAGATAAATCTGTATTTTTGTGTACTACATTACACAAACTTGCCCGTAAGTGCACGCTTTTTATTCCTCGTCGTTATTGTTTTTAATCCACTGGTGGGGGTGGAGGCTCCTGCATCGAACACAATATAAATTCATACAATTATTATATATTCCTACAACATCAATATCATTGATTTTTCAGCGACACAAGAGAAGGAAAAAAAATTAAGCATCATCGAGCGCTACCAAATTCCATCAGAGCAATTATGATAGCTCCATCTGGTTCTGGTAAAACACAATTGTTACTTAATCTGATAATGAAATGGATTAGGTGGGACAAGTTGTATTTGGTGGCACCATCTGCAGATGATCAGCGATGCTACAACGTGCTTAAAGATTTTAATGAAGACGCAAAGTTGTTGGAGGAGGACGGAAATGATGTTATTGACATTATTACCGATATTGATGATGCTCCGTCAGTGGATCTTGATGGAGGCATCAACAGCCTTGTTGTATACGATGATGTGATGTTGGACAAACAATCAAATCCAGCTCGGATATTTTCCCGGGACAGACACAAAAACACCGATATTATATAAGTTACTCAGCGATATACGCAGATACCTAAAGTGATCAGAGATAACTGTAATGTTTTAGTTGTACTTAGCGGAGTTGATACCAACACACTAAGAAATATTCACCAGGCTTGGGTTCAGGTGATATGGACATGATTAAGTTTAAAAACTTATTCTCAAAAGCGTAAGCGATTCCTCGTGGATTTATCACGATAAATTTACTTGATCCTCGGTCGAGGTATCGTGTAGGTCTCGATAAAATGTTTGGTTGAGAGACCAGTTACTTTTTTTTACCACACACACGGCAGCAGCAGGGAGGGTGACGACTCCGGTAAATATATTTGACACACAAAAATATAACCTGGTTAGAGGTCTCGGCGCTTGTATTTTTTCACCCTCCTTAGAAAACTTTATTTTTGCAAATAAATTTGGTATATTCACCCTCCCTTACTCAGCGTTATTGACGCTTGTATTTTTTCACCCTCCGTAGGAAGCTTTATTTTCGCAAATAAATTTGGTCTGTTCACCCTCCCTGCTACTTCAACCTTCCATTAGTGCATTTCACTTCCTTCTTTCTGAGTTGCTGACTCATTTGACTGAGTGATACTTGGGTGCATTATAATTTCCAGTCTATGTCGTTCTATTCCGCTGAGTTCACTTTTACTCAGAGAGGTGGTGAAAGAATCTGTAGAAAAGTGTTTTACTTTAAAGTACATACTAATCCCGTGGTATATTAAAATTGTTTCAAGTACATATGAACATAACATCCGGGAATCTGAAGATGAATTTCATTTCTGTTTCAGGAGTATATCCAGCATTTTTCCTACCAGCATATGTTGCTTCGAAACATGGTATTCTGGGATTTACACGGAGTTTAGCGGTAACCTATCCCAAAGCACCCCACCCCACCCGAACCTTTTGTGAAATGTGCATTTAAAATGCAATTCAAAATGTAACTTGATTGACTGCAGTAAAAATTGTCTCCTTTTTTCTTAGTATCGTGAATGTATACTAGCTAATTGATCAAGTTCTTTTTTAAATTCCGAAAATTTATATGCCTAATTCCGTTTCTAGCTGTCAAAATAGTTGATCTGTTTCGCTAAATAATGTGACTTTGTTTTCACATTATTTGAAATTCGAGAAAATTGAAGGTTTGGGATCATAAACCGGGTTTCATTCCATTGAACGTTAGATTTGAATTTGAACAAATGAATAAGGAACTTTAAAAGTCTGAGCAGGGAACGAGCCTAAGGGAAGAGATGCCACTGAATCATATTTGCACAATTCATTGCTTGGCGCAAATAAAAAGGTTTAATACCTAGTCATACTTCAAAGCATGTATCTCATCAGGAAAAACTGATTACAATTTAGACAGAGAAACTATTTGCCTATCCACGAGCATAAATCGAAACACTAATACAAAAAGTGTACTACCAAAATACTTGAACTGGAAGCACTTGATAATGACGATAAGAAAGAGGTCGCTGAGGCGGAGCCTATCACTGAATTTACTATAATTCTGTGCTAATTTACAAAATTAAACATTACTGATTTTACTGTAATATTTAGAGACATTAGAATGAGTGTACTACTTTATGAAACCCATGATCACAAATAAATTAACACAATAAAAAGAGCATAACAGCCCTATTTCTAATTCTTTTCTTATTGTGCGGGAAATTTACAGGGATTTGACAGTACTAATAGTTTCTTTCATTTCTCTTGCACAACTTCAGTATTGGATGTCTTTTTAAATACATCTTGTAAGTATCGCCATCATTTAACTGTACTCATAATGGCCTTGTACCATAACTGTAGTCATAATGACCTCGTACCATAATTATAGTCATAATGACCTTGTACCATATGAGCACGCTTATAAATTCAGTCCAACTGCAACCTGCACTGACCCAGATCCACTGTCGTATCATGCTCTGTCAGACTTGGGTCTGGGTAGTTTGCTGGGAGCAGTCAGTAGAACAAACAACATAAACCGTGATCTGCCGGCGTATTATGCGATGATATATCAGAGTCGGTGTTGTTTACAGTTGGATTCGAGCTAAAAGCGAGTTCTTAATGTAATTTAACCAGCATTGCAAACTTTGTTGTCTTTACATACATTACAAAGAACAAGCCGAGCTTAATGGTCATTTGTACTCAAATAGGTCTTTTAAAACAAATAAATTACAGTTCTAGAATATAAAATCTTTTATAGTATTTTGATAAATTAACTACGGATGTCTGCACACAAAGTAAAGTTGCAGATGAAATTCAATTTTAATGAAAGACTGAACTAAGTATGTTGATTCAAATTTTTAAATTTCTTTCAAAACAAACGTCCGCTTTCCTGACTTTAAAGTAATATTTACATTGAGCCATGGAAAATACTGCCACACGTTATGCTCAACAGAATAAGTTATTAAAGTTTCGCTTTAAAGATAAATTACTTAGGCTCTGTGCTGTGCTCAATAAGTGAAAGTTAATTTTTCACCTAAGTGACAAAGGCTATTTGAAACTTGTAATGCTTTAGTGGTCATGCGTCACATTTAAAAAAAACAATAAACCCCATGCACAGATAACTGTGAGTAGGGGTACCATCCCACAGTATCTAAGAAGGATTTTAATTCATTGACAGATTTAAACAATAGATTTGATATGATTATTAGTATTTGCCAGTCACTTTTAACAGGAAGAAAATGTGTACATAGAACTGTGTTATGCACGAAATAACGAGAGAGAGAGAGAGAGAGAGAGAGAGAGAGAGAGAGAGAGATTGTATTTAAGTTATACATTTAATGTAGTCTTCCGTACCACTATTCAAATAAATGTTTAGTTATTTTTGGCTAGTGCATTCATCGTTGAAACAGCTAGCACATACATTAAAACTGAAAACATTTCACACACACACACACACACACACACACACACACACACGCACGCACGCACGCGCGCGCGTGTTTCATTATGTCGATGTTCATTTTGTATATATTTCTTTCACCTAATCATATACCATATACGACGTTGCATACAAAGATAAGTGCGTTCCCTTCTGTCACAGTTATCAGATTCGAATCCTATGACATTTTCATCTCTTCGTATTTCTAACTTGTCAAGAACGTTAAAAGCGATATTTATTTGTCACCGATTGACAGGTCTTTCCGAGACTGTAAACACCGAACTATAAAATGTACGACACACTTCAAACTGTTGCGACAATGAGCTTTTTCGGGCACAAATTCTCATCAAGGTCAGCCTTGTTGTTAACAAAAACCAACAAAATAAGCAAGCCATACAGCTGTATAGGTCAATAACAAGTGTTCAGTCAAACTGGGAAAAGTGTTTCTTTTTTTCTTGTATTGTCATACGTGATGGATGTGATTGAACTTGACATTGAAGTTTATATTATTACCTCTCTCTCTCTCTCTCTCTCTCTCTCTCTCTCTCTCTCTCTCTCTCTCTCTCTCTCTCTCTCATACGTGATGGATATGATTGAACTTGACAAGTTGTTTTGCCCCGAAGATGCGAAAATAAAGCCGAATTATTTTTACTTCCATTTAGAATTTGCCTTTAAAGATAAATACTAAATTCCGCGCTACATGTTTAATTTGGAAAAGCTGTATCTTCCTCAGATGGATCCTCATTATCAACGCCAGGGCATCCAGTTCGCCAGCCTGTGTCCAGCGTTCTCAGCTACAAATATGCTGGCCGAGGCCATACATGGGGACGCAGGTGGTCGGCAGACGATTCTATATCCGGATATGGCGAAGGGAATTGTAGAGAAGTTGGGAATTTGCAGGTAAATCGGGTTTTATGGTCTCGCCATTTACAAAAAATACCTTCTATGTTTTGTACAGCTCAGACATGGCATTTTTGTGATTTTTCTATAAACTGTTAAGAGGCTCTGCTGCCTAATTTTTTAAAATTTTACGTTGCTTTAATTTCCTCTGTTTCATTTTAAAGGTCGAAAACTTTTGAAATTAAACTTGTGTTCAATCCATTAAGACAGAAAATGTTGTTAAAGACAGCCACATTTTGACGTGCGTACGGATTTCTAAGTCTAAAAGTCGAGCTTTACGACGCTAATATGATCACTTGACAAATCTAAATATCACTCTAAAGTATAAAGGGCGAGAGAAAGATGTTGATGCTGTCACATTAATTTTTGTGATAATGAAAGACTATGTGCTATTTTCGCCACTGGGATCATTGTTGTTGTTGTTGTTGAAGGGTTTAACGCCACTTTTCAGCACAAGATAGCCGGTGGGATCGTTGTTGTTGTTGTTGTTGTTGTTGTTGAAGGGTTTAACGCCACTTTTCAGCCCAAGATAGCCGGTGAGATCATTGTTGTTGAAGAGTTTAACGCCACTTTTCAGCACAAGATAGCCGGTGGGATCAAATAGTTTTAATGCATACTAAATATACTCTTCTTAAAGTAAAGCAGTTTTTATAAGAAGTTTTAGATCAGTGGATAAGACAAGTAAATTTTTGTGTTATTGGATCTTGTGGGTCATCTGAAAGAGTCACCGATTCAAAGTTTATAGTATTACCTCTCTCTCTCTCTCTCTCTCTCTCTCTCTCTCTCTCTCTTAAAATAAAAGAACAAAAGAATGAGATCTCTATTTATTTATATGATACAGACAAATACCCATTCCTATTTCACCCATAGTGCAAGTTGAATGTTAATGCGTGAAGCTGAATAGGATTTTTAGCATGATTAAAGAAGATTAATCCAAAGATGCAGATCGACAAAGTAAATCCCATATAATGGTAGTCCTTTCAATCCGACGAGGACGGGTTCAGTGCGATCATCGATGGGCACGACGATGGCTCTGAATCCCCGTTTCGATGACAGATGTGGCATTGGAAGTCATTTTATTCCGGCGTTCATTTTCAAGGTCATTTAACACATTGCGGGTGAGGGCACGCCGGTGGGTTCGGTCCTGTGCTGTTTTTCTAGCTCCGATGGTTTGAGACCGCATCGCCGCAGGCTGCTTTTCAGGGTGTCTTTGCAGCGATTGCGTGTTCTTTCTTGCTTTCTTAGGCCATATTCCAGTTGCTCCTATAAGATCTGTTTAGGCAAGCTAATGCAATCCACTTTGATGACATGGCCTGACCAGCGAAGTTTGGCGTTGATCAGCACTGCCTCGATAGTTATTGTCTTCGCTATGCCCATGCTTTCGAGGTTGATAACCTTATCTTGCCAACGGATCCCAAAGATAGAGCGGAGAGCCCGCATAATAAGTTTCACCATCTGCTTGATGTGTTTGCGGTGTACAGCCCAGGTCTTGCAGCCGTAGAGCAGCAAGGTGACGACTGCGTTATAACCTTCAACTTGGAAGACAGGGCAACATTGTAATGGTCGAATAATCTGTTGAAATGCCTTTCGAGTTACTGACTTGCCTTGCTGATTCTTTCAGAGATCTCCTTATCAAGGGAACCATCGTTAGAGATGATACTGCCTAGGTATTGGAAGTTGTCAAGTTTCCGGTGATTGATGTCAGTGGTGCTGACTTACTTAGCGAAATGGTGCCTTCGTTTTTGCAGCGAGTCGTCGCAGGTCGAGAGTGAACCGTCAGGCCGGTATATGATATACACTCCCTATTACAGATCCTGCGCGGCGTGATTAAGGACGCAGGAAAAGAAGAGGTTGAATGGAACAGGAGACAACCCTGTTTTACCCCGTTCGAAATCCGGATGGGTTCAGATGGGTCACCATTTGAGAGGACCCGTCTTTTCATGTCGTTATGAAAGAACCGGATGCTCTGGACGAATTTGTGCGGGCATCCAAACCTTGCTAGTAGAGACCAGTGGGTCTCTCTGTTGACTGCATCGAATGTCTTGATGAGGTCGATGAAAACAGATTACAAGTCCAAGTTTTTCTCAATGCATTTCTCCTGGACCTACGCAACAGTGAAGACCATATCTACAGTACTGCGTCCCCGACGGAAACCGCACTTGGTCCCAGGTAGGATAGTTTTTGACACATAAATGAGTCGGTTTAAGATGAATCGGGTAAAAGATCTTGCCAGCAATGGCGCGGAGGGAGATGCCCCTGTATACGTTTTTTCTTAAAGATGGAAACGATCAATTCCTCACGGAAGTCTTTCGGTAGCGCTTCTTGTTCCCATATGCTTTGAAACATATCACGGGAAACTTTAATTGCACCGGGGCCTACTGCTTTGTAAACTTCCACTGTGATTCCATTCTTTCCATGAGCCCTGTCCGAGTTCCTCTGCCCGGTGGCTTTCATGATTTCATCAGCCGAAGGTGCTAGATTGAGCTCCTCCCGTACTGACTGTTGGGGGTCTGTTCGAGAGCTGTTGGAGAATTACAATGCAAATGATCCTGATTATGACTGGCTGACTGCAAATAGAAGTAATGCACGATATCTAAGTCTATGGATTTAAACAATAGTCCAAACTGTAATAGTCAGACCATGCATTTAAACAATAGTCCAAATTGTATCATGATCAGACCATGCTTTTAAACAATAGTCCAAACTGTATCATGGTGCCCTGGTTATGTTTAGTGCAGGTAATCAAAGTGAGTCAGACCATGCTTTTAAACAATGGTCCTACCAATGCCTTGCTGCCTGCCTTACGTTTAGCACAAGTAATCAACGAGAGTCAGCCCATACTCTTAAACAATGGTCCAATTCGTGTCAAGGTGCCTCCGTTACTTTTTTTGTACAAATAATGTAAGAGAGCCAGCCCATGCTCGTAAACAACTGACAAAATCCAACCTGCGCCTTGGTGCCCACGTTACGTTTAGTACAAATAATCAAAGGGGGCGAGTCTGAAGTGCACAGCCCAGCAATTTCGCAACTCTTCCTGGTCTTTGATCAGCGTCGATCCATCTGCTGACAGCAAAGGGGTGGATGCTGTTCTTAAAGGGTCGCAGACAGTTTTCAGTGAACAGAAGAACTGTTTAGAGTTGTGAGATCGGCAGAGTGCTGCACTTTCTTAGCCTTCTTGTTCCACTACTTTTCTTTTATATCGCGCAGGCCTGTCCGTTGAGGTGTTTGAACTTGTCTGCCTTGGAAATGGAACTTGGGTCATTTTGTCATTCCAGAGAAGCTTTGTTCTTATGCTAGATGAGCTGAGTGATATGCTAATTGTTTTCATCAATGCACGCGTGGCTTCGGTGCCAGAATGGCATTTGCTATTTCTGTGACAACGTTCTTAAATTGGTACCACTTCTCAGTGCGGACATCAGCCAGCGGTGCTTTGATCTTGAGATTCTCGTCCAGTTCTTCTTTGAATCGGTTTCGATGGTAGACATCTTTCAGTCTGGCAGTGTTAAACGTTGCTCTAATGATCTTTGGATGCCTGCGCTGAGTGAGAGCAATGCTTACGTTAAGAATTGATCTGACTAGTGTGTGGTCAGTCCAGCATTCAGCACCTCGCACAACGCGCGTGAGTCTGACGTCCTGCAGGTCCCTCTGTCTGACAATGACGTTGTATATTAGATGCCACTTTTGTGGACCCTGGATGCATCCAGGTTGTTTTGTACTTGTCTTTTTGCCGGAATACAGTGCTGGTGATGCACATCATGTGTTCAGCATATTTACTCATGAGGAGGATACCAATACTGTTCAGCTTTCCCACTTTGTGTGGGCCAAGAACACCATTCCAGTCGCTGTTAACTTTCCAAACTCTGTGTGGGCCAAGAACACCATTCCAGTCGCTGTTAACTTTCCAAACTCTGTGTGGGCCAAGAACACCATTCCAGTCGCTGTTAAATTTCCAAACTCTAGCGTTGAAGTCGTCGATGATAATCAGTTTGTCACTAGTGGTTGAGAACTTAATAAGCTGGGTCTAAGTCCTCATAGAACTATTCCTTTGCCTTTTCCGGGATGGAGAGGGTTGCATCGTTGGCACTAATGATAGTTAAATGACGTGACTTGTTCAGAGGAAGCGCAATTTCATGAGCCACTCCTTAATGCCAGCTGGGAGGGTTTGGATGTCCTTCGTCAGACTAGTTCTGATAGCAAACCCAACTCCGTGCATTCTTGCTTCGTTTCCAGCTTTTCCCTTCCAGAAGAAAGTGTATCCTTCTCCGGCTTCTTTCAGCATACCGTCCTCTGCTAGTCTTGTTTCATTTATTGCAGCAATGTCAATGCGATAGCGAGCCAATTCCTTTGAGATAAGGGCTGTACTTCTTTCAGGTTTTGCGGTGGTGTCCTTATCAAAAAGTGTTCGGACGTTCCATTCTCCGAGAATGAGTCATTTTATTCTTTGTAATTTTTCGATCGCCTTTGGGATGATCTGCCAGACGCGGTAAGCTGTACAGATGCTCTAGGGCAGGCAGTGTTTGGGGCATCTTTTCTATCCCCCTCCCTTTGTGTGAGGGTGGGCAGTGCTGTCCTAAATAGGCTGCCCAATCGTCCAAGATGCATCCGAACGCCTCCGCTGCCCTGAGTACGAAGACGAACAACCATTAGTTCCAGGGTCGCCTGAGTGCAGGATTGCGACTATGACTGCCAGTGGTCATCTCCATCTAGCGCTTCGTCACGCCACCGTTGCAGTATGGCTTGTGGAAGAGAGAAAGATTGCACAGAAAACCTGTGCGTGAAAGATTTTTAATGGAAATGTCGTTGCACGGGGTAGCTCCACTCTCTCGGCCTAATAACCCCGCCTTCAGTGGTATGGTGAAACGCCATGGCTGGAAACCTCTTTGGCTGCTGTGGATGGCCATAACGTATTCTATGCCTTGTCATGCCATTCGCTCTCCACAAAAGTTGCAGAACTGCCTATCAGGTCTTTGATCTTCCAGGGGATCTCATCCGCCAAGTCCACCAGAAGCGGTAGTGTAGGTAAGTCCCTAAATAACCGAGAGCTTGAGACCCATCGGATAGTCTCACCTGTTTAAGCCTGCTTGTAGAGGCGGATTGCGGGATTGTGGCCGCTGTCGCATGCATACAGCTGCTTGGAACCACAGGAGAGAGCTGGGTGTCAGGTGGGGACCAAAACCGGCGAACTACTCCGAGGAGCTGGACATGTTCCGATATCAGTGGTGCTACCCATCCCTGGCACTGCATACACCCAAACCCCATATACCGCCAACTTCATGGCATGATATTATAAAGGGAAATATTTTGATCAAGTCTTAACTTTTGAATGTTTTCTAGAAAGAAAACGGAATGATCAGGTGGTAAACTAAACGTACTTTGAACAATTTGCTTGGCTCTGTATACTTCAAAATTTGTGAATTGCCATTAACTGCATCTCTACATGGAATTAATTACTCTTGTTAATAGGACCGTTCTCAAATATAGCATTTAGGCAGTACATTTTAAAAGATGTTCGCATTTTCACTTTGCGGAAAAGCGAAAGTTTGTGTGAATGTGCATGAGATTGGAAGTTCATAACTATCATGCGACGTATTCCACTGCAATTCAGTCTTTTAATTTATTTTTAATGAAAGAGTTAACAATCACACTCAGTTTGATGAAGCAACACATATAAATTTAGAAACGTTTGTATATATAATAATTATTCTTCTGATCCAACCCACCCTGATATATGTATCTACACCATGCAAACAAAAGGCAGATGAAACCTATTTGCAAACTACTGTCTGTTTATTCATTCATAATGGGAACTTTAATGATTTATAATATAATGTGGCATACATAATGCTTCCTTGTATTTTATTTTTATTTTTTTACAAACATTATATTTGTTTCAACCTTAATAATTTCAGCTGTTTGTGTCAGTTTCCTTGTACATTTGGACCATACAATTTATTCATGACAAATGGGATGTCAGATTTCGGATAGAACTGATTTATCTAAAGTTTTTCAATAGTCTACAGAAAAAAAATGATTTATGATGGTAAAGGCGGATTTTGATGGGAGATCATTTAGCTACTCGTCTCCTCGTTTCCTGTAGTAAATATGGCAGATATAGGTGACTTCATTAAACATTCGTTTGGATTCCGTGTCGGATAATTTCTCAGACCAATACTTTATACAGTTAATAGAAACCATTTGTATACAGTAGAACTTCGATTATCCGTCATGGTGTGGGACCGAGACCATGACGGATATGAGAACAGACGGATAATAGAATATGTACATTAAGAGTATTATACGATAGACCGGGTCTTCAAAAAATCGTATGTGCATATGTACATGTACCTGTTTTTAATATTTTGACGTACAATGCCCTGACGGTTAAAGAGAGACTGACGGTTAATCGGGTGCCGGATAGTCGAAGTTCTACTGTATTTGCGTTTCTCCATGAATCACTGCTTTCAGGAGGAGGTAATTTGTCACATAGATACTAGTTGTATAGCTTAGTTTTGTGTTTTCAGCAGTTACCTTGCTTAAGAAATTAAATTAAACCCTGTGCTTGGACTGGATTAGTGATTGGTACGAAAACCGGATATCAATTCAACAAAATTCTTTTGACCAAATAGAAACAAAGGAAATAAAATTTGATCTACTTTACAAACATGATCAAGTTTCGATATTTTATATTTTGCACGTACATAATCAGATTTTACACGTACCAAAGTTTGATCTATAACACAATTTAAGACAATTTCTAGTAAAAGCTTGGTGTTTGGAGCGGTAAAGCAAAGCAACACCAGTAGGTAATTTAGCATTGAGAAAAATGGGGTAAAATGCTTTGCCCTAGGAGACACCACGGTAGCTTGCCGGGCCGATCCAGTAGTAGGATTCGAATCATAATCATTTCAGTCATTATTGGGGCAGGCTAACCACTGACCCAATTGGTTATTGTCCCCATAATGCGCCTCTTCAGACATGCAGGAGAGCATATCAGACCTACAGCCCATATCTCAGCCCATAAGGACGTTTGTTGCTTATGCACAGTATATTATTATACATATGATAGTATATTATATTCCTCCGAGTATACATACCAAACTACATAACATTCTCTGTCTGTCTGTCTCTTGCTTTGACTCTTGCTAATTATGAATCTTTCTGATGCAATTCATTAACTGAATTGTACAAACCGTTTCAGAATCTAACTATGCTTTCGGTAAATTCGATTCCGATTTTGTCGAGTCGTTGAAAAGTTATTATGCCTTCAAGTTGCATTTTAAAATCAGCTGAGAAAGATTCTGGAATTATATGTCTGTCAAATGTGAAATTAGTACCACTTTCATACATGACAGTGTTTATGGTTTCTCTCGATCCACTTGATGGACTGTAAGAGCTACTGATTTCAATGTTAAGATAGTTACAAGTTTTCTGTAATTCTCCGGTCTTTATAAACTCACAAGAATTTTGTTTTCAGTGAAACATATTGGCCAATTAATGTTTATATTTTCTTTGTATTGTTTCTAAAAACTATCTTCCACCATACTTTTATCCTCAATATAAACTCAAAAATAAAATAATCATTACTTTCAGATATCAACATTGTTTCGTTTCTGCTAAAGTAAAAATAACATGCCAATCATTTCTTTTAAAACTGACGGAAACGTTACAGTTGAAGTCATTTCAAAATGAAATAAAATTTTTAAATAAATCGCAGGGGAGAAATTTCTTAGGTATTTGTATTTTGATCGCGAAAGTCCGGTGGCGTATGCTAACATCGCTCATCTAGGGCAGCAAGTCAAAGACAAGAACACAATGAATTGAAAGAACGATCGACTCATCAACAAACAAACACAATGCATAAACAATCGAGAAAATTGTTTCCATGCAAATCGGTTAATGTTACATAAGCAGACGATTAAATTGCAGACAGTCACTATTGATTTCCACTCATGCAAAAAGGATAACTATGGACACAAATTCGTTTTAACAGTGATGCATATCCAAATATGAAATGGCTGAGAAAAGTTAAGTTGGAAGGAGGGAATAAATAAACTTACGTGAAAATTTAAATTGTGTTTGAGTCGAATATAATTATTGTGGAATAATGTATTTTTGATGATTGGTGTCAACTGGATAAACAAACACTTCAGTAAAAATTACTTTTGCTAGAAGTATTATAGTCATTCTAAACTCTGTGTATAAATTGTAGGAAGACACATTTCTGTGAAATTCAAACGCTACCATCATCAGTTAAAAGTTTTGCATGTTTTTTATTATAATTTCGAAGTATTATGAAGCCGATAAACACACTATCATTGCACAAACATAAATCATATTTGTGAAAACTTAGTTAAAATAAACAAAGTGAGAGATCACGCTAATGTAACTGGTAAGCACAAAATTCATTAACATAATGAATGTAATTTAAATTACAGGAATCCAATATATATATATATATATATATATATATATATATATATATATATATATATATATATATATATATATATATATATACTTTCTCAATACTCTTTATTCGCAAGTTATCAGGCTTCAGTTCCCATCTAGTTATCATGAATATTGTAAAAAAACACGGATCAAGCAGTGATCACATTGCCAAATAATGATGAAAAAAATAAAATTATTTTGAAAAGATGACGTAATCATAATATTTAAAACAATTTGTTGTAAAGAGGACAGTATGGTTCTTAGTTTCCTGGCTATGGGAGAACAACCTGCACAGAATGAAAAATTTACTGAAATCGAAACATTTTCTAAACATAAAACAAAAGTATCTGTGAAAAAAAACATTTACCCATACGAGTGCAAGGGTAATTTTGAAAGGTATAGGAAAATAATTCCCACCCAAGAAATTGTATTCTAATCCCCGAAGACCAGGGATGACAGATAATAATTACAAGTGTTCAAAAGATCTCAGGAAACATTTGTCATTAATATATCTTTGTTGCTTGGATGAATAGTACGCAAAGAAAGGCAACTTATATTGTGTGACGTATTTGAAGAGTTGAAAACTTTCTGCATGAATAATTACAAACTAGATCCTGCACATTCTTTCAGTGCACCTTGACGAGGTTCTGGTGCCAGTATGAAAGTACGTTTGGTAGAACTAGAATTACTTTGTTTCTGATGATAAAATTAGGAATTACAACCCGAATTTATATGATATTACATAAATATGCAAACACAACAAATCATGTCGATGATAAAGGTAAAACGAGACATTATGGAGAATACAATATGTCAAAGGGAGATCAGTCGTGCATCGATCCTAACAACTTTTACTCTTTGGTAATTAGCCAGGTCATGCCTGTCAAGAGGTTTAGACTGGCTCAGTGACAGCAAGTAACATTTAAAATCCAAGTTTGATGTCACAGTAGGATAAAGATTTGGTGGTATTTTAAAAGCCGATGCTGAGGTACCACATTGGAACTTGAGAAGCAAAAATACCACTATAAATCTAATGTTTCGTCGTAACGGAAGAATTTAAAGGAGGCGGTAGAGGCTACAAAACATTTAGTATCGATTATTGAACACGTTTATGAAGAAAGGGAGATACCTTCTCCCCTATTGAAATTTCAGCTTGTACGTTTATTTAATTTGAAACTGACAAAGATATATTTGGTTGCGTTATACCATCAGGAACCACCATTGAGACCTAACATTGAATTGAATACTAGGGTAGGACAAAAATCGTTGTCCCGAGTGGCAGAGTGGTCTAAAGAACTCACCGTTACGGATCATTGCCATCACACCTCTGTCTGCGTGGGTTCGAATCTCGGGTTCGGCCAATATGGGTATGTGAGAAAGCTTGCCAGTAGCTTCTCGTGAGTCGGTGGTTCTTTCTGGGGTTTTCCCGGATTCTTCCTCCACCATTGATACTGGCCGCCATGTATAGCCTATCTTGTGCTGAAAAACGGCGTTAAACCCTACAACAACAACAACCACGACAACAAAAAGAACCCAATGACTTTGAAAAGGATTTCCTTAAGCTCATGAATCAGGCTGTGTTAAGAAACAAATGGAAGATTTATACGAGAGAACGAGGCTTAAAATGTGTGGCTATGAAAGAAATTTAACAAATGCCAGAAAGAGTTATTATTTGCAATGGGAAGGATCATATACTGATTTGGTGTTAGTCAGTTTAAAGACCAAAAATTCAACGTAGCCAAGCCAAGGTATGGAGTATGCATAGTGTTACGGTTATCGAATCGACTGGTGTACGACTTTTACTACAAGAAGATATAATTTCCAGTATGAGCATAACATGAGCTTGTTAATAAAAGATACATATTCTTTTTCATTCACGTATGAACTGACAACATTTACAATGAGATAACGGATAGCATCTACTTTTACAACATAAGTTATTACAAGAAAGAAACCATATTTGGTGTTCGTTAAATGAAAAAGAATATTCAAGATATTTTCCAGGATGACTGATTTGGTGTGACTATGCAAGAAACGATTATTTTGTATGCACGTTATACTCTGTATCGACTGAAGATGAAATGTAGGTTTGTAAAGTGATAAAGTTATGTGTGATCTAAAAATATTTACATCTGAAATGTGTAGGTGTGTCATTTTGTTTTACAAACCAAACTTTACGTCAACAGGAGGTGACTTTATCAAGCGTGTACCATCATAAAATATACATTATTATGGTAATAAGCGTGTACCATCATGAAGTATACATTATTTTAGTTATAAGCATTGTTATGGTAATAAGCCTGTACCAACAAGAAATATACACTGCTATGGTTCTAAGCGTGTACCATCATGAAATGTATGCTGTTATGGTAATAAGCGTGTTCCATCATGAAATTTACACTGTTATGGTAATACGCGTGTACCATAATGAAAAATATACACTGTTATGGTAATAAGCGTGTACCGTCATGAAATATACACTATTATGGTAATAAGCGTGTACCATCATGAAAAATACACTGTTATCATAAATAGAGTTGTTTTGTCTGCATGTAACTAGATATATTTATGGATAAAATATGCACAATTACATATGATTACTCTGCAACGTTACAGTTAAAATATATTTAAACCTTATTAAAATTTATTTCTTATATTTCGGTTTTTCAAAGGAATATGTATACATATGTAGAAATCATGAATACAGCATATTGTCCCAAAAGAATGGGATACTTGATGGACTGATTATTGTATCTAATTTGCACGAAATTAGGAAATAAAATACATCCACCACCAAATATACAGTCTTTCTATTTGTTTCATTATTTTTGACTGTTTCAATATATTCTACACCAGCTTGTAATCGCACATGTTATACTCATTGTTACGTGTAGGCTTGTACAAAATTAACAAAAGAAAAGAGTGAAGCCAACAAGCTTTGTAAGTTTTAACAAAATAATTTATTTGCTTAGAAAACAAGGTAAAAATATGAAATAGGACTTACGGTTTGTGAATATAATCCAAAAATTATCCTAGAATTCAAAAATATAGGTCCTATCACTAAAAAGTTCTAATTGAATCCAGGTTCGAATTTCGATGAAGTTCCACTATGGAAGGCGATGACGTCAGATGAGGTCGTTGTACTGATGGCAACAGTTCCTCGTTGAATCACAAATTATAATGTTCCAGTTTAGAATTCCGAATAAATTTCCACTAAATGTCTTTGTCCAAGAATTTTTTTATAAAGAAGAGCACTTGTATGTTTTCCAGAGAATATACATTATTAAATCCAAAAATAGAAGAAGTCTAAATCAACTGGCATCAACATAAAAAAAACACCTTGAGCGCTAAAGGTGTAGAATACGACTGATCAAATCCACTAGAAAACGTCTGTTTAACCCACGATTTTAGATCACTTGGTGGCTCCCGTGACGGTGCTGAGTGATCACTAATTGAATAGCGCAGTAATAAAAATGCCATTTAGCACGTAGCCTAGAATAGCCCTATCTAAAAATCAGATTCTCACGCTGGAAATGAATAATAAAAAAGGCTCTTTACAACTTAGCTAACACGTGGTTTGAGGCTGGGATGCTTTTGCTATATCTTCTGGAAGTACCCTTTGTCCCAGCATTTTGTATTTGGAAAGCTGATAGAGTAGACTAACAATATGTCCACACGATCCTGCTAATCCTATAGGGCAAGTGCAGAATGCAGATGTTTATGTATCGTCCGATATTTCTTTAAATATGACCTGCAATGATTAAAATGTAATTTTATGAAATGTCCAATTTTAGGTTTATTCTTCTATTAAATATAAGCTTGTAAATTGTATGCTTCAAACAACATGCATAATCAGACAGCCTTCATGCTTAAAAATTAAAAAAAATTACTTTAATTTGATGTGGTGTTTCATTTTTCCTCTGAGATCTATAACACCAGCCCGTCACCTCAGATCCTTTATCAACAGGTCTCACTGTAATAATAATAATAATAATAATAATAACAATAATAATAACTACTCTACATTCATTTTGCCCATAACTCTTTGATTTGAACTATATTACAATTTATTATGGGAAATTGGGCATCACAAAACTGAGAGCAGTTGAACATGTTGAAGTCATCAATGCCATACATATTCTAGCACTGATTTTGCTTGGCGATCTGAAACTTATCTTCGGGGAAAATGATACCCTAGGGAGAGATATAATCTTGGACAGATTGGTCAGGATATAAACTGATGTAGGAAATCTCTCATCGCATCACATTTTGTTTAGGGGAGGAGTGCTAATAGCTTTAACAGAGGAAAAGAGAATGAGTGTAAAGCAAATGTGTCAGTGAAACAATTATTTCCAACATCCTTCACTGAAGTACTTGAATCCCTTGTTCATGGATTTTTCGCCAGATGACTTTTTATTTAACTTAATATAAGCCTCAACAAATGAAAAGGTAAGTGGCGGCACTAAATCTAAATCCTTGTCACTGTAAGAAGTAGCCATTATATCACTATAGACGCTGTGACAGCTAAGGCAGCTATGCTCAGTTAGCCTCGTTTTCAGTCATGCATTAATATTCATGAGATAATATTAAGAGGGTCTATACCTCACTAAATGCTAGCTAATACATGACAGCTACTCCGCAGAACATCATAATGGGTAAATCCTGTTCAATAAAATGGTGATCGGTGTGAATTTGCTGATATGTACATTATTGGGTTCCATATGGGGTGTTTGGTTCAGTGTGAATTTACTGGCATTTACGTTATTGGGTTCCATGTGGGGTGTTTGGTTCGTCGTTGAAGTAATGTGTTACCCTACTTGGTCCCTCCAACAATAAAAATTGTTGGACAATCCTTCCGCAGTAATCATAATCGTTTCTATCTCTCTTTATTACACAGTAATCAGAACCTTTTTTTTATCTCTCATTCTTATACAACAATCATAATCGTTTCTATCTCTCTTTCTCACACAACAATCATAATCTTTTCTATTTCTTACACATCAGTCACAATCTTTATATCTCTCTTACTCCTTCTTCAACAGCAATCATAATCTTTTCTATCTCTCTTTCTAACACACCAGTCATAATCTTTTCTGTTCTTTCTTACATAATAATCACAATCTTCCTATCTCTTTTTCCTACACATTAATCGTAATCTTTTCAGTCTCTTTCTTACACAATATCACGAATCCTTTGAAGCTCATTCATTGTGAATCATATGTGACATTTGTTAGAGTCGTATTAACTGCAACATCGGTAATTATTTCCCAGGTGGTGATTCTTTAAATAAAGGAATTCGGTTCCTGTTCTTGTCTTTAAAGGAATGAACTAATGAATCTGAAGTAATAATAATAATAATAATGAGGACTTTGTATAGCGCCTAATCTTTAGAAGCTCTAAGCGCTTTACAACATTTGACAACACTTAAAAAACATATATAATGATATGATTACAAAATTAAAAACAAACACCACGAAAGTAGAAACAGAAAATATGCTGTAAATATTTAAGGCAAGGATACATTATTAGGTCTTTAAGTCTGTTCTTGCAGTTGAAATAGGTGAATTTTAAGAGCGCTCTTGAATGAGATCACTGTGTCTTTGTGTCTAAGTGCAGTGGGCAATTCGTTCCACGTTGCTGGGCCCTGGTATGCAAAAGAGCGTTGTCCACATGATTTCATCTTCATAGTGGGAATGATGAGAATACGAGTGTCAGAAGAGGAGCGTAAGCATCTTGCAGGTGTGTACACATGGGTGAGGTCGGATTGGTATGTTGGACTGGAGCCCGTCAGTGAAACGTAGCACAGAGAACAAATTTTGTGTTTAATTCTGGATCGTATGGATAGCCAGTGTAGGGTAGAGAGCAGGGGAGAGGCGTGCTCTGATCGTGGTACTCTAAGGATGATCCGAGAAGCTGTGTTTTGAACTTTTTGAAGTTTCTGGAGTAGATATTGAGACGAACCAGACAGAATTGAGTTACAATAGTCCAGTCTTGAAAGTACTAAGGAACACACAAGTGTTTTAGTGGCATCAACTGAAAGATACTTGCGAATGGAGCTGATTTGTCTCAGCTCAAGATATGCAGCCTTGCATATGTTCATGACATGTTGGTGCAACGAGAGAGTACTGTCGAGAGTGACACCGAGGTTTCGTACTGACTCTGTGAATTTAATGTTGGTGTTGCTGATATTTATTGTCTGAGGTAAAGGATGTGAATGAGAAAGTCTTTGTGTTGTAATCAGGATGGCTTCGGTTTTATCATCATTCATCTGCAGCTTGTTACATGTCATCCATGATTTCACATCGGAAATGCACCTCTCTACGCCTTGGATGGTAGCTTCAACTTCAGCTGGATGGCTAGATTTGTATATTTGGGTGTCATCAGCATACAATTGGTGAGACACTGGATGATGATCTATGACACTTGAGAGTGGCTGAGTGTATAGAATGAAGAGAACAGGTCCAAGAACAGACCCCTGTGGAACACCACAGCATAGATCAACTGGGCTGGAGTGTTTTCCATTTGCGGACACAATTTGTGTCCTGTTGACCAAGTAGGACTTGAACCATAGTAAGGCCGTATCATGAATGCCAAATACATGCTGGAGACGGTGAAGTAATATATCATGGTCTATAGTGTCAAATGCTGCAGACAAGTCAAGGAGAGTGAGGACTGTAATCTTTCCGCCATCCAAAGCAGAGAGAAGGTCATTGACTACTTTCAGAAGAGTAGTTTCAGTACTGTGGCAAGGGCGATATGCAGACTGTACATTGCTAAAAAGACTGTTTGAATTCAGATGAGATACAAGTTGGGATAGAACAACTTTTTCTAAGATTTTTGACATGAATGGGAGATTAGAAACTGGGCGGTAGTTCTTTAAATCATTATGGTCGAGTGTTGGTTTCTTCAGCAGAGGCTTTACAATGGCAGTTTTGTAAAATGATGGGAATTCCCCAGATGAGAGAGAGGTATTAATAACATCAGTTAGTGAAGGCAGTATTGGATCCAAGCACTCTAGCAGCAGTGACGTAGGAATCGGATCCAGTTCACATGACTTTGGTGCACTCTTCATCACGATTGTACGTACTAAATCCATAGAGACAGGTTCAAATGCTGCTAACGGTTGCCGTTGAAATTCTGTATCGCAACTGTATGGTGACGACGAGTCAACTGAAATTGTGTTGTCAAGTTTATCTCTGATGGTTTGTACTTTGTCACGGAAGAAATCTGCAAACAGGTCCGGAAGGTCGACTAGAGAGAAGGTAGCTGGAAGTGGTGTACATTTGTTCCTTGACATTAGCTTGTTAGTAATCTCAAATAGCTCTTTGCAGCTGGAACTTTTCCATGATCTTAGTACTGCAGTGGGCTGATTTCGCTGCATGGACTGTTGGTGACATTCTTCTTAGCGGCATCATAGATCTGCTTATGAATAGTGAGTCTGGTGGAAAGCCAAAGCCTCTCAGCTTTACGGCGGTCTCTTTTAGCAGTGCGAAGCTGGTCCCTAACACTGCTATACCACGGAGAACACTTCTGAATTGATACTCTGCACTTGGTTGCTGGGGCATGTTTGTCGAGCAATGAACGCAGGCAGTTATCAAGTTGTTCTGCTGTAGTAGGTAAGCTAGTTGTTAGGTTTGCTTGGATGTCATGCATTAGTTTGGTTCTGTTTATCATACAGAGGTTTCTCTTAGTAGCGAATAAAGGTGGAGGGTTAGGGAACTGATACGTCAAGATGGCATATAATGCAGAGGTGATCTGATGAAAGTTCGTGGGACACCAGGGAGGACTGAAGAATATTATCATCAGGTCTGTAAAGAATCCAGTCTAATATGTGACCATGTTTATGGGTGGGTTGGCTAACTGACTGTTTGAGGTTGAAAACGTGAATGGAATCTAGGAGTTTCGATGTGCATGGGTTTCCAGGACAGTCAAAGTGAAAGTTGAAATCTCCAAGAATAATCAGGTTGCCACCTATCGAATTTCCATACTCCAGGAGATTCGGAAACTGCTCCAAAAAGAGAGATTCTGTCAGCTTGTTTTTTCTACTAGGAGGAGGGCGGTAGAGGCAGAAAAAATGGACTGACCTTTGTTCCAGTGTGAGTGTAGTTTGGACTAGTTCAAACGATGTGTGGTCGAAATTGAAAGTTGTAGTGTAGTTAAGACGGTTGATCATGGAGGTCTTTGCGATGACAGCAATTCCACCTCCGCGAGAGTGGCGGGGGAACGACTTGATGGAGTAACCGGTGGGTGTTAGATCCGCGCACTTGGGTTCATCGCCTGATGTTTTTAGCCATGTTTCTGTCAGGACAATGACGTCGATATTCTGATCGTTGATAAAATTAACTATTTCTGTGCGCTTTTCCGATGGTCCTACTGATTGGGCATTGAATAATGCGATACACAGTGGTATCTCTTCGATAGCTGACACAAAGATTGACGATTTAATTGAAATTTGGATTAGGTTGAATCCATAATATTATTAATATCACCTGGAAAAGTACAAAATAAAGTGTAACGCTGATTTTCAAAATGTTACCAACCATCTTATTTTTTTGTACAATGAAATTCAGATTTATTACACCATTCAAGAGTCATCCTCCAAATTTTCCAAAACCAGAACCAAATTTTTTAAACAAATGCTATTAGTAATGAAGAAAATTTAATCTTTATTCTTAATTTCATCTTTCTCTTCTTATTCATGTTATGAATGTAAAAGTGACATGTCTTTAAGTCAACTTGAAGATTATAATTCTTTTATGTATATACTGATTTCAAAAGATGCTTATATACTTATTTCATGATCTTAAGAACTGGGTACATTGAGTAATTGTTTCTTTGACTCTTGTTGAGGGTTCTTTCCAGTTGGCAATGAGGAATCTCTTCCTCTTTTTTCCTCTCTTCCTCTTTTTCCCTTTGGAACATTAGATGTCTTTGAACAAGTGTGGAAGAATGTTAGTATTCTCTCCATCTTTAGGCCACCTGCATTTACACATGAGTATCTGTGTGTCTATATATATATATATATATATATATATATATATATATATATATATATATATATATATATACAAAGTATATAATATATTTGTACAAGAAACTTAAGTGGGTGGGTGGCTTGGGGGGGGGCAGAGGGTGAAATTAAGGAAATGCAGTTTGCAGGAAATATGCTGTAAATATTAAAGAAGAGGTCAAAAATATATTTTAAAAGGTATTCTACTTATAGAACTTAAAAGCTCAACATATTAATGCATTTGTCAAAAATTGTCCGGAACGTGTTAGTGTTGTTTATCAAAACCTTGGTAATAATTTAAGAATCACGCATGTCGTAAGGCCTGGACCTATTTCAAACTATCGAACTTTACGGTTGGAAAAAAAAACAAAAAATCAGTATAAAAAGACTAAGCCACGTCTAGTTACGTACAGGGTCGAGTAAAATGGTATTTACACCCCACCCCACATAAGCGTACTTCGTAAATTAAAACGCTGCACAAAGCTCTACGACGACTTAATACAGATTTTAAAGAATACTAACAAGTAGAACTCATCGTAGTGCATCATTTCCCCACATAGGACACACTTTTTAACACTTCTATGCGAGAATATTTCATTTTGTGAGCCATGCTGATCAAAATGTTTGCTTACCTTCCATGTACATTGCGCAATTTCAACTCATAACGGAGAGTACTAACGGAGTGGCAAGAGGTCAGGGAACCATAACGAATCGTAAAGGAGTGGCGAGAGGTCAGGGAACCAGACTAATCTGAGAACAACAATATAACATACATTACGAAATAATATTAATGAGATATACTTTTCCATAATTGATTGCGTACGGCAGCGATAGAGTCTGATACAAGTTTAATCTGATGTTACCTTGTAGGGCAAGGTAAGTAAGTTTTTATCAAATATAATCTGACAGCCAATGATAGACGTCAAGAAAGTGCTTCAGTTAACGCGTGATGAGGGGGCCTACCGACATGCACAGGGGTTCGTTACAAAGAAAATTAGGAGTATCCGTCCATGAATCAAGGTATGGAGGTCTAATCTGTTCTTTTGTTACAGGTTAGACCCCCATCCCTTGATTCATTGACGGATACTCCTAATTTTCTTTGTAACGAACCCCTGTACCGACATGCATAACAGGGCCGATGCCTTACATTGTAGGACTACTAGTAACCGGATCTTTAAAGCCTTACAAATATATTATTATTATTATTATTATTATTTAAATGAAGAAAAAGAATAATTAAAGCTATAATCAGTTTGAACTTAGGTGAACACTTTAGGTGACATAATGGTTTTGTCTATAAATCCGATGTCACTGATGAAAATAAATGGGCAGATCCTGAAATATCACTCTTTGTGTGTCCTGTGTTCCCAAATCTTGACCCAGGGCGTACTTTATCATTGTTAAAAAAATAGAAAAATAGAATATGCTCATACAAATTTTCATAGCTGGATTGTCATCCAGTTCTCTAATAGTACTAGTAATCACGGAAGGTGGCAAAAACTATTTGATGGTGGTGAGTATATATTTTAAATCACCATGGACTTTGAAGTCACTGATCTTTTTTTTGTACACCACAATAAAATATAATTTCACTGCTGACTGACAGCAGATTGTTAAACAGAGAACTGACTTTTAGGTCTTCCCGCTTGTATAAACTAGGTTTGGAAGCAGCTGTTCATGTTTCAGAAACAATATCTGGATTAGTAAGTTGCTCATTTCCTTGGTTCAAAAGACAGTTGGCTTGTGTCAAAGGATTGTGATGATTAGAAATCAAAAGAAGCCATATATAGCTATTCTTCATGAGTCATGAACTGAAACTTTGCTAGCCTTTACAGTTTGAAATATTGAATGACCCCTGACTCTAATGAAAAGGGATGTAATTCATATCTCTTCTCAAAGATGAACTTTTTTCATCAGCGATAGCTTTAATTCATTGGCAAATAGGTGATGATATTGAACAATACCTGTCACACTGGCACAAAAGGTGACTTCCATTTCCGCTGTGATAACACAACTACTTTACCCACCATCCAGCAATCAAATTGCTTCGTCTGTCTTCCCAAATCATAAAAGTGGTATAGCTTTAAAATTTGACACTTTAAAGCAAGTGTGACCGGGGTATTGTGAATACAAGCAAGATATGAAATGTTTCTCTGTCTATACAATGCTGTCCTCATAAAAGAACAGTTTTGTTGCATAGACTGAGTGGTTACTGTAGACATGATATGTACAGTGACCACTTAAGGCAGGGAGAAAGCATTGTTATTGCTTATGAAACACCTTACTTTTCAACCAAGAAACAAGACAATGTGCTTTCAACTTTATGAACACTCAGCTCCATCTTGATATTTAATTCCATAGGCAGAAGAATGGTTTTGATTTTGTGAAATCATTTTGAGCAGGCTTTAGTACTTTTGTGCTTTATGTGACATAAAATTGGCTGCAGTGTGTTAAAAAGTGTTGAAGTGCATTTTGAATGGTTTTACATAATAACCCTTACTTTTTTGACCTTTGTCAGTTACTGAAACTCCAAAATCCTATAAAATTTTAACATTTAATAATTTTTGCTGTGGTGACTTTTATATTGGTTTCCTTCAAAATTAAGCTTGGACATATTCCTGCTTCTTGTAGGGTCACCAGAGTCGTCATTGTTTCTGTTCAGGTCTTCATGGGTGGGTGGGTGGGTAAGTACATGTAGGGACCAATGACCATACTAAGATACATTTTCAAAAGAGATTAATTTATAGAGCCCCCAAGACCTGAGAATGATGAGCTGGGACTTCTCTACATAATAATGCTTGAGCATAAAATCAGATCAATATTGTAAGGATGTCTTAGTAACCCTCCAAGTCCAATGGCTATTACTAGTTCCCATATTTACAAAACACAACAACTGGAGGGGGCACTCAAACCCAGATTTTGAATGTTTACAATCAATCAACTAAATGCAAGATAGTTCAGAGTAGCAATACATTAAATACAAATGTCTGTTAAACATGTATAGTTTATTTTGTAACATTTTAAAAGATATAATTTATAACTTATTTTAAATGGAAATTTTTCTGTTTGCATGAGCACTTAAATTAAGTTGCAGAGTTTGATGAATATAGGGCCAGGTTCATGTCCTGACATAAGGACAGGGACAATCGAGTCAGAAACAGGAACCATACACATCCTGTATTATAAATCCTTTGTCAATGGCAGTCTATAGAGAACTTCACTCAGTCAATTTATTACTGGCAATACAAATGCTTGATACATTTACCTGTATTATATAGCTCTGCATCAATGATCTCAACAGCAGAGCTTTGGATGACCATTTTCCTAGCTTTAACCTTTGAGGTGAGGATAAAAGGGTCTGAATCTGGGACTGCATACAATCTCAACAAAATAAAACCATTCTTTGATGCTGTCATTTATTCTTTCAATATTGCATTAAAGTAGGCACAAAACAGTCTTGTACTTTCTAGATTTTGTCATCATGGTTTCTTGAGCTAAACACAGGTAGAGAGGTGACCCCACCTTGCTTCATATGTAGATACCATTTTCCTGCTTCAAAGCCCAGCCAACTGCCTCTGTCTTCAAATCACTGAAACACAATTATAGCAGTGCTATTTTTGTTGTTTTTTGGTGGGTTTTTTTTTTTACACAGAATCGATATATTTTTTATATTTTATGTTTGAATGTAAAATTTAATACTCTACTGGTTGTACACCTTTTATTCATTATGTGTATTTAGCATTGCATCCTTTTATCAAAATGATGCCATTGTGATATCCAGTATGGCCAATATGGCTATATAAAAATGATGCCATTGTGATTCCCAATATGGCCACTGAGGCAGCAGTCTTAAAAGTCTTGTTTTCATAACTCTACTTGAAGAGAAAGTCATTGATGTTTTCACCAGATGACTTCTTATGATGTCCAGTTGGTCTCAAATGAAAATGGTGCCAATTTGATGTCCTGTATAGCTGCCACAGCAGATAATGTGAAGATCTTGTTATTGCAGAACAATATCGGAGATGGTTTCAACACTTGACAGTTAAAAGAAAACAAAATGGTCTTGTCTTGAATTCCTCGAAATTCTTTTCACATAGTAGAGCATCATTCCAGTTGAGGGACTCGTGTTACAAAAACAATTTTGTTATTTTTAATAATGCAGTAAGATACAAGCTTAAGTAGAGGTTTATCTTATTTTACTACATTTTTTATATATGCTGATGGAATAACAATTCACAATATTAATTGGTCTGACATTTTAGTCAACAGTTTTTTAAATTTTCTTGGTTGTGTATTTGATTGACAAGCAGGCTTTGGTCTTGTTGCTGCTTCCTTATATTAAACCATGATCATGACTACACTATGGTCTCACTCATGCAGTTTAAGACTAGAAATGCATGAAATTTAGTGGTCCCAAGTGGCAGTCTTCTAAAGTGATCACTGCCATTTCACCTCTGTTGATATGGGTTTGAGTCTTGGGCTCGGTCAATGTGGGTACACAAGAAAGCTTGCCAGTAACTTCCCATGGGTCAGTGGTTCTTTCTGAGGTATTCCCTGGTTCTTCCTCCACCTGTTATTCTGGCCGTCGTGTGTAGATTATCTTACGCTGAAAAATGGCGTTAAACCCAATAACAACAAGAACAGCATGAAATTAAAACTTATGCATTCCTCACACATTGATACAAATGCACCTGTCATTTAATGGAAATTTTGATTAAAGAAGGTGTTTCAGCAACATTTTTGTACGACTTTCTGTTTGATAAATTATACTCTCTGAAACAAATTTTGTTTAACTGGAATATATTTAAACATGTTCACATATGCAATAAACTCAAACTATCTATTCATCAGAGACTCATGATTTTGATGTTACACATGTTGATACAGCATTGGAAGAATCATAATCCAAGTGTAATGTTTCTGATACCTGATCAGGTCAGCCCAGATCAGCTGTCTCAGTGTGTCCTTGGGAAAGGCACTGAGCATTTCCTTGGCATGACATGGCCACTCATGTGTTTTCAAGTGCACCCATTTGCTTGGCATGATATAACCTATATAGTGTGTTAAAAGAGCAGAATAAAACCAACAAAAAATAAAACAATCAACTTGTGAATTTAGTGAACTCATACTAGTTTCAAAATTAATTTTTGTTTTCCATGCCTTAGCCTCCTCCATTTTAAACTCAACACACATGTACACAAAAATATGTGCTGGATATACAGCTGCAAATTTATTATGTTCTGTTTAATGCCCTGTAATCCATTTGGTCCATTGCCAATCCTACCTGTATAGTTCATACATTAATAAAAGACATTGAAATTACTCAGCCACGGTATGAGCCAATGCCAGCATGTATATAGTAGACAGGTAAAATCAATGACTGCAAAATGGTCACTAAGTGACAGATGTAATAATATGACGATTTTATTGCCTCTGTTTTTCTTGGCATCTCTGTCTGCCTGTTTGTCCAGTCATCATTTCATTTATTATTTGAGTTTTTTTAAAAATTCAGTACAAGATTAGCAGTGATAGGTCATAAATTGATAAGATTGTTATCCCTGTTACAGTGACAGATTGTAATCACTGTTACAGTGACACTTTTATGTACCAGAAGATAAATAGCAAGTTTAGGGACACCATCTTAGTGTCATAGGATTGGCAATTGGCTGTTGGCATTAAGCAGAACATATACAAATAAACTTAAAATATATACTCATGTTGTACCTATATTCTCTCATATTGTAGATTTTATCCTGACAAACTGTAATGCATCTGGAAAGAGACTGGTTTGCAGTGGCACACAATTCAAGTTTCTGTTACAACAGTAGTCTCTTGGGTTTAGATTGAAAAATAATGTTAGGGTGTTCAAAGATGGGAGGGTAAACCCTTTTTTATGCTAGTTTAATTCTTGTTAGATTTGTTTCTAATTGCATTTCTTCATGATATCTCTTCAATAATTTTAGAGAATCTTGTCAAACTTGCATGGAAGGTTTCTTAAGAGTATCCCCAATATTGTCAAGAATGTGAAGATTTTCATCTCATATTCACTATGGGAATTTGAAGTTGTTATGATGTACTGATAATATAACCTCCCAGATCTATTTATAGTTTAATTGATATCTGTACTCTACAGACAAGTCATTGGTGCTTTAACAAGCAATGCCTAATGTACTAAAAATACTGAAGTGCTGGCAGACAATTAACTTTCATTTACCATGTTTGGTTACAGTGGTGGGCCAGTATTGCATTTGAAATAGTGTGTTTGAATACCAGCTGAACAGGTATGTAGAGGAGGGGAATGTTCAAATTATAGGTTCTGTTTACTGTATAGACCGACCCTGTCCCATTATAGGTTGACACTTTCCCATGCAGAGGAGGGTCCTATTTACTTAATAGATTGACCTTTTCCATTGCAGAGGTTGGGTCCTATTTACCTCATAGAGTGACCATTTCCCAGTAGGATTTTAAACTCATGGTTTACAGCAACATAAAATGTGCAGAAATTAGTACCCAATAACCAGATTCTTCAGGATGCCAAAATCCATGTACAAAATATCTGTATTTTGAATTTTGGATGCATAAAAATTCCAACAGCATGGTCCTTGGTATGAAAATTTGTTTGTCCTGCAAACTTATCTCATTTGATTTTTTTTTTTTTTATATAAATGAATATCAGTCATGCATCATGCAGATTATTAAACTGAGTCCAAGTAAGTGTAAAATGATTAGGTGAAATCACGTAGGCCAGATAGTTGATTGGGATGTTAAGACATCTGTTACAGTATTGATTGTTGGTGTTTTATCATCATTTTGATCAAAATATTAATTGCACATGAGTATGTTTTGATACCTAGCTTCAATAAACTTCACTTGGCACACTTTATTATATCTTATTTTAAATCCTTCTTCAATATTTGGAACACTTACACTTTATTTTGTACCATATTTACTTGCTTATAAGTTGAGTCAAACTGTAAACAGCAAAGATCCTGATCTGCCATTGCATAATGCACCTGCAGATCAGGGTCTTTGTTGTTTGTTCTACTGATTACTCCTGACAAACTGCACAGACCCAGATCTGCTGGCATATAATGTGATGGCAGATCTGGGTCTGTGCAGTTTGCAATTGGACTCATAAGTGAGTATATTTGGTAACAAATTTAAAAAAATAGTGCAAAGAACATAAGAACTCCTGTGCTCATCATTGTAAATTGTCATTAAATGAACTGAATTTTGATGTCATGATTGCAGATATTTTTTTATATATGAGTTATTATCAAATATGTGTTTTTCTGATGCCAAATATAACAAAATCAAGATCATGGAATTAGGCCCAGAACTTGAAGAGTTTTATCCTTAACATGCAGTGGAGAAGTTTGTTCAAGTTGAAGAAAGAAGTGAATATAGTATGCCAGGCATGTGCAACCTACAGCCCTCTGATTTTATCTGCTTATTTACATCAATGGATGCAACTTTAAAAATTCCTTATCTGGCCCATTCTCTGCAGGGTGCTTGCTGCACACGTCTGTAATATGCTGTTTTGCTTGAAGAAAGTAAGCGAAACAAATTAACGAATATAGACAAACTTTAAGCTTTTACACTGATTCCTTCTAGCTGTACACAAGTTAAGAGTGACAAATTTAAACCATTGAGAATTGTCATCATTGTAACATCACAAACAATCACAATTATCAGCATTTTCAGTTGCCTTAGGTTTACATTCATTTATAATAATACTAATTATTTCACAGTAAATGAGCATTAGCAGTCTGATGACATTAATATTGGTGACAACAATACAAGCATGATGTTCTGAAATATTGCATGGAAAACAAATGTCTCATTACTGGAACTCCTATTTTAAGGACAGGGACTCACAATTTTTTTTTAGGAAGGAGTCACACACTGCAACTTTGAAAGTCCTATATTCCTTTGTAGGTAACAGCCACCTGACTGAAGAGGAATGGGTTTTTTCAGCCAGCTTCTGCTCTTACTATGGAAGAATTTTATCCACAGAAGACGGCAGAAGGTAAGTACAAAAATTCAGCCATAAGGGGATCTGAAAGCACTTGTGTAAATATCTACAAGGACAAATAATACAGGCATGTAATCTAGTAAGCATGAAGATAGATACAAGATTTGTGCATGCCTGTCAGAGAATGATACAGTGTATTTGCTTGATACAGAAAGCACACAAATATTTTAAGGGTGTTAAATGTTAAATTAAGTGTTAAATTAAGCATTAAATGTTAGAGAAGCATGTATTGTAATAGTACTGTATAACATAATCCATAAAGCAGACTGCATCTTGGAGTATCATTAAACTGGGAACAGACCCTAGGTTTAGAGGCTCCAAAGATCATGGGTCATGTTTAGAGGAGATCAATGTCACAGTCATTCAAAGTTTGCATTAAAGTTTTTGTTAAAGTTTTTTGAAATCCCATGATGGATTTTATTCAGACTTTAAAATAATTATTGTGAAGCTGCAACAATTTATTTTGCAACACAAACACGCATCCCTTTGACCTTGGGATCAAGGTTACATATTTTTACAGTAATTTTTAACTGTACAGGTCATAGACCAGAAGTGCTTATGGGATGGTCTGTCATCCGTCCAGCCATTAGCACAAGTTTATTATCACTACTCCGCCTAAACTCCATGGAAGATTGTCATGAAACTATACATATAAATTTGTTCCATAGTTTAATTGGTTGACAATGAAAATGGTACCTTTGGACATCTATTATGACCACCATACAGACCATCCTGAAATGTTGTTATCGTTACGCTGCCTGAATACATGGTCATATCAGCATGGGGTTTTCACAGAAAGACTTTTTATGATGTCTGTAATAATAATAATAATAATAATAACAATAACAATAATAATAATGAGTTTATTTAAAGAGTGTAACACAATTAGCTAAAGAACTAATCTAGCTTGAGGCCCTCATATAAAGGAATTTATTTATTTTAGCTGCATATCTGAAGCCACTGGATATATTGGGTTTGGAAGAAGGAAATAGAATGGGCATTGGTTGGTCCTGAATGGATCTATTGCCCAGTATACATGGCATGGCAGCCATCTTGAAAATTTTACCTGCTACTGCTCCAGATATGAAAGCATATCAACATATGGTTTTCACCAGGAAATTTCCTATAAAGATTTTTTGGTCTGAACTTCAAATGGTGCTGATCTGACGTTCAGTATCTTGAAAATCTTGTTTTTGTTACTCCTGCTAAATTGAAAATCATTTTGACATGTGTTTTATTGATCAGAAGATATCTTATGGTGGTCAGAAATGAAAATGATGCAAAGTGACTCTTGCTATGCCACCATGGTGGTCATCTTGAAAATATTATTTCCACTCTTTCCAAATGGATAGCTATATCATAATGGGGTTTTCACCAATAGACTTATGATAATGAAAATGATGTCAGTTGTATATCCAGTATGGTTGCCATAACAACTGTATTGAAAATCTTGCTGTCACTGCTCCCCCTGAAAGATGGTTATATTGATGTAATATTTTCATTAAAAGACTTCTGATTATATCCAATTGGTCCTAAATGAAAATTTTTCCAGTCTGACATACAGTGTGTCCACCACAGCAGCTAATTTGAAATTCTTATTATTGTAGAAGATTATCAGAGTTGGATTCAGTACTCAGCAGTTAACAGGATGAACAGCGAGACACCCTTAATTGAATGAGGGTTTAAAATGCAGGCCTTGCTCATCTTGGTTTCACAAAATGACAATCAATTTGACACCATACAGGCTTTATGTACTTTTTTTAAGCACTAAACATAGATTTAATAACATTTAAAAATCTTTTCTTCTGGTGGCTATTATTTTGGAATTTAAATTTTTTTTTATTTCTGTTATAGTGACATTCATTGTGTATTGTAGTAAATATCTGGCTTTTAGGAATTAAATGGTCGAAGTTCAAGGAACCTCATTACTAGTAGAATATTTCCAAGTACAAGTTTAGCTTCATTCCAGTGTCTTACGTCTGACTCTAATCAAAAGCTGCTGGTCACTAGAATAAAGCTGATTTTTTTCCTCTAATTTACACTTATTTAATCAAAGTTATCTTCTTTACAGTTGCGTTTGGTAGCAGAGATAGTGTTCCCGCTGGCTTTATTTGTAATTCTGATAAGTGTACGGCTTACTAAGCCTGATCTAAAGGTGTACCACAATGATTGTAAGTAGACTGTTTTCTTTTCTTTGATAATAATCTTAATAATCATAATAATAATAATAATCATAATAATAATGATCATAATAATCATAAGAAGAAAAACTGATATGATAATAATAAGTTGAAGAAGAATATTTTGTTGTTGTTGTTATTATTATTATTATTATTATTATTGACTTTATCTAGCCCACTGCCTTGCTCAGATGTTACTTGTTGGCATCTGACACCTCGAATTGGTAGTATCATTGTTTCCCACTGTTTTGCAGAAAATACAATATGAACATTTCTCTTTGTTCTTTCATCAAGCTCTTGGACCATCACACTTTCATTTGTGCACTATAACATTAAAGCAGTGTGTGGTTAAGGAATGAAACTTGTCATACTTACATATTATCATTTTAAGGTATGTAATTTGCCACATTAGATGGGCCTATCTTTAAAGTCAAGGTCGAAATTCAATATTTAAAGTTTCATTCACCTTTCCGTTTTGCTTGATGACTTTAAAACCATTTTAGATTAATGAAATAAACACAGTATGCTCATACATCATCACTAGAATATGTGGCATTTGCTGTAATAGGGCAGTCATTCAGTTATATTGCTTTTGATAAGTATAGAAGATAAACCTTCAAACCTCTTTTTTCTTGTGTTTTGTGGCTATAGAGTGTTAAATCAGTTGGGAAAACAAAATCACCAAACAAGCTTAGTCAGCGAAACCTTTATTAATTATCCAACAAAGAAACAATCTGTAAACCGAAGGTAGTAACCTTTGAATTATATCTCAGTAAGGTGTTTGTTTGACAGTTTAATGGATAAGCAAAGCATTGACAATTTGATATAATGATATTTGAGACTTCCTATGACCGATGTCCAGTTGCTTAGAGTATGTGCAAGTTAAAACCTTTGATATGTCTGGCAAATAGTGATTTAAAGATCGTATGTACCATATGTGTTGGGGATCTTATCTTGAAGGTCAATGTCGTGGTGTTATATGTTGAATTTTGCCATTACTCTGTGTCTTCCACCATTTAATTTTAGAGCCATTTGAGATGAAAAGATGAAACTTGATATAACTGTATATCATCACTAAATGATGGTTGTGGTCACATGTCTTTATTTTGGGTTTCAGTCACATTGGCCTGAATGTATTTTAACTTAAGAGCTGTTTTAAGATAAATGGATGAAACTTGGTATATTTATTTACTGTCACTAGAAGATCAGTTCTGGTGGGTGTTTTGAGATATTTTCTTTAATATCAAAATGACATGTCAATATTTTAAGGTTTCTTTTCTTTTCATTTTATGTCACAAAAGCAGTTGGAGAGACAGGGATGTATCATGGTACACCTGTGCTTCTCAATCTGATAGTGTTTAATGTACATGTATCAAGAGTCAAGGTTTCATCATCAAGGTCATCACTGGTTATTGTATTTTAGCACTTTTTTTCACTTTACTTGTAATGACCACTGAGGTTGACCAAAGAAAATTGGTTATTTTCCATGCATGCCCAGTAACATTAAACCTCTGTTTTCAATGTCTTACTTTTCATTTTTGTGAACTATTGTGACCTCATCATGGTATGCGTGGGACAAAATTCACTAAATTAAGTTTTACTTATGAAAGGTCCCTCAGTTAGTATATGATTATTTCCACATTGAGGCTTCCTACCAGCTGCATTGATATGTGTATACAGTTAAATGCATTTTCATGAATATTAAGCATTATTTAACGTGTAAATGAGAGAACTGCTTGTGAAGCAAGTGGATGAGTTTGGCTGGCTGTATTCGAGTTTAAGAGTTGTCTTTTGCCAGAGCAACAAGGCTGTACTTAAAATCAGAATACACATTCAGTAACTTGTATAATACTTATGAATTTCAATTAGTCTAGTATTACTTAACCAAATAAATGTGCCAAAAATGTAAATATTATCCCCATACTTTTTGAAGAAAGTAGACACATAGTTCTTCTTCTCACCGATACATTAGTGTATAATGTCATTGTAAACAGAGACTCGAAGACTTACAATATTATTGGGAGGGTGTATATTGGGAGGGTGTGTGAATGCAAAGGTTTGTACCACCCTTGAGACAGGTTAAGGGTGGTATGATGATAGGTAGGTGTGTGGCAAGAACAAGCAAGATAAAAATTTGGAACAAAATTCATAAAAATTGCATTCATGAAAATTGAATGCAGAATAACTGTATAAATTAAGTGATTTAAAAGGAATACTTTATTGAGTAATGAAGTTTAGCTTTCTGTATACTACCACAAACATAGACTTTGACCCTATAGGTGAAGGAAAAAAAACCAACGTAAAAGTATGCATGTAATTTTATGTGTGTCATTGCAAGTGGAGGTGGAGTTGGGTTATGGGTCAGGGTAGTGAACATCATTAACACAGTCAATAAAAAAATGCCAGTTGTTTGCATTGTGATATTAATAGAATGTTGCACTGTGATATTAATAGAATGTTGCAATATTGATGACAGGTCATTTTGATGGTTATGCCATGCCCTCTGCGGGGACCATTCCATTTCTTCAGTCACTTTTGTGCAATTTTGACAACAAATGCTATGATACACCCACTCCAAGTGAGAGACCAGATGTTTTCAGCAGCTTCAATCAGAGCTTGTGAGTATTTTTAAAAAAATATCATTATTGTCAGACAGATTAGTTTTGAAGACCCTCAAATGGAACGAATGATCAGATGAAAATATTGTACATGATTAGATTCTAATATTCACAATGATACCCTGTTAATATGGATACTCATGTTCCTACATTTCCTTGGGATTAATCAGAGATCCAGCTTATAATATCCGTTCAAGGTGTCCTGATGGAAAATCATCAGTATTGTGGCATTCCTTATATCTTCTTTTTCCAAGGCAGGTCATTCTTAGAAATAGAAAATTTGGGTCTTAACTATCATTTCTCATTGTGACTGTTAGTAGAATATTTAGAAGTATTCAGGATTTCAGGTGCAGCAGACAGGCATTTTATCTTCTTCTCAACTATAACAAAAAGTATTGCAAAACAACATTCCAAGTCAGATACCAAGATATTGAGTTATGGCCCCTGTTTGACATGGAACTTTGGCCCTCAGCTGCATCATATTGACAGGGGCAGGCATGTGATATGGATGGATTTCAAACTTCTTACGGAAAATATTTTTCTGTATAACCAGTTTATATGTTTAAAGTTTTTTGGTTCTTTTTCAATCTCAAATATGTATTCAAATTTCAGGCTGACCAGAGTTCTTGTTGATGTGGAGGAAATTTTAAGCAGTAATTCAGATGTTACAGCCCTGTCATATTTGATAGAAGATTTTGAAACTCTGTCAGTGCTGTACTCTAATATTATAAATGGCACATCAAAGGGTTTGTATAAGTTTGTATTGAATAGGTTTACAGTATATATTTTGCAATATTTATATGAGAAAACCTAATTCTGTAATCGATATTATTGTTTTTGTCTGTAGATCTATGTAACCAGCATAAATGATTAACTTTTCAACATATTCTGATGTAGTTTGTTATGTCTATTGTCTCATTGACCAAAATGTGTAATTTATGCATTTTATCTGGAATGCATTTTTGGATAGAGTTATGGGCCTTGAAATTAACTTCATGTCTTCGCATGAAATGTCACTTGTAGCCAGCATACATGGTAGCTTTGCAACTCTTGCTCATAAATGGATACGATTTAGTAGGTAAATTGCCTGAAACATGTAGAGGTGCAGTTTTCAAGGAGTTTTTTTAAAATACTTTTCCATGAACATTGAATCTCCACTGTAGCAGAGTCTCTTCCCAGCATACTTCAAAGAGATGTTGCCAGGGCACATGAGTACACAAATCACACACAAATGTTACAAATTCATATACTTTGATATGTAAGAACTATGGCAAGTTAGTTCAAAGCTGAACAATCAAAATGTACTTTGTGCAGTATATAATTTTTATTTAACTTTTAATCCTTAAAGTACTTGTCATATGTAAGTTGCACTGCTGGTAGAGGTCTCATAGTGCTTGTTGCGACATGTGTCATTTTTTAGGTAGGCAGCTGTTTATACATCTGGATACTTTGGCTTGGCATGAATGGTTGCTAAAATAAAGTTTGATTGGTACATTAGGCCCTGTGACAAACATTCTATTGTAGTTTTAACCTTGCATTTATCAAAAGAGTTGTATAAATGCTTGTTTAAAATGCAGGCTACCTAGAAAACCAAAAGGAAGTGCATGATTGCTGTGTGCTAACTTTGATAAAGACCATTCACATGCAGCCATGGATTTTGATTTTTACTAGGCAGCTGAATATGCGATATCAATCACATACTTTGGGCAAAAATATGAATAGGATATATTTCTTAACATTCTAAACAATATTCTGAACTTTACATGTGACTGGCTTTGTAAGCTCGGAATTTGACATTAGATGACAGACATACCAGAAAGAGAGATATTCAAGTGTTAGGTAAATACTCAAATATGGACATTCCCCATCCCTACTTTTTTTCTACTTCACCCTTATTTTGGTGACAATTTGGGGGGAGATTCCTCCTTCAGAAAAAATCTTGGCATCATCACTGATGTCAGGAACCATTCTGTATATTCTGTTACAATTTGATGTGCACATCAGTTTCATTTTCTCAGTGCCATTGTGGATAGAGTTATAGCCGTTGACAATTTAAAATCTTCAAATACAGTGTTGCTTGTAACCAGCATATCTCTGCAACCTTTACACATAACAGGTATGTGAATTGCCTGTTACATGTAGATGTGTCTTTTAAAGGTTTCATCTTGTTAGGTCCAATCATTGTCCTTTATCTGTCAATTCTATTTTTCCACTAAAGACATTCCCTGTAACCAGCAAAGCTCAGGAATCAATAAGCATTTTCTTGTTCAGTTTCGTATATATGGTGTCTCAAGTCCTATAGTCGGCCACCAGTCCATTATAAATCATACCCATCCTCCAGTCTTTTAAAAGTTTTACCGGACACAATTACAGTTAAGCTGAGGGTTATTTAATCCCTTTAAACCTTACAGATTTCACAAGAAACCTTTTTTCTATCAGCGCAGGCTATTTTAATTTGGAAAAATAAGGTCATTAGCAAAAAATGCTATTTTTAATAGGCAGAGTAGACTTATCCACATCATGGTTGTAATGCAGATGGTCAAGCAGGTCAGAATAAAAGTCAGTACCTGTACATTGTACACACTGTGTAAGATACCAGCTGCTGTAACTGGTAAAATTAGATAAATGCTTTCAAAACCTGGAGATTGTTTATGGTTCATAATGGACCAAAGGCAGACTATAGATGTGCCTTGGATGCTTTATGTCTCATCGACTCTATTTTGGGTACAGTATGCTAATTGAAAATTAACATCATATCTCCTCATCTTCATAATATATAACAGTACATATGATGAAAATATGTAAAACTAACAAAATTAATAACAGATTGCTTTCCCATTCTAAATATACAGGAACAATAACGATTGGAAATCTACTGTTGGATCCCAACAATCTTCGAGATCAGATTTTGTCGCAGAAACTGCCCATCAATTCAACTGTAATAGATTGGCTGTTAAATGCAACCATCAATAGTACGGTAAGAAGGGGTGGGATGGGGTTGTGTGGAGGAAGGAACACTGTTAAGAAAGGGTGTGATGAGGTTGGGTGGTGGAACACTCAGTGTTATAAAAGGGTGGTGTGAGATTGAGTGGGGAAAGGCTCAGTGTTAAGAAAAGCATGGGATAGGGCTGGGTGAGGAAGTCTCAGTGTTAAGAAGTGGTGTGATGGGGTTGGGTGGGGGAATGTTCATTGTTAAGAAGGGGTGGGAGGATATTATGTGGGAAGGTATAGAGTATTTCGAAATGAAATTTATATTACCGGTATTCAGCAAATCAGGAAACAAATAAAACAAGTTAAACTATGAACATTTGTTTTTTAACATTAGACCTTTGCAAGTTTCTGATTGAGAATGATATTTTTTGCCTTTGATATATATATATATATATATATATATATATATATATATATATATATATATATATATATATATATATATATATATATATATATATGGTTTACAGGAACTGCTATTTACTTAAAATAAACACATCACATGTCATAACTAAATTTCAGATTTTGGCAGAAAACCAAACGTTGTCGACTGTCATAGATGTCCTTGAGGATTTTATTGGTATTCCAACAAGCAGTCTCAATGCTACGCTAATGAAAGAAAAATTCTGCAAGGAAAAACTCCTTGACAGACTCCTAGTCTTTCCTAGCAAAGCTGTGATGGAAGAAGTTCATCAGGAGTTATGTAACCTTACATTGGAGCAAGGAAGGCAACTTCTTGATAACTTAAGGCATGATGTGTCTCCAGAGAAAGTTTTACAAGAGGTGCAATGGAAATTTATATATAAATTTGAAATAATGGTAATGATCACAAAGTCTGACCATGAAGAAAGGATTGATTGATCCAAAGATAATTTTTGCCACGATGTTTGGAAAACAAATAGCCACATGTGACCAGGCTGGGTGTTCCAGAGCACTCAGAAAAAGCTGTTGTACTCTCAATTTCAATATCTTTAAAAATAGGACTTGAAGCCTTGGAATATAGTTTGGGTGGTGGGTAGGTGTGCACAATTCTCTGGGAACTTTTATCTTTCTCTATTGGGTCAAGCATGGCTTTGGAAGAGGTAGGACTAGAAATGGGGGAAATTGCTCTTTCTTTAAAATAAGGAGGCAGCAGATTGATAAAATCCTTTTTATGCATTAGTGTAGAATAAGAAAATTCCACTCAAGGGTAAAATATTTGCATCAGTCATGAGGTCTTACTAAGTGTTGGATGCAAATTTTTTATTCAGAGGGTGGAATTTTTCCTTGCAACACAGAGACAGATTTTTGCTTGCTTGCTTAATTGATTTTCTTTGATTGTGGTTTTATATGAGATGTAAAATCTCCAAAGCAAGTGAAAACATTTTTATGCATAACATTTTGTACAAAGGGTAGTTGAAAAGTATGGAGTAGTATTTGTGAGGCTTGGAATTTAAGTGTTGGATTGAGGAGTATTTGTGAGGCTTTGTATTTAAGTTTTGGATTGAGTAGTATTTGTGAGGCTTTGTATTTAAGTGTAGGATTGAGTAGTATTTGTGAGGCTTTGTATTTAAGTGTAGGATTCAGTAGTATTTGCGAGACTTGGTATTTAAGTGCAGAATTGAGTAGTATTTGTGAGACTTGGTATTTAAGTGTAGGACTGGGTAGTATTTGTGAGACATGATATTTAAGTTTTGGATTGAGTAGTATTTGTGAGACTAGGCATTTAGTTGTACAATTAAGTATCTTTCTGGTGGAAATAATTCGGTGTTGATCTTGACATTTTTAGAGCAAACATCAATAAAAATAATAAGGGCTGTTTGATTTAAAGATTACATGGTACCCAGGGAAGGCAGTGTTTTTAAATGTTTCCCTGGGTACTCTGCTCAAAGAGTGCCTAGGAAAATAAAACAAAATTCTGTAATGCATCTACAGGTGATTACTTCATGTTGAAAGTGCCTTCCCTGGGTCCCAAGTATGTTTTTCTGGAAGAGCCCAAACTAAAATTTAACTCTTTTTGCATATTTTTATTCTAGTGACATTTGATAAGAAAGCTTCATATTTTCTTAATTAGGTAACTCTGAGTGCACTAACACATTAAAGAATATGTAAATAATCCACTTTCGTGTTTAAAATAATTGTTTGGTTACATTATTTATTTGTAGGTGATCCAGTTTGTTAATCAGAATGGACAAGTACTGAATCTCAACCAAACAATGATTGATGGGTTTGTCAAAATTTTCCAGGATGTAAGTAGTATGAACGCAGTCTGAAGAAGAGAATTACAATTATGACAATATGTGATATTTAAAGGTCTACTCATTCATTGAAAAATACCATATTACACCCAGAGTTGATGGTATTATGTCTCTCCATGCCACAGGGAACATTATCCATGGCAAAGCTGGACATGGACAGCCCCCACAGTGAATATGGGGGAAAACCTGAATCAGTTAGCATTCTCTGATCTGACAATGCAGCAGACAGAGTTAAGTTGTAAAGCAGCAGTCAAGGAAATTTAAAGAATCTTGTCACCATCGGAGTACCCACTGCTTCATTGAGGTAGGTCTATAAGGTCAAGGTCTCTGTTCACATTGACAACAAGTATGAACACTCCTCCATTCATTCCCTCATACAATCAGCAAAATAAAAAATCTCTGACCAGGGGAATCTAAGGCTTTCTTCTTAGGAGGCTTATTTCCATTTTCTTTTGAATGATGATGATGATGCACACAGATACATGCGTTGTGGACATTCTGAGCATAGATAAAAATGTAAATGCAATAGCTCTGTGAGGTTTATTGCTGTGTTTTTTTACAGAACTTCCAAGCTTAACCATCGATGCTTGATTTGGCATCATCATTTTTTGTCTGGTCAAAAAATTGGGCAGTGAGCATGTGTGGGAGCTGATGGCCTGCATTTTAATGGTGATAAATAGGGAAGTGCATCATTTTATAGCTTCTTGCTACCTTGATTTTGTGTGACAAGATGCCATTCTCTATTTGTCATCACTATAACCATATTACTCTTTAGCACTATGCTCTTTGCCTTTTGGTTCAAACTGCTGCTTGGCAGTTAATATGATTCGGGAGCCAATTTGACTGACAAGTACATTGTTAGTAATTTATGTTTCACAGAGAATACTTACTCATTCACATTACTTTTAAGCCCTCACACCTCCTTGCAATCCTCGTTAATGTTTCACTCAGGCTTAAACTGATGTACTGGCAGCCACCCAGTGGTGGGCAGGGGAGGTAATTTGGAAGATTTTCTGCCCTTTGTCTATATCTTGTATAAGAATAAAATTTTTAATCTTTCCAGGTGGGTTGGATTTAAGAGGTAGCAGAGTTTATTTTTTTAACAGTAATTTTGATCGTATAATCATTCTTGTTAAAACATAATGTACTGGAATGTTTCCTTTTTGAAAGTTTTATGACAGATTTTTGGAGAGATTTTATTTTTTACTTCTTAAGTTTTGGTATCTCTACTAAGATCTATTGCAAATATAGGGTTTTACATGTCCGAGTACAACTGTGAAACATTTCATTTATGAGTAATGTACTATTAAGACTACATGGAAATTAATTGCAGGTGAAACATGAGTTACAAGTTTTATATCGACACCTTGTAGATATATTGTGATAGGTTATGTCCGTCTGTCGGTCCATCAGTTCATTTTCATACATAATAAGGACTCTGCCTTGTAATCTGAACACAAACTATTCCAGTTGAGGGAAGGTGTTCATATTTTCAAGAATCTGAGCATATGACAAGATAGATTTTAATCCTGAATGCAGGTCATTATGATGGGGTGTGGGTGAGAGGGATTGGGAGTGGCTTCAAAACATTAATGTGAATGTATTTGTGATTGCTTCCATATCTAGTTATTTGATTGCTAACTTAACTCCGTAAAATTGTAAGTACATGTAATTGGCAGATGTCTTCTTTTGTTGTAGTTACAAAATACATCAAGTATCCAAGCGGCCATTAGTGACTTGATAGCTGCCTTCCAGAGTCTTCAGTCAGTGAAGAGAGGGAATGTCACAGATACAGTTCGAAATGCAGACTTGGGATTACTGATATGTGGCCGGCCTGATTCCATTCTAAGTTTAAATGATGATGACAAGAAAAGTTTGGAGAATAGACTTGGTGGTGGTGTAAGACCTGTTGATGGAGATCATAGTCAGCAGCAGACTACTCCTCCACCCTTTGCTAATAGTTCTGTTGGTAAAGTACATAATTTTTAATAGAATTTTTTTACTGACACAATATTGGATCCTGTTTAATTGAATAATGTAAGTTTATGCAAAATAAATATTGAGTACAGAATCACTTTTGAAAATCATACACTGAAAATTGTGTGAAACTGGCCCAAAGTATTGGTCTTGACAGGAAGTACAAGTTTAAAACAAAATTTTCAGTGCAACATCCCCATCCTCAAAATAGTGCAAAGGGATTTACACTTCCTTTACTAATAAACCTTTCAAAATTACCCATAATAGGGCTGAATAAATGTTGGTAAGCCTCTGCCATATTTATATAGAAGGTATATAGTGTTATCCATGTCTGTCTGCCATATCCTGAATTTGTTGGCTGCTCAGTCACTTTTGGAGGACTTAATGGATTGAAATAAAATTTTATAATAGGCTTTAAATTAACAAGAGCTTGTTTAAGTTTGACTCTTACCACTTTCTAACAAAATATCATGAAGTTATGGGCCCAGTTTGACTTAGCATTGAGGAATAATTTTGTTTCAGCTCAATAACATTTGATGGACATAATGGATTCCAGCCAAGACCTACTTCAGGTTAGATTTTTTACCATTCTGCAACATAATTTAACTGATTTATGGCCCCCTTTTTGAATGGTAGTTTGCCTTTCAGTGGGGTTGATCAGGCTAACTTCCCTTGAATTCAACAGATGATGCCACTAGAAAGTTCAGTCCAGCAAACAAGGAAAAAAGAATATCATGTCTGTTTATATGCGTGGCAAAAAGCAGAGTGTCCATCTATCCATCTTTCTTTTTTGTTTCCACTTTAGTTTTGCACCATCTACCTTTACCAAACTTTGTGGATGGCTTGCACATGGGATAAGGAGGAAGCCTATTGATTAGGGGGGTCAGAGGTCAAAGTCAGCAAATGAAAGAAGAAAAAATGTTTCTATCTAGTGATAGTTACACATCACAGACCTGGGCCAAATTTTGTGGATGGCTTGCACTTGGGACAAGGAATAAGCCTATCAAAATCTTTGTCAGAAGTTCTAAGGTGAAAATCATTGACCTAAAAGAAGAAGAATAATTTCTGTACAAACAGTTTCAGTTCTCGACCATGTACCTTCTTCAGTGTTTGTGGATAGCATACAGTTTGGGCACAAAAATGTCTTATATGATGATTTTGTGGTCAAATGTCATGATCACAGTAACTAAAGAAGGAAATGATCTTGCATAGTAGCATTAGTTCTAAAACCATGTACCTTTACCAAGATTTGTGCACAACTTACTCATAAGGTGCGAAAGAAACCTTTAGATTTAGGGGTCAAAAGAAAGTAATGAGTTTTGCATAATAACCTTTTTCTAGAGTAAGTTACTTGATTAGACTCTGTGGTTGGCGTATGCCTCAAGTTAGAAGGAAACTTTTAGATTTTAAGGTCTAAAGGTTAAAGTTCTGGGTCATGATAAATCTTGTAAGAAAATAATGATTCCTGCAGAGTATGCTTTGTTCAAGGTGCTTGAGACCCACTGGCCAAATATCTCCAGAGTCATCCATGCCCTACCAGTGCCTACATAGAGGACTATGGGAGTATAATATATCATTCATGATATTCTTGTTTCAGTTTATGTTTTCTATAGAGTCAAATCTTTTTAACTGGCAACACTTTCTAGGTTATATTGACACATGGCAAGTAAAATGCCTTGCCCAAGGAAACACCACAGTAGTTGTTCTGACCAAATCCGATTGGTGGAATAAAAATCCTTCTGGTTGCAAGTCCATTGCCTCAACCACTAAGCCACTACTGCTCTCCATTTTAAGTTCAATTTGAATAAAGTCATGTTTTAAATGTGTTCAAGATTGAATTCTTTCTTTTTATCAAAATTGAAAGAAAAACAAATGGTTTATGGGTGCCTTTCTGGCAGGTTTATGAACAAGTGATTTCTTTTTCTTTCATTTTTTTCCCCCTTTTAGTTTTGGTATTTTACAGTTTTCTTGTAAAATATTCATTTTTTGTAGTTATTGTATCTTCTGATACCATAAAATATATTTTTAATAATAATAATAATAATACCATCTTTACCTTGTGTTTCAGATGTCAGAATTGATTTACTTTTTTTGAGGTCCCAAATCTTAGAAATAGAACAACTTTGAATGTCAAATATATGACAAATGTCATTATCTAAACTGAAAAGTAATATTTAATTTAACCAGTTAGAATGAGATTACAAACATCTGGATAGCAGATGTATGTAAGGTAACTGTAAGATGAATTTTGTAATTTTAAACCAAGATATTTTCTTTGATTGACAATATCTTATTGATAAATAGATGAATAAATTCAGCATGTTCTTTTATATAAGACAATTTAAAACTAATATAGGGCATCAACAATGTGACTTAACGAGTGACCAACAGCCTTAATGTGTTTTGACATTGTTTACATATGACAGATTAAAATGATTTTCAAAATTTAGTCAAATGGTATCAAATATTGTTTCTAATTTGTGAAAGTTTTATTTTTTTTTCTCAAGAACTTCTGACCACAGCATATATGAACCTATTGTTTATCATGCCTATCGATTGATTTCAACTTGCCAATAAAAACTATCAGTAATGTAAAGCTGAAGAAATCTTAATTTTCAGAAATTTTCAACAAGGTGCTTCTTAAAACAATGTTTGATATCTGATATTGGCAACATTTCCATTAAATATCAACTGTGTTGCTAAAATGCAGCATTAGGTCATAGTATGACATGAGAGTATTATTTTTAGCTCTGCAGGTTATGGATGGGATGGGTTGTTGTCCATCAGTTGGCACAAACCTGTTATCACTACTGCTATGAAACTGCTTGAAGGATTGTCATGAGACTTTGTACAAATAATTATGCTGTGGTTTAGTTCATCCTAAATGAAATTGTTTGGCTTGGATGTATAACATGGCCATCTTGAAAATCTTGTTATCACTAGCAACCTTGAAAATGTTATTGCTACTTCCTCAGAATGAAAATTCATATTGAAATAGGATTTTCACCAGAAGACTTTTAATATGATGTTTAGTTGGTCCTAAATGAAAATGGCACCACTCAGACACCCATTATAGCCACCTTGTTATCACTTCTTCTCCTGAATGAATGGTCATATCAGCATGGGTTTTTCTCTAAAAGGCTTCTTATGATGTCATTGGTCATCAATGAAAATGGTGCTGATTTGATGGTCAGTGTGGCTGCCACAATGGCCATCTTAGAAATCTTACTATCAGTACATCGTTTAGATGGCTGGGTTTACAGACATTGTGCTTTTACCAAATGACTTCTTATGATGTCTGTTTGTTCCTAAATGGAAATTTTATATCCAGTATGGCCATCATGGTAGCCTTTTCGAAAATCTTATTACTCCTGCAAAATGAAAAGTAACATGAAGATATGGTTTTCAATAGAAGACTTCTAATAATGTGTTGTTTGTCCTAAACTTAAAATGGTGCTGATCTGAAATCAGTATGCCAATGTGGCTCTCTTGAAAATCTTTTTATTCCTACTCCTTTTAAATGGAAAGTCATTTTGACATGGGGTTTTTTGTCTGAAGACTTCTTATTCTGTTTTGCTGGTCCTGAATGAAAATAATCCAGTCTGCCCCTCAGTTCATTGTGAGCATCATCTAATTGTATCTACTTAGCCCTAAATGAAAATACTAACATAAGGTTTTTAACAAAGGCTTCTAATTGTATCTACTTAGCCCTAAAGGAAAATGGTGCCAATCTGACTGTCAATATGCCCATCCCAGCAGATACTTTGAAAATCTTGTTATCACTGAAGACTATTAGACTTGATTTCAACACTTGGCAGGTTAAAGGAAGAAATGGTCTCATCTGGAATTGCTGTAAATTCTTTTAAGCCAGTAAAGCATCAATAACTGTAATCTGATTATGAAATGCTACATTAACATAAACTGTTAAGACAAATAAAGAGTGGTAGTCAGTTGCTGTTTCAAAATTATTTAACAATAGGATTAAAGATAATTCAAATGATAACAAATGACTTTTCCTGTGGAACCATTTTTGTGGGAGATAGTGTTTTTTTCTTCTGCTGAACAATTAAAGAACTTCATGCATTAAAACCAAATGTGGTATGAGGCTTTACATTGTGAGACTTGGGTCAAGTGTGATTTTTACCATTTTCCAACAAAATTTGACAGTTATGGCCCCTGTTTGACATAGGACTTTGCTTCATTTGCATCAGAATGTTGTTTTCACTCAGTAACTTTTGAAGGATTTTATCAACTGAAACCAGATTTGGTGTGAGGCTTTACATTTGGAAAACCTAGTTTGATCCACTAGGATCAGGCAAGTTACTTTTGTAAAGTCATTTGTCCTGCAGAACTTTTGACTTGTCTTTAGATATAAATAACACATAACTTCTTTGGGCATGGGGATGTAGAATAGGCCTGATGCACTTTCCTGCATGGTAACTAATGGTGGCTTAGTGGTTAGCAAGCCAGACTCATTATTAAATGGATGTGGGTTAAATCCTACAATCGGATCAGCCCAGGATGGCTATCATGGTGTGACCATAGACAAGGCAGTTCACTGTAATTGCTTTGCCACTAAATAGCCTACTTGTGTTGCTGAGCCATAAAACATCAAACCAAATTAATTAACAAATAAAATACAGACTGTTGCAGTTATAATTTCTTTTATTTATTTAATATTCAAATGGTATAATTTTACAGAACAAATTTTATAATTTTACAGAAATATTCTATCCCCTTGTAATAACATCTAGAAGCTAATCATATAAGATAATCATAATTATGATATCATACTTATATTATTCGATCAAAAATCTGATTGCATAGCCATGTAGACAAATCTTTCTTCAGTAGCATATAAACTGAATACATGTATTGCTAGAAATGGAGAAATTGTTGTTTTGATCACTGTACATCAAGAGGAAAAAAATTAAACAATTAAATTCATCTTTTGATCAGTGACTGAAAATAAATTCTCATAAATTGACCCGTCTGCCAAAGGTGACACATATCAGTCAGCTACCATATAACAGAGATTCCACTGGACCATAACCAGTTTGATCATTAGCTAGGTGTGAATTGTTACCTAAGTGGATGAGATCTTGCCCAACCAGGTAGGGCAAATTGAGAAATCTTACTATATTACACAGTCCTTATAATTTCTTTATGTTGTAGTCTTGTTTAAACCATTAAGGAAATTTGGAAAATGGAGAACAATGGGTTTCAAGAAATAGATATGCAGATGAATAGGTGGAGCATTCTCCACTTATCTGAAAATAATTTCCTTCTTGCCCAAGGACTTCCAAGAAGCTACTGTATACATCTTGTGTCATCCCTCATATATAAAAAATCACAGATTAGGTGGTACTGTGCCAATCATGTATAGGATGCACATACCTGAAGGTAAAGCAGTCTTATCACAGCCAAGGTCTACTACTTGCCTGAATAAATGATGAACTTTTACTTGGTGATGTAAAGTTAAGGCCTGGAATTTAACTAAATTTCCTTGTAGCCAGAAGGACTCATTGATTGAGAAATTCAGTAGACATGCTTAATCTTCACTTGTCTAACAACATAGCTGACTGACAACAACTGAAACTTTACTAGCCATTGGACTAATGAAATTATGAAAATTACTGGTCTGACAGGAAATTTACAAGCCTCAGGCTAACTAACTGTCATTAATTTTGAGATCTGCATGAATAAAACCATCGGCTAAGTGGTCCAGCATCTCTGCAGAGCCAAGTGACCTCTTTAATCTTTAATCCATATAAGTCTGAGATGTACCATCATGGTATTTAAGGAAGGATTTCCATATTCAGCCATCTATAAAATAGCATATTCCCCAGTATGCATTTACATTAGGTGCCAGTAAAAATAAGTTCCACACTGTTTGTTTGATTATTTCTGGTGTATTCTAAAGTCCCTGATATGCTTATACATTATGTGCCCAGTAAATCAATGCCCATACTGTTGGATGATTTCCAGCATACTGTATAGTCCATGATATAAATATACAATATGTGATAGTAAATCAGTGCCCATACTGTTTGTTTGACTGATGATTTGCATTGTATTATATTGTCCCTGTTAAACATTTGCATTATGTGACAGTAAATTAGTACCTACACTGTTTGTTTGACTCATGATTTCCAGCCCCAGATCTGCAGGTGCATTGCTTTGGTTTCATATATTTTTTTGGGTATCAGTATTTGTGGTTTTTGTAGAAAAAGGACATTTTTGTGTGTTCATTAATTGTGGATTTGCCTACATGAAAGTTTGCATATTTACAGGTATTTTATTGTATGGGTTAATCTCTTTAGATAACCCCCCACAAATTAATACTTAAGAAGAAAAATATGACAACAAATGATTATCACTTGAATGTTAAATACTACCAGCATGAGAACAAATCGAATGCCTATCAAGATCAATTCCATACACCACATTTTCATCCAAGTGCTCAACATCAGAAAGAACCAATGCAGCCAACAACACCAAGCTAAGCAGTTATTGAAACATGTATACAGTAAAAACTGTCATGAGTGACCTCTGCTATGAGCGACCACCTGTCATTTCTGACCACAATCGTAATGCACAGATCGATTTTATTATATAAACGCTGTTATGACCACCTGCTGAACGCGACCAGCAACCGTGATGTCTTGGCAAAATATGCATTTTGACACTGCTATGAACAACCGTATCACAAAAACGAGGTTAAACTCCACCGACCTTTATTTAATCCCCGTAAGAACGACCGTTCATACCATTCTAAATAAAAACAAAAAAATTTTAAAAAATAGGCAGGCTACCAATGTGTGAATATTTTAGCTATGCTTACAGTGCTTCTGTTGTAAACCAGACTAAAGTATATGTAGATTATTTCCTAGTCTGGTTCCCTGCTTCGTATGCTCCCTGCGCTGTTCTCCACTATTCGTATAGGGGTGAGCAACGCAGGGAGCATACAAAGCAGGGAACCAGACTAATTATTCCCGCACTTAGCCTGCTTCCCAGCCTTAATCGAAGGATCCGACATCCATCTGAACGACCGTATCACGAGAACAGATGGACACTACTGACCTATATGTAATCAATTGTTACAACGACCGCTTGATTAGTAACGATTGTTCTGATCAAAAACAAGCATAAAAGGAATATTAAAAAAAAGGATTGTTGCTACTGGTGTTGGATGGTACAGTCCATAAACCAGGCTAATGTACATGTCAGGAATTGCCATTGTGGTTCCAAAGTTGACGTAGTGGTCGCGTATATTGTTTGTCTTTAGAGTTAATCCGTATAGCCAGGGGTGAATAAGGTCATTGTCTATTAAACCAGACAACTTTTAAGGCTGGAGAAAATAATTATTGTAACTGAAAGAAGTGAAAAAGAGCAGAGCACTCACAAAAAAGTGGTTTAAATGTCGGTAAAACAAATTTAGGTTGTTACAAAGAAAAAGAAGTAATTCAGAAATGATTTCATATGCTAAAATACGTGATCTTCAAATGTAAATGTGATTTCATGTTTAATGACAGAAGTATATCTTTATTGCTATATAATTTTGTTTTAGATGAATGCATACAATATTTTAGCAAGAAGTATTAATAAAGAATGGAATATATGTACAGTGATTGTGGTTATTTTTTTTAAATTGTTCTGAAACTGGACCTTGGAAACTGGTCTTTTTGTACAAGCCTGCTATGACCAGCTGTCTTGAGAGACCGCTTTTTGTTGGCAGAAGGGGCGGTCTCTCATAACAGGTTTTACTGTATAAATTTTTCCTTAAACCACTGTCCCTAAAGGTGCACCATCAATATGTTCTGATTATTGTGTTACATGGATAATAACCTCATTCTATATATGAAGCAAACATGTGACCAAAACTGCCCCTTGCTCAGTGCAATCAACAGACTGTGGTGACATTTCATGTGTAGTGGAGGAAAGGAACTCATGAAAAATGTCAGTAAGATCTGTCCAAATTTCCAGTAGCTTATACTAAGATGGATTTGTGTAATTATACAATTTTTAAATTTATTTATGTGACCAATATTTGTGTGTGACTTGATTGACACAATGTTTATTCAGTGGTTTTGTCCAAAAATCAGAGAAATGTTAGCATTGGTATATATATATGGTCTGAGACTGTAGATTGCAATGAGCTATAAATAGAATACTTAATTGTTTTTGTTCATGTTCTGTATATTGAACTAGTTGACAAGTTTGGGGTAATTTCCCATTGGATGATTAACTCACGTGGGTTGTGTTGCAACATAAATCAGGTTGGATTGTGTTATGTCAGTTGGGATGAATTGCGAGATAGAGTCATAACAGAGTCATGGAGATGTAAAAAAGGACAGAGTTGAACAATTATTCTGACACCTGGTTCTATTTTGCTATGTTCTTGCATTAATATCAGTCTTCAGGTGTATTTAATGTTGTGTTTAGATATAATTTGAGAGGAATCATTTGTTCAGATTATTCATTGGAATTAACAAAGTGCTCATGGACTAAAGCACATTTCAGTATTATTGTGAATTCATTCAAAGGAGTTTTGGACAATGCCATTGTGATACATCAAGATTGTTGGCACTTCAAAATATTCATGGACATTGGTACACCAGCATGTTCAAGACCTGGAATTCATTCAGAACACTCTGTTCTTGTGGACTTGTGATAGAACTTTTTAGGATTATTTTGGATTTAATTCATAATACTGTAAGTTCCTCTGTTTGTTCACATTGATTTCACATAAGTAGCTTAGTTCCTGATCTGCAGATGTTGATCTGCAGATGTATTAGGTAAATATATATATATATATATATATATATATATATATATATAGACTGTGTGGATATTGGTGTGAATAATAAATGGGTAAATATAATATTTACAGTGCAGTCATTCTCTTTTCATTTCAGTTCCAGACTGCCAGCAACTGTTTGCACCATTTCAGGCCACCAGTGAATCTCGCATCATCTTTAACCAGATCAAACCTTATATTCTGGGAAAAATACTCTATTACCCTAAAAACAATATTACTGATGCCATTATTCAAAAGGTAAGCTAGAAAGTATTTCTAACACACTAGTCTGTAATGGTCAAGTCAGCTTTGATATGCTAACACACTTGTTGATAAAGGTAAAGTCAGCTTTGGTATCACCTTGCATCCACCATAGGTCATAGGGCATCTGCCACCCATCAACTTTGGTGTTTTAACTTTGTCTTAAAATCCCCTGGACTAATTTTGTCCAAATTTGGCACAAAGCATCCTGGCATGTGGGGTTTTCAAAGGTACAAATAATGCTGATGCAGTCAAATATGGCCACCTTTACTAAAATAGTGAAAACCCTTTAAATGGCATCTTCTGAAAAACAAGTAAACAGAATTTGATCAGATTTGTTGGAAATTATTCCTTGAAGGAAAATCTTACAGACAAATGAAACCAATCTACCTTCAAATATGGCTGCTGCTACTAAAATAGAAAAGCCACTTGTTTAAAAAACCTTTAAACTACTTTGAATCTGCTGAATAGAATTTGACCAAACTTGACTGAAACAATCCTGGCATAAAGACATTTCAGGTCTGAGCAAATGATACTGATCTGCCATTAAGTATTGCCAGCATTACAAAGAATAGAAAAACCTTTAAAAGAGTTCTTTTCAAAAACTGCTCTTCAGAATGTTTACAGATTTGACAGAAAACATCCTGGCATTGAGGGCTTTCAGATTTTACAGTTGATGCTGATCTGCCATTATATATGGCGGTTGATACTAAAAATAGCAAATTATGTTAAAACTACATCTTTTCCAAAACCACTGAATAGAATCTGGCCAAACTTAATAGAAAGCATCTTGGCATGAAAACCTTTAATGTATGATGCCAATCAGCCATCAATTGTAGCCACTATCACTGAAAATAGAAAATCTGTAAACCATTTTTCAAAAACAGAATTTGACCAAAATTTGACTGAAAGTTTCTAATTTGTATAGTTAATGCTGATCTGGATCAAATATGGCCACCATGACTAAAAATAGAAACAACTTTATGTGAATTCATCTGCTCAACAGAATTTGACCACAAATTTAGCATACATTATCCTGCCGTAAAGACTTTTCAGATTTACACAAATGATGCTGATCCACCATACACTTGGCTGCCATTGCTAAAAATAGAAAAACCTCTAAAAACTTCTCGAAAACCCTTGATGCTGATCTGCCTTCAAATATGGCCACTGTTAAAATAGGAAAAACTTGAAACAACTTCTTTTCCAAAACCAGTAAATAGAATTTATAAAGCTTGATAAAAAGCATTTTGGCTTGAATACCTTTTAAATTGATTCAAAATATGCCGATCTGTCATCAAATATGGCCACTGTTACTAATATTAGAAAAATGTTAAAACATCTTCTAAACAACACAGAACTGAATTAGACCAAATAAGACAAAAAACAGCATGGTATAAAGGACTTTACATTTGATACAGCTTATGCTGAGCTCCCATAAAAAAAATAGAAAAAACATTTAAACAAACTTTACATAAAGAGCATGAATAGTTTTCAGATTGTACCAATAAAGCCAATCCATCACTGAAAGCAGAAAAACATTTAATCAACTTTATCTATGAAAACTGCAGAATAGAATTTGATGAACTATGACACAAAGGCATCCTGGCATTGGAACCTTTCAGTAATGGACAAATGATTCTGATAGGCTGTCGAATATGGATGAAGATATAAAACCTAGAGAAACCTGAAACAATTGTTTTCATAGCTTATGCAGTCAGCAGCATTGGAAGAAATTTCAACAGAAAGCAATCTATAGATTCTGTGGTTTAGAGCAGATAGGTCAAAGTCATGGTAAATATAATAAGAAAATATGGTGTATACACAGTAACTTTAGTTCAAGACTGCATACCTTGACCAAAGAGCCAGGTCATTGAAACCTATAGGTGAGTCTCAGGTTCTGCCAATTTGTGTATGTGAGAAAGCTTGTGTAACGTTTTCTTGCTCCAAATAAGGGCAACATTTTCATTAAAATAAAGGTTCGTCCTAGCCTAGCACTTGAAAAAGAAAACTAAGTCACGATAAGTAAAATATAGTAGATTTATTTTATACAAACATTGGAATCACACAGTACAGACAATTATATTATATATTTATAGATATGGTTACCCGTCTATGGGTATTGACATGTACCCAATACTGGAGAAATGTACAAGTTTACAATTACTTAACATTACTCCACAATTTCTGCAATACAAAACATTTTATATTTTGTGGCTTAGTAAGGTTAGTAATTCCCTTACTTACTCCTTTGCACATACATACATTACTACATATATTATATTTTCTTTGGGACTGTTACCCAGGATTGGAGAGAAGATTTTAGAAGCATGTCTCCATACATGGAGAAATATGGTAATTTGGAATGGATTTCCAAACAGGGTTAATTTATAGTTCATCTAATATTGCTATGGGTGGTTTTAATCCAACTTCAATGATACCTGAAGCATTGCCATAGCCATGGTTTATGCTTTTGTTTCTTTTATTACAACTGCTCAAGTCGGTGTTTCAATGTGTAATGCCGCTGCTGTCTGTCGATGCTGACGTATTTATATACAAACACGGTAGCTAATGGAAACTCAGTCAGCCAATGAAAACACGTAACGCATCCCGCCTCGTGACGTAATTTCATTACCTCCACACTGGAGAGTGTGGTACTGAAATGATATCGCGAGTCGGAATGCAGCTGAGTTAAAAGAATTAAGCATGTTAATCAAAGAATCATGAAGGAGATACGTTGATATTTAAGAAAGTATGCATCAAGGTAACTAAATATAGTAATGTCAAGACATGGCATGTTTAATGTGTTTCAAAAACGTACCTCAAGTGTGGCAAGCTTCCATAGCGTGACAGCCTTCAGTTACATGAGGGAATCTTCATTCTTCTCCCCATCACAACACCTCACGAGGGAAGGATGTATTTGCATGACTTTATTAGGAAATGAGGACATACGACTAAAAATTCGTTACACTTGCCAGTAGCTTCTCATAGGTCAGTGGTTCTTTCCGGGGTTTTCCCGGGTTCTTCCTCCACCATTAATACTGGCCGCCATGTGTAGCCTATCTTGTGCAGAAAAATGGTCTTAAACCCTACAACAACAAGAACAAGAAACCCTTTGGTCAATAATTTCCAGAGTCAAACAGACTTTTTTTGTTCCTACATAGAGGACTATAGAATACAGTATGGTTGTATAATGTGCCATTCATGGTATACTTGTTTTGCACAATAAATACTTTTTTATCCCACAATTCTTGGGTCCTTTCTATTTTTTATAACTTTGATTCTCTGTTTTCAGCTGCTGAGATGATTGGATTTTAAACCCAGTAATATTACTCATTTCACTCATGTTAATTGCCTTATGTTTTTAGGCTGCCCAACCATTCTTTGACCTACAGAGAATTGTAAACCTGGCTAAGGACTGGATGAGATATGCGCCCGATGTTTATGGCATTCTGAACAATAGCGTTACAGTCAATAATATCAGGGTAAGATTCGCAGAGTGACAATTAATAAAAATAATCAAATAGTGGTTGGAAAATACAGTTGTAAATGAGTATGCTTTTCTTCTTTTAAATTGTTCACCCTTTGTGATGAAATCTTTCAGGAGAAGTAAAATAATTGTAGCCTGCCATTGTTTCACACAATCCAGGTATCAAAAATATGATACATATGCCCATAAACCATTTGGCTTTTCAGGATAAAAGCAGCATAACCATTACTAAATATGTCAACAAGACAATGTCCATTAAGCAGTGTAGAAAATATTTCCAAATGATTAAACTCGACTGGTTAGGGTTAGCCAATCATACTTTTAAATTTCAGCCAATTCTCAACACCAGGTTAGGTTTATTATATCCTTTTTGATGAGAGCAGAATGAAAGACATTTGTTACTAAAATATGTTCTTAATACTGATTTGAAATCAAATTTTGCTAAGACCAAGAAATATAAGTATTGTCTCATCTTTTTAATCCAAAAATATATGCATATACTGTGAATTATTTTTTTTATGGGTATAATTTTTTTGTGGTTTTGCAAAGTTGACATTCTTGTTGTTATGTAAATTTGTGGAAATGCCACAGACAAAAATGTAATAAGAGCTGTTCCATTTAAACATACATGGTACCCAGGGAAGGCAGTTTTTTAAAAATATATGCCAGGGTATACTGATTTCACAGAGTTCATATTAAAATCATAAGAAAATTCTAAATTGCATCTATGGGTGAGTACCCCACTTTAAAAGTGCCTTCCCTGGGTTCCATGTATGTTTTAATGGAACAGCCCTAATAACAAAGACATATTTTGTTGTGTCTTTGAAGAGACCACAAAATCCACACAAATTTAACACACCACAAATATAAAGGAATTCGGAGTACACAGGTCAACATTGATTTCTGATTTAAAAAATGATGGCACTATAAGTAGTGATTATGACAAAATTACACTGTGTTTATTATTTTTTTATCCTTGAACAATTATTGCTAGCATAATTTTGTGATTTAAATGATAGCAGTTTTGCATGAAACTTTACAGCATTGAAACTGAGGGAAATTTTCTTTTTAAACTATATGATGCTTACCAAAGATATAGCTCCAAACTTAAGCTGTGGAAAATATTATGCCAGTAAAGCATGAAAAGCATTGAGTGTATAAAAAAGCTTAATATAACTTTGTATTCCTCAAATCTTGGGGCTGTTTCAGAATATGATGAGGGGTGGGGGGAAGGGGGAGACTGCCATTGGACGGTCAATATAAAACACTGAATGCAGTCTTTATTATCCTTACTTCTCATATTAAATTAAGTGCCAGCCCATCACCACTCCTTAAGTTTTTAAACCCCTTATGTGTCCCACAATCAATATATATATATATATATATATATATATATATATACCCTAAATGCAGTAAAATGTTAAGTCCTGAAAACTTTTGTTAACACTTTTCAGGTTCATTCTGTAAGTTTATTGCAGCTATTTATTTTATTTATTAAATTAAGTACATGTACGAAATACCTTTTCAGAGACTTGTAAATAGTCCCCTTTGCAAGATTGTTGAAGGATATGCACTGAACCGCACCAGTATGGCCAACTATAGCCGTAGTTTGTGTGACTTCCTCAAGGGATATCTCAGAAATGATGCCAATTACACAGGATATGACTGGAGGGATTCCATGCAGTCCTTGACACAACTTTTTGGCACCATATCTAGATATGGAAGTGTAAGTAGGGTATTTGAATTAAGGAAGTAGACCCTAATCTGCTCATGTATAATATACTTTAGGTTTTATATATATATATATATATATATATATATATATATATATATATATATATATATATATACACGTATGTATGAGAATGATACAAATAACATTCAAGTCATCATAGCATTTTCTCTGTCAAATACAAGAGCCAGTCACATTAACATTAGGAAATTTTACTTTCTCCTACCTACAAATCCTGCCCACCCAGAAAGATAAAAACAAAATGACATTCCATCTGTATATCATATAGATCAAGGGATGTAACTATTACAGATTAACTATGGGGCCCCAGGTGGCCAAGTGGTCTAAAGCACCTGCCTTTACCAATCACTGCCATCTCACCCCTGTTAATGTTGGTTCAAGTCTTGGGCTCAGCCAATGTGGGTATGTGAGAAAGCTGCCATTAGCTTCCCGTGGGTTGGTAGTTCTTACGATGGTTTTCCCTGGTTCTTCCTCTACCAGTTATACAGCCTATCTTGTGCTGAAAAATTGTGTTGAACCCCAAAAAACAACAACAGATTAACTCCTTTTGTCTAGCTAGGTGGCCAACCTAAACCCCCATGTTATAAGTTTAAACTTCTACTTGCAACTGTGGACAGCACCTCCAAAGAATCCATTGCCTTTTATAATCAATTTTGAATTTTTTTGTCTTTATGCCTATTTTTTACTAGCTGTTATTGTCCATATGATATCGATCACTAGCACATGTTTTTCATTGGCGTAATTGTTTTATGCTGTTAACTTTTGGTTTATTACACACTTCTTATGTTGTCTCAATAATTGGAACAATTTGTATATTGGTTTTATGTATTAGTTTTGTTTGTTCTTCTCTCTTTCATTACAGAAATGTCAGTCAAATGTAAGAAGTGCAGACATTTTAAAGTTGTGGAGGACTACCATAAGATGTGTCTTGCCTGCACACAGTGTTCTTCATTACCAGTGTAACATGTATGCAGTGTTGGCAGTGAAAGACCATAAAAAAGGGCATGCTCTAAATCTTCAAAACTTGAAGTATTAAAGCATTCAGCTGAATTCAGAATTGTGTACTTGTTTTATGGGGGATGTCAAGATGCCGCCTACACGCGTGTGTCTATGGTACATGATCACTTCATATTCAGTCAAAATCGCACCAAGCGATTCCCCTCACGCTATATTGGAATCTTGTATGATATGCTTACTACAGCAAGCTCTGTTGTTGAGAATATCAGTGAACAAGTTGGACAAAACTAGGACCATTTCTAACTCAGTTTGGCAGCCCACTCTGCATTTGTCCCACTCCCAACCTGTGCATGGACTTAAAAATGTTCAAGTGGGTTGTGCAGGATTATCTTCTGACTTAACTGGCTGGACGGGTCTGCAAGTTATATATCATTTGCTGTACAATCTTTTGGCTGCATTCCAACCAGTCCACCCTTCTGGACAATCAGTGTATGGTTTCATTGGTCATGAATCTTGGAGTGGAAACAGCACTTCGCTTGACAATTCCTGCAGTGACTGCATCCTATGCCCAGCAGACTGCCCAAGCTGGCTGGTGGGACTGATGACATCCATGATACCAGTAAATTGCAAACTGGAGTCATCCAATTTAGCCATCCAGTTTGGCCCAACAAATCATGCCAGACAAGCATTCCCATATCGAACCATGCTATATGCAGGACATGACACTGCAACAGGTAGAGCTCTCTTTTATGCATGGTGATCATTTTGCATCATCACTGCCATACAGAAGTGGGGGGGACACAGACTTGCCAGAACACACTGATCCAACCATGGAAAGAACAGAATTCTGTATTAAGGTGACAATCAGAGAGAACTTTGCCTCCATTGGAATGCCTTCCTCCATTGGCAGTCAATACTACATACAGGGTCAAGGCCTTGGTTGATGTTGATGAAAATGGCAAACATTCATTGTTCAGAATTGTACCGTATTTATCAAAGGTTGCTGTCATCTCTTGGATAAAATTAGTGACCCTGGTAATTCGAGGGCCTTCTTTTTGCATGTATCTTTATCACCATACTAGTACAAATCTCATACTGCTGTTTATGGTATACATAACCAAGGACATTAACATATCTGCTCCACTCTTAGCAATTGGACAGACATGTTTAATGCCATGTCTGAGTTGGTCAGGAACATCGTATTGACTTCCTATATATACTTGACCTGGTGTCTTTTGAGATCTTTCACTTTGCTGTGAAGGCCAGAAGTGATCATGCTCACCATGTGATGGCAAACGCCCTAACAGTTGTTTGTAACCTCAGCTTAATAAAAATATATGCCCTCCTGTAATATTTTAAACTCCAATATGCAGTGACCTAGCGCTCCCTTGCCTTTGGTTTCCCATTTCTGTTTGAGGGTAGAATTGAGGAGGTAAGAAAGCACATGAGTTCCCCCTTCAACTATCCATGCAAGCCCAATTTGTGGTGTACAAGATAAGGGATGATCATCAACAGAGAGCACTATTTCTCAGCAACAGTGGCAACCTTTTTGTGACCAGACAAGTTATAGGTGGTCAAATGCCCTCAACTTCTTCTGGCAGGCTAGGAGAGGCAGAGAAAACAAGGTTTCTCCTCCCAGAAGCCTTCACCAACCATCAATGACTTGCCATCCCTCCCACCCACTGGTGATCCTCCTGTGATGCCTGACTCGTTCTGCAAGAATTTTACCAGTTTATTTCCAATAACTCGTTGTGCCATCCAAGTTGTTTAAGATGAACTCCTGATCTTCTTCATCCATCCCCTTCCACTTTCATTACCCCTCTTCGTGTTGGAAATCCCAAGTGATCCCATGAAGGTGGATGTTTTAAAGATGGACACAGATCATTTGCTCATTATTGGGCAGTGAAGGTTGCCTGAAAATCAGACTTGCTTGGTTTCTATTTTAAAATTTTGTTGGTTATGAATACCACCATAAAAATTGAGACCTGTCAAAGACCTGAACAGACTCACTCAGTATATTACTTCTTTGAAGTTCAAGATGAAGATGACAAGGTCCATCCATCTGTCCATGCAACACAACAAATGCACGATCTGTCTCAACTTGTCCAATGTTTATTCCCATATATGTATTCAAACGGTATCACACAAATACTTTTGTTTCTGCTACTGTGTTGTAGTGTACCAATTCCATGCCATTCCATTTGGCCTCAATCTCAACTATTTGGCCTTCACCAAGACATTGGACTGTGCCATATCTCACCTTAGGATGTCCTCCTCCACAGTGATGGCTGGGTACCAGGACGATGCACTGCAATAATATTTGGTAAGTTTGATTTTGGTTCATGATATGAACAACCTTCTCTTACTCATTCACAGTTGAGGATGGATAGTCAATGTGGAGAAGACGGATCTTGTCCCTTCTCAGCATTTTGTTCATCTTGTATGGAGTTTCTAATTCATATCAGCATGGTTCATCATTTTGCTAAACTCATCGGCAGTATTGTTCATGTATCAGAGAAGGCATCTGCCGGGACTTTCAGTTTGGCTAGGGTCTTCTCCAACTCTTTGACCTGTTCATTGGCAACAAACACACCTTGGTTGCCTTTACATGCACCCTCTGCAGATGTCAAATCAAACATTTCCTGCTTCATTTCACCTTCATCTCTCCAGTCTAAGACCTCAATGACACTGATGCCCTTTCAGTCAGCTGTGAGGGAATATGGGAATATTATTCCATTTGCATTCCATTACAAAAAACAACAGTATATTAAGTCTGGAGAAACAAAAGTTCTAATGTCAGACCACAATAAAAATTTCTTTGGGTTGCCATGTTTTTGGTGGGTCAGTCAGTAAATGGGCAAACCAACAATTGTTTACTATAGGCCCAGAATTCCTGCATTCATCAATCCCAGAAAACAAGCAAGATCAGCCTTCTTCCAAACAGCTACCACTGATATCTTACACTGCTTTGAAGACAACTTCTGGACCCAGGCATCAACAAACCTTTTTTCTTGCAGCAACAACTCCCATCAAACTTCAACCTGACTTTCTACAAGACACAAATGTTGGTATTCCAAACTGACATTGCAAGCCTGGGAGCACATGGACTAGATAGTCTTTTTCAACATGTGACAACTGGTATACACACACAATGTCATAGCAATTTAGTGATTGTGTTTAAGCAATCTGAACATAACCTAGATCACTTCACTGAGAACCCCATTGACAGGCATGTTTGGGAGTCAACCCCGTTGACAAGCATGCCTGGGAGTCAACCCCATTGACAGGCATGCCTAGGAATCAGTCTCACATATGACTTGTGTACTCAACAGGGTAGCTCAACACTCACTCTCTAGTGCCTTAACTGCTTCCATTAATCTGCAGCTCATGAAAAAGAGACATATTTCTATCATGTTGGCACTGTCAGAAGGCCATTGTAAGGCCATCCTTAGATTTCAACCTCAGTCATGAAACTTCCTATTGCATTGCCATATAGAGGAGGTCAGGAAACAAGTTGCCAAAGAGACAAACCTCACACAAAACCAGCACTATAGAGCCCAGTCCTCATTTCCTAGAGTGACCATGATAATTATTATTATTATTATTATTATTATTATTATTATTAAATTGAATCCAGCCTCACTAGTCTGATTTCAGTTTATTTTATTGTTGCATTCATATGACACTATCATGGGAGTTGAATTGATAAGTAAAAACAGAGTTCAAATAATGATTCAGGTACCACATTTTGATTTCTGTTTTCAGTGTGTTGAATTTAACAAGTTTGTTGGCTATCATGATAACAGCAAAATGATCAATGATGGACTGGCACTGATTGATAACAACACCTTCTGGACTGCCATTGAGTTTCTCGTGGATGTTGATCTGGATGTACTGCCCACTCATATTGCTTACAAAATCAGAATGGACTCAGACAAAGTGGACAGCACAAAGAGAGTTATGGACAAGTAAGGGCTGTTAAAACTTACCTTTCAGTTGATCATATCTCTTATCCAACTATATTTTTCTTTTTCCAATTTGAGTCTCCCTCTCGTAAACACGTACCTCCCTTAAATGTCCAAAACTGATTCCTTGGCTAGATAGCTGGTAAAGAGTAGATGTACTGCAGTTGTACTTGCTATTTTGGACTTGGACTTAGAAATACAAATGAAACTGAGTGGAATAAAACAGCAAAAATTTAAAATCAGTTATTTCACATGCAGGAGATGTAGCAGCAGTATTCACATTTACTAGTACAGAATATTCTTACTTTTATCCTCAAAATAAATTTAGTCAGTATGGTAAAGTTATTTCAGGCATGAACAATTTCAGCAGATTCACAGATTTACAACTTTTTTTGGGAACAAAGTTGTTTTTTATAAGTGTTAATCCATTATTCATTTGGGTGATTGGGGAAGGGGGGTGAAGGTCTTTTTGACTAAGCTAATGTCTTAAGGTAATGTGATCCAGCTGTTTTCTGTAAAATAAAATACAATGGTAAACACAACAGCTTTCATTGGCTGAGGACAGACTGCTATCAGAGCAAATGCAGAATTTCCCCAAATCAACACATTCCTTACATCAGTGCTACATATAGCCATAGGTTTAAGATGGCATTTCTCATTGGTCATTGATAGCTATTACATGGAAGAGTTTGCACTCCTGACTAATCAGAAATCTTGCTTCTTAAGGAATCTAGTTTTCAGTCTTGCTTTAGTTTGTGCTGAAATGGTGAAAATTATATCCTGTGGCAATGAGAACAGAGAAAAGAGAGAGACAAAAATGAACAGGACAGTTTCAGTTGCAACTGGAAAATCTTTATGGAACTTGCAGCTAAAGAGAAAATAAAATCTGAATGGTGATGCATTTTGCACCAGAGACACTGTTATGTAAATAATGCATGTCTGAACTATTAATGTATATAGATGTTTATGTGACATAATTGTTTATACATGACTGCTCCGGTGACCTAGTGGTTAGAGCATCCACCTCGGATGTGGGAGGTCATGGGTTTGAACCTCGGATGAGTCATACCAAAGACTTATACAAATGGTATTAACAGCTACCTTGCTAGGTGCTCAGCATTAAGAGGTTAGTGTTAGGACTGGTTGGCCTGGTGTCAGGATAATGTGACTGGGTGGGACATCATGCTGCATGTCTGCAGCATGATGCCCCAGTGCTAGACATCAATATAAACTGCCACACTGCAAACATTGTAGCGATATGACTGAAAAATTGTTAAAGCTATGTTAAAAATCCAAATCACACACATGCACACACATAATTGTCCAAACAAAATTGTGTTTGTAAACTTTGATGATAGTATCTGTCAAGCATTGTTTTGTAAATGTAAGAATAAACTTAAGAATATCTCATAATGCTAACATAATTATATTTTAGAAGATTTTATTTTACTTCATTAAACAAAGACTTATCTGAGATACAAGATAGTATTATTTTGTTTAAAAATAATCTGAAAAATAATTTCCAGCATGCATTTGTAAGTGAAACTGCAAGTGAATCAGAATTTGTTTTTTTTGTGTGTGTATGCTGATAGGAAAATTAGCAGAGAAACTAGAAGATGCTTTCTGTGACTGTGAAAAATGTTTCAAACAAATATTTGGCCCAAGGGAGTATATGCCATCCCCTTGACCTCTGACCCTTTCAGATATTTTTTCTCTTGCTGTTCTCATGCCTATTATCAGTAGAATAAAATCATGGATATCAGCAGGAAACTTCAGTTGCAGAAATAATCCTTGTTTTCTTTCATGCTGTCCCTATATTACGACAGTAGAACATACATTATTTATTGGGGATTAAGTGCCATTATGATTGTGGTGCAGATAGTATTTTCTTTCAACCTGTAATATGTAACACTGTTGATATCACTATACAGTATGTATTTTGTTGCTGAGGTCATCATCCATTACTATGATAATACATACCTGAAACTAATTTCTAAATGAACAACTTATGATGAGCTTGACTTTGTAACAAGACTTTTTTTTTTTTTAATCTTGGCACTTGCTCTCTTAATAACTGTACAGTGAATTTGATGGTCAAAACTAACCATGATACAACAGGATTTTAACAGATTTATATAGGATGAAAATATTAAGCATCTACAAATACAATAATCCTTATCAAAGAGTGAAACATTTTACAAAGTGAAATAATTACAATTAATATCCAGTATTGCCAAGGTAATTAAAACGGCTATGCACCATTCATTGTCTGATGCTTTTACAGCTGTTGTAAATTTTGAACTGGTGAGACAAAACACCTGACTTCTTTTGTGTACAGTGAAGCTGCATCCTTCCTTGACTCTCTGTTCTAGGCATTTTTGATACTCCATTGCCTTTTGGCAGTAGAATGGTTACATAAATGGAAACAGGCGGTAAAAGGAGTGCCTTCCTTTGTGGTACTCCATTGCTCTTTGTCAGTAGAATGGTTACATACATGGAAACAGGCAGTTAAAGGGATTGCCTTCCTTTGTGTTACTCCATTGCCATTTGGTAGTAGAACGGTTACATACATGGAAACAGGCAGTAAAAGGATTGCCTTCCTTTGTGGTGCTCCATTGCTGTTTGGCAGTAGAATGGTTACATACATGGAAACAGGCAGCACAAGAACTGCCTTCCTTTTTGATACTTCATTGCTGTTTGACAGTAGAATGGTTACATACATGGAAACAAGCAGTAACAGGATTGCCTTCCTTTGTGGTACTCCATTGCTGTTTGGCAGTAGGATGGTTACCCATTGCTGTTTGGCAGTAGGATGAGTACATACATGGAAACAGGCAGTAAATGGATTGCATCCTTTGTGGTACTCCATTACTGCTTGGCAGTAGAATGGTTACAGACATGGAAACAGGCAGCAAAAGAACTGCCTTCCTTTGTGGTACTCCATTGCTGTTTGGCAGTAGAAAGGTTACATACATGGAAACAAGCAATTTAAGGATTGCCTTCTTTTGTGGTACTTCATTGCTGTTTGGCAGTGGAATGGTTACATACATGGAAATAGTATATAGTATATAAATGGGAAAAGAGACACAAAAATTTGTCATTTCAAGATTGCTTGATATGATAGGTAGTGGAGCTTCTTTCCTAATGTTAATGGGATAGGGTAAATATTTTCACAGAAATATAATTTACTAAATTATTTGCCATATAATCTCATTTATACATTACCTGTCACTATTGTTTTACATTCTGGAATGGATATTACCCTCATCCATATACAAAAGTTCCATCACCTCATTAGATGGAAACTTTTCTAAGTTCAGAACTGGAAAGAAGACAGACCCAGTCATTTCCCTGATATCATAGATCCATGTGCAGTAGCCGTCCTATTTTTAGGGACACAGACTACTTGTGGGACATCAGAGTGGGGTACGAGGAGGGAAACTTGCAATGGCAACAGGTAAGTATTACATCATTAAAATTAGTCTTATCCCACATTTTAAAAAAATTTGATTTTAGTATCAGTAATTCATTACCTGTTGCTATTGCATTGCTGAATTTGCCATTGTGGAGGGAGGCTGATGACCTCAAACACTCTTATAAAAAGGAGATATTCACCCTTGCACTAAGAATGTGCACTACTGTAAGTTAGTATCAGTCAACTGCTGTTACATCATTAGAATTAATTTGACCCATTTCCTTCCCCAAATACATTTTTTGCATTGCGAAGTAAAAACAGATTATGTAAAAATTATGACTAATTTATTTTATATGTTTATAATGGTTTATTTTTTCGTGAGATGATCATTAGCTGAGTACACTTCATCCGTGAGTGATCTTGTTAACATTACCTTTTTGTACTTTCAGGTATACCCGTCCTGGTCCAAGACGAAGGCCTGGTATCGACACCAAGTACATTACCTATGGTTTTGCCTACATCCAGGATATGTTAGAACATGCCATTATTGAACTACAGACAGGAATAGGAACTCTACAGGATGGTGTGGGAATAATACTACAGCAGTTCCCCTACCCATGTTACATAGAGGACAAGTAGGTTTTTGTTGATGACAAAAAAGTCTTAACATGTTTTTTTCCATGTTAATTAAAGAACAGTAAGATTTGTAGCTATATGTTTGCGAATAAGAATGAATGACCCACAAAGTCCTACTGCATTAGTCATCCTTTGTCTCCCGTGTTTTATAATCTTGTCATTAATGATTCACCTATTTTCAAAAAATTAAGAAGACTTGTAAATATATGAATAAATTCTCAGAAAGCTTATACATCTTAACCTTCATCCCTGATACTGTAAATGTTAGTCTTCGTCGAGAATACTTAGAAAGCTTATAAATGTTAGTCTTCATCCAGTATTCTCAGAAAACTTATAGATCTTAGTCTTCATCCAGGATACTTTTAAAGCTTATAAATGTTAGTCATCATCACAGATACTAGGAACTATTTACTATTTCATCAAATTATTTTGTATAAAATAATAAATATTTAAGTAGAAGAGCTACAAGTAAAACTATATACACTACTCCATTATAATGCTAGCCTTGGGAGCCATATAGTATACCAGCTTATAATGAGACTGTCTTATAATGAAATACATGATACATATAATTTTACTTCCACTTAATGAAATTGTATGCATGATCATACCTGCCTTATAACATTATAATGAAGATTTTTATTGAGTGAGTGCTGTATGTATTTTATATACTTTGCATATACTTGCTGTATTTGTGGAACATATTGACAAGAGACACATTTGTAGAAAATGATAAGTTTTAGTTTACTTGATCTTGTCCTAACATTTTCATAGCTGTATTTATGAACATTCTTAAAACTAGTTTTAAAAAATTATTGAGAGAAATCTTTACATGCCATTTTAAAATGTGTGCCTTTCTAACAACCTTTCAAACTATTAGCATTAAATAAATGTTTTGTATCTTATATTTCTTGTATATCATTTATAATTTAGACACTTAATAATATGTAGTGGAGAAAAACCATATAGTTGTGAAGTATGCAACTAGAATGTTCAGTCGAAATGAAACTCTTGTACTTGAGAATGAAGAAGAATGTGGTAAAGAGTTTTCTTCATGTTTACTCATTGGCAATTCAAGGACGTGTTCACTTATGGGCATTTCAAGGACATGTTTACTTATGGGCAATTAAATGACAGTATCACTCATGGGCAATTGAAGGACATGTTCATTCATGGGCAATTCAAGGACATGTTCATTCATGGGCAATTCAAGGACATGTTCATTCATGGGCAATTCAAGGACGTGTTCACTCATTGGCAATTCAAGGACATGTTCACTCATGGGCAATTCAAGGACATGTACACTCATGGACAATTCAATGACAGTATCACTCATGGGTAATTCAAACAACTTACGGTGGAGAAAAGAAATACAGATATGAAATGTGTGCAATAATGTTGAGAGTTAGCATTGTTCAAGGTAAAATTAAAATCATCTTTGTAACTGTGCTTTAGGTTCGTCAATGCCATATCCCGCACCTTGCCACTGTTTATGGTGCTAGCCTGGGTCCTGACTACAGCCATGTTGTGTAAGAGTATTGTGTACGAGAAGGAGAACCGCCTGAAAGAAGTGATGAAAATCATGGGACTTGGAAATTTGGTTCACTGGGTGGCATGGTTTATTAATGCCTTTGTCATGATGTTAATTACAGTCATCATACTTGTCCTTATTCTCAAGGTACTGTTACTTACAGTCAGTTAGATAATTCTATTTTCCTTGACTAATATGTTTCATTCATCAGCAAGCCATATTTTAAATATGAAATTTTTTTATCTTTATCCCCATACTTTACGAAGGGATATTGTGACACCATTCATCCATCTGTCTGTCCATCTGTTTTTGAATACGGGCTTAACATGTGTGCCATTACTTTCATGTCATTATGGGCATATTGCTTGGATACTGTTTGCAGACTATCGTATCATCATGATGGCCATATTCCCTGAATACTGTTTGCAGACCATTGCATCATCATAATGGGCATATTGCCTGGATACAGTAGACCATTGCCATCATCATGAAGGGCATATTGCTTGGATACTGTATACTATTGCCATCATCATGAAGGTCATATTGCCTGGATAATTTTAGCAGACCATTGCTATCATTATGATGGGCATATTGCCTGAATACTGTTAGCATTCCATTGCAACATCATGATGGGCATATAGCCTGAATACTGTTAGCAGACCATTGCATCATCATGATGGGCATACTGCCTGGATACTGTTAGCAGACCATTGCCCTCATTATGATGGGCATATTGCTTGAATACTGTTAGCAGATCATTGCATCATCATGATGGGCATATAGCCAGAATACTGTTAGCAGACCCATTTCCCTCATCATGATGAGCATATTGTTTGGATACTGTTAGCAGACCATTGCATCATCATGATGGGTATATTGCCTGGATACTGTTTGCAGACCATTGCATCATCATAATGGGCATATTGCCTGGATACTGTTAGCAGACCACTGCGTTATCATGATGGGCATATTGCCTGGATACTGTTAGCAGACCATTTCCCTCATGCCATTATGGGCATATTGCCTGGATACTGTTAGCAGACCATTTCAATTATCATGATGGGCATATTGCCTGAATACTGTTAGCAGACCATAGCCCTCATCATGATGGGCATATTGCCTGGATACTGTTAGCAGGTGGTTGCCCTCATGTCATGATGGGCATATTGCCAGGATACTGTTAGCAGGCTGTAGCACTCATGTCATGATGGGCATATTGCCTGGATGCAGTTGTTTATAGTAAATAATCACTCATGTCACTTTCTCATTTTAGTAGTCTGTCACCTTATCAGATGACATTATTGTCCCTTTTTAGACTGTGTGATAACAGGTGAAATATTGCATACATAGACATACTTGTTAATTGTGTAATATTGTTATGTCATAGTTGATAAGAATAAAGTGTTAGCAGTGTCAGATTTGATTTTTGGCTAACCAGTGCAATTTTCAAAAGAACAGAATCTGACTGTTGTGTCATCTGATAAACAGAATCTTACAGTGATGTTTCTTGTGATGTGATAAATAGTCTTATAGTCTTCTGATGTGTGATCAGTAGAATTGTACAGTGTTGTATCATGTGAAAATTAGAATTTTACAGTGTTCTGACATGTGATAAACAGAATCTTGTGGTGTTTGTGTCATGACAAATAGAATTGCAGTGTTCTGACATGATAAATATAATCTCAGAGTGATGCTAATTTCAAATGAAGTTGATCAAATGAGTTGAATGATTTCAGTCATTTAAAATATACACTTATGAATGATCGTTATTTTATAAGATAGCAGGGGTTAATTCGTTAATTAAAATCATTGCTTTGATCCGGTTGACAATAAACAGATGAGCAAATTGGTGTTATAAATCATCCAGCTACTGAAATTTTTTATTATTTTGAAAAAATTTTTGAGTACAGGTGAAATGATTTGACACTAATTTAGTAATGAATATCTTTTTAGGGAGGTAAAGTGCTTGAGAAGTCTGATCCCAGTGTGGTCCTGTTGTTCATGGTAGTGTTTTCCATATCAACAATATTCCAGTGTTTCCTGATCAGCGTTTTTTTCTCTCGTCCCAACTTGGCTGCTTGCTGTGCTGGATTCATCTACTTCTTGGTCTATCTGCCATACACACTGCTGATCCAGTGGGAAGATTACATGACGACGTCATACAAACTTTTGGCGGTGGGTATTACTAAGTTCTGGAGTAGTTTGGATATCTAAACCTTGATCATCTGGATTACCCAGATCATTTGTGTTCCCCAAGTATGAACAGATAACCCAAACTTGTTCATCAAACTCAGATTTATCACAATGTTGTTTTTTTTTTTTCCTAAAGAGTTCAATTGATAAAGTTCTGATATATGGTGGATTATGACTTTAGCATAAATTTAGATCAGTTTTATCCAATTTTAGCAAATACTTGTGGCCTTGAAAATTCAATAATTTGTGAATAATATGATGTATTCTTTATGCTGTAAACACCATCATGAACCAAAAGATTAATAATACAGTAGTTTGTCAATGTTTGCAAAATTGTATACTGGTGAAATTGTAGCTTGGACTCAGATTTTGCAACACAAAAGTTTTAAGGTCATTCATAATACGAATGCAGGGTCCAATTTTGAAATTGCATTTATTCTGTCCTCTATCTCAGATTCTAATTCGATGAAATAGCCAGCATAAAGCTTTGATTTAGGATGATAATTTTACAGTTGATGCTTGATTAGGAATTTTTTAAATAAGCGCAACAGATAATTTTCTAAAAACATTTTTTTATCAGAGACAGTTTGAACTTCAGTTAATGTACAGACCATATTATTTTGATTCCATACCATTCATGCAATAAAGTCTTGTTTGTTATTTTGTACCATTCAATATACAGCATATGTTTGTGACAGAAACATTAAACATTTCTCAGCCAAAGACTTGCTAAGCATTGCAGAAAAATTCTATTTGAAGATTTTAAACGTTTTTCAAAAAATAACAAGAAAGGACAAAGAAAATGAATAAAAGCTGTGCCTTTAAAAAATATACTGTATTTCTCTTATGATATCCCCATGCTCAGTAACTCCACCCCACCCCACATTTCAGAAACATATTGCAGACCATGGGATCTGCCATACTAACCTTCTCCCACCCCAGCTTTCAGAAACTTATAGCAGACAGTGGGGTCCCACATTATAAGCCCATGCATCTCACTTAAGCCTTTCAGAAAATTGTAGCATATGTTTGGATACCCCTATAATAAGCCCACCCCCCACTTCTGACCCAGGGGTAGACAAAAATGTCTGCAAGCATTCAAAATGTTTTGTAATGGGGGCGCTCACCAGTTATTCTGTACTTTTCAGAGAGTGACGTATGTAAGGTGAAGTTGTTTGCATTTGTAACATACAATGGAGAGAATGTTACCATACCTCTATGCTACTTTGATGTAATGTGGCTGACATTTCTTTGGATATTGTACTTGTGGAAATTGTACATGATCTAAGCACACAGTATAACAAAATGGATGTTCCCATGTGCTTGACAAATTAACCTAAATTAGTGAAAAGTACACTAACTTTAGCAGTTATTAAAATAGGGAAAACGAATTTTGCTAAAGTAAGCAATAGCAGCTTCTGAAAGTGCAATGAATGAATTACAAAATATCTGAAAAACAATAACATTATCTGTTTCTTTTTTCTGCAATTTACCTCTGAAGTCCAGGAAGTGAAAATGACCAAGCGGAGCTAGCAGTTTTTTTTTATACAAGCACATCTGAAGTGAGCCGAAGCTGTATACTCTAGAACCCAAATTACCCCAATCAATCATACACCAAAATAAAGGGAATTAAAAGTTCTTTTAAAGACACCTAAGATATAAAAAGTATTTATTATATAGCCAGTATAACCAGTGATAAAAGCCAGGGAAATTCTTTTTCTTTAAAATTCTAACCCTATGCAAAATACGAAAGTGTAGAGCACCACCAATTAGACAGAGTGAAGAAAAACCATTTTCTTCCATTTTTATAGTCCTTGAAGCATGAAATATTTTATTTGTTCAATGCTAAGTTACTGTATCAAAATCAGTTATTTATAAAACTGTATTTAAATGCTATCAGCTATTTAGAATATCCTAATTTTAAGTAATAAACTGAGTAATCCAACAGGTTTGTTGGAGAACAGTAATGTTTTCTTGGCGATCCTGTATTAGAAAAGACTCTTTATTAGTTCAAGCAGTTACATAATCTAATCTTTACTTGAAGGAAAGTCAGAAATTTCTTTCTTTATGTCGGGAATATTCAATTGATAACTAAAATTGATAGAGTATACTATGAATGAGAGAATGCCATTCTTTCACAGCTAACATCGCATCCCGATCGTATGATGTCTTTGTAACATAAAAAAAGAACAGAGCCTTGTTTATGCAGACAGGTACAGGAAACTTGTTTCAAACAGGTCACAAAAATAATTCCACACTAATGTTTATAAATTCAAAATAATGAACATAAACCGAGAGTATTAAATTTTATTTCTTGGTTATTATTCAAAATAAAGTTTGTCCAGCGAAATTTATTCATTGATCTGTGACTGCCACATGTATGGGTGCAGGTTGTAGTACCATCCACAATTAGACACTTTCCAGGCTAGAGGTTGGAAACATTAATGGATTTTTCTTCAGATAAAAAATTATTTGCTGTCTGATAAGGTTGCAACATTTCCATGTGTAACGGGATTGGCTTAGTTTACTGCCTGTAAGCATTTACAGTAGCTTCTCGTGGGTCGGTGGTTCTTTCCAGGGATTTCCCAGTTTCTTCCTCCACCATTAATACTGGCTGCCATGTATAGCCTATCGTGTGCTGAAAAATGGCATTAAGCCCCACAACAACAACAACAACATTTACAAAATTCCATGTGTAAAGGGATTAGCTTAGTTTACAAAATTGGTAACTATGTGAGTGATGCAGGAACTTCCTGTTCCAATTCAATTATAAATTTCCACATCTCTGCTTTAAAGACTGTTTAGTAGTAGTTTTCTGTTCATTTGTTTCTTACAATATGGGTAATTTTCAGGTGAAATGTGGCCTCATTAACAAAACACAAAGGGGACAACAATTGGTTGTGTCGCACATTACTAACCGATAAATGCTGAAACAATTTCTTTCAATTACATTATTTACCTTTGTAAATGTTATTCATTAACAGAACCTTTGATGAGTTGCATTCTAATTAAAAGAATCATTGTTTCAGGCTTGTAAGCCACTGTACATTTTCCTGGTCATTGTAAATCCCACAATAGCATTTTATGTACATGTCTAGACAGTAAGTCCAGTTGTATTATTTATTTTTTCATCATGTACATATATGTAGCAGTACAGAACAAAATTGGAATACGTTATACAAACTAAATCCTATCATAATATTAAGTGAAACTGTTGCAAGTTGAGTTAGGTCTGGTACGCACATTGTCAGTGGCTTGTTTATAAATAGTTCTCAGCTGTAATGATAATGTGCAGTTCAGGGGAAGGTTTGAGATTAAATGGCATTGTTTCAGTTATTGTGTACTGTGTATACATTCAGACATTTTTGTAAACGTTGCATCCTTACTCTTAGAAGTTTTTTGATGAAAATTTTTAATTGAAAAAAGGTAAAATAACTTGGTTTAATAGATTCACACTTAAATACTATTGCTTGTAACCTAAGGTGTAGTGAAGTGATGCACCCAGATTTCAGTGATTTGGCTCTAATATGATAAGATCATATCTGATTGATTGACTGACTGATTGATTGATTTTAGTTTTACGGTGCACCAGCACTGTTAGGCTATTTAGCACCATAGAAAAGGTTATACGTAGCGTGCCATATCTTAGAGTAAGCACATCTCACTTTCTGGAAAAGTATACTGTACTGGCATTTTGGTCCTATCAGTGGAGAAATATTGTAATTTTCTGTTTACATTATTCCAGAAATTACATGGATATATATTACTTTTTTTACAGTCAGGAAATTATTAAAGTCAAGAAAAAATATAAAAGTATAGTAATGGTTGTTTCTTTCCTATAATGTCGTTTCAGAGCCTGTCTTCCAATGTAGCATTTGGATATGGTTGTAACTTTATTGCCTTGTATGAGGAGCAGGCTGTAGGCCTGCAGTGGAACAACATTGGAAAAACTCCAATACTGGATGATGATTTCACGATGGTGCATGTGATATTGATGATGCTGTGTGACACAGTCATTTATGGACTTCTGACATGGTACATTGAGGCAGTCTTCCCAGGTAAACACAGTGTAAATACTGATCATATTGTGTGACACACTATGGACTTGTGCCATCATACATTGAGGTAGTCTTTCCAGGTAAACACAACGTAAATCTTGATCATATTGTGTGACACACTATGGACTTAACCCATCATACATTGAGGTAGTCTTCCCAGGTAAGCATAATGTAAATTCAGTAATCTGATATTGCTGATATTACATTGAAGCAGTCTTCTCAGGGTAAACACAGTGTAAATGTTGATGATGTATGTTTTCTCAAGGTGAACACAGTGCAAATACTGTAACATGATACTGATGATGATGTGTGATATAGTAATTTATGGACTTTTGACATTGTATATGAGGCAGTCATCCCAGGTAAAAACAATAAAAATACTGCAATGTAATACTATTGATGTTGTGATACAATCATTTATTTACTTTAATATGGAACAATGAGTCAGCCTTGCCAGGCAAAAACAATTTTTATACTGATGATGTTTTATGACAAACTCATTTATGGATTTATGACCTGGTACATTGAGTCAACCTTCCCAGGTAAACACAGTGGAATGTTACATGTAGGCTCGTACAAAAGTAACAAAAGAAAAGAGTGAAGTAAATTTTAACAAAATAATTTATTTCCCTAGAAAACAAAAGAAAAATATGAAATAGGACTTACAGTTTGTGAATATAATCCAAAAATTAATCCTAGAATTGAAAATTATAAGTCCTATCACTAAACAGTTCTAATTGAATCCAGGTTCGAATCTTGATGAAGTTCCAATATGGGAGACGATGACGTCAAATGAGGTCGTTGTAGTGATGGCAACAGTTCCTTGTTGAATCACAATTTATTATGTTCCCATTTAGAGTTCCAGAATAAATTTCCACTAAATGTCTTTTTATAAAGAAGAGCACTTGTGTGTTTTCTAAAGAATATAAATTATTAAATCCCAAAAAATAGATGAACTTTAAAACAAACTGGCATCAACATCAAAACACCTTGAGCTCTAAAGGTGTGGAATACAACTGAATAAATCTACTAGAATATGGCTGTTTTAACCCACGATTTTAGATCACATGGTGGCTCACGTGACGGGGCTACGTGATCACTAATTTGAACAGCGCAATAAAAAGAATGCCATTTTACATGTAGGCCAAAATAACCCTAGCTAAGAATCAGATTCTCATGCTGAAAATAAATAAAAAAGAAAGGCTGTTTACAACTTAGCTAACACGTGGGCTGAACATGACCTTGATAATAACCAATCATTTTCGCTTAGTGTTTACAAACGTCTCAACCAAGGTGAGCTAGAAATAGTGATAATGTAATACCTTTACGTTCTAATCAGGTCAAAACAGAGAAGTGAATTTTCCGAAAAAAAATTCAAATCCAGTGAAAATTATCATTACAATAAAATGTAATGAAACAAAAATAAAATTAAAAAAAATTTAAAACTAACACACAAGTAATTAAATTACATATTCGTAACTGTAAATACTGATGATGTTTTTTGACAAACTTATTTATGGACTTAAGACCTGGTACATTGAGTCAGCCTTCCCAGGTAAACACAATGTAAATACTGATGATGTTTTTTGACAAACTTATTTATGGACTTAAGACCTGGTACATTGAGTCAGCCTTCCCAGGTAAACACAATGTAAATACTGATGATGTTTTATGACAAACTGATTGATGACCTGGTACATTGAGTCAGCTTTCCCAGGTAAACACAATGTAAATACTGTAATGGTACTTTCTTATCTTTCCTGCATTAGCAGATGCAAGATATGTACAGTAAAACTTGATAAATTCAACATCAATCACTCGAATACTAGACTGCACTCAAAGACTCATTTAATCAAATACTAGGCTTCATTCGAAGGACTTCAACCATCCATGAGTGATGCATTCTCATGTCTGGAACCTTAAAAAATTCAAAACTGATGAAAACTCGAAACAAAAATATGGGACTACAGCACTTAGCTTTCAGTTTTATGGCAGTGATGGCAATGTTTGTGTTTAGTCAGAGAATTCCATGTTACCATTATATGGCAGTGATGGCAACATTCTTGTTAATGATTAGATTCCATGTTACCATTTTATGGCACTTTATTACGAGTAAGATACAGTTTTGGTACATGAGAACATGGTTGGGGGCAGATTGAATTGCAGCATAGTGTGGAAAAAATGCAATAGAATCTAAGTAATATATCCAGATTAAGCAAATTTAAGGCTATGGTAGTGTCTTGAGATATACGCATTGTATGTATTTCTTTCTGAAATTCTGTAATAATGAATAAAAATTAATATTCCTTTCCTTTGCAGCTATTATGAAAGATTTTTCAAGTTAATCAAGTAAAATTAGCTTCACTTGCACATACAAGCTGCAGAGAGCTATAGGTATTATGAAGTACTCTATGTATGTATGATTTGGGTCCAAATGCAAACTTCATTGACCCAGATCTACCATCACATAATGTGTTGCTAGACCTGGGTCTATGCACTTTATCAGGAGTAATTAGAAGAATGGACAACATATACCCAGCACATGATTCAGTGGCAGACTTAGGGTTTTTGTTGTTTGCAGTTGGACTTGACTTAGAAGCATGTAAATAAGGCACATGATTGTGCGTTTAAAGGTATTTGGGTATGTACCATTGATAATTCATAATTATTAGATGCAAAATTAATGATTTGACAAGGAGATAGATGTATTATTTTTGAAAACCAAAATATCTTAAAGAAAAATAAAACTAGCACTCAGAGAGGAAGGAATGTTATTTCAGTTCATTTTATTTCATATAAAGAGACAGGCTTCTCAACAAAGCACAAAAATCATCATTTGAAAAAGTGCCTCTCAGTTGCTAAAGACAGGGTTATCAAAGAAATCAGTAGAATATTATTATATATAAAATAAATCCATCAGCCATGTGACAATTAGAAATCAAGGATTTGGTATCCCATGAAACTATGAATAGAATAACTATAGAGGTTGTGGGAGAAAATTTGCGGAAAAAATTCAAATTTTACAATCAAAATGAAGCTCAAGTACCTAAGATAGTAATTTGAACACTGAGCAACAACAAATGATGGAACATTGGCCTCACTTGCAAAACAAGAAGTGGAATTTCTGTTACATTTTGTTTTCAGGTCAATATGGTATACCCAGGCGCTGGTACTTCCCTGTCCAGCGTTCTTACTGGTGTGGCACTAGTTCCAAGGGAGAGATGGACAGTCAACATCCGCCAACAATGGAGCTACTTGGACTAGGTATCATATATTATATAACATCAATGATTCTATCTGCTGATGGTGTTTTGGGTTTTGACAATGTAACAAATAGGCTGCTTTACATAACTTCTTGCCCATAAAATACAAACTTGTTTTCATTTGCAAACTTGTGACCCATTGTTCTGTTTTCATAAAGAAGCTGTAGTTGGATGATTTAAGATAATCAGACAAATTTAGATGGGTACACTTGTCAGAAGTAAAGAATCACTAAAAGTATATTGGTTTTGTGCTCTACTTACCTTTTGAAATAGGTGACTAAAATGGATCCTTCCTGTCAGTCTGTCTGTGCATGGTTGCATGCAACTTTCAATAACTATTTCAATAGTTCTTTCTTTACATTTTGATCAACCAGCTTGAGATGAAGCAAAAAGGAGGTCACTGCTGCAGCTGGGTTCAATTTTCGTGCTTGTTCTTCGTCTGTTTCCATGTAGCTCTGTCAGGTTTCAGATAGTTATCTTAACCTGCTTGTCACTTTGGCAAGTGTTCTTTTTAAGACTAGTGACTGAGGTGTTTAAGACTGGTGACTGAGTTTAAGAATGGTGACTTGAGTGTTATCATTCATTTATTTGACAATAGATAAACTCCTGCAGAACTTATACAGGTGGTAGACTTGTGAGAGATTGACCGTATATACCTTGTTCATATCTGATCACTAAAAGGTTAGAATGCAGGAGGACCAGTCAAAGTGTGGATAAAATTTTACTGAAATTGTTGGGATCTGAAACAAACTGTGCAAGTGAATTTAGAGCTTGAAAAGTAGTTTCAAAAATCCACTTTGCATGTGACAAGTACTTTCAGAATAAAAGTTAATCTTGGAAATGGAGGGAATTTTAATTGAGAGTGAGATAATGCTGTTTTGCAGCAGGTAGATGGTTTGAAAAACTATTTATATTTGTGTATCCTTATTTTCTGTGTTTCTTTTTAACTGAGGAATTCTTGTTGGTAACACCTTAGAGTACTTCTAAATATGATTTGCTGCACAAAAGATGAAAGGCCATTTTAATTTTATGTGATAAGTGATATATGTGATAGAGGATAAGTTGCAGGAGATATTTATGGAATTATCTAGGTTTTCATCTAGGTTTTCTGAACCAATTTTCTTAGCCATCTCCCCCTGTAAGTCAGTATTGACATTATTTTATACTCTGTCTCCATACCCATTTATTTAATGCTGGAGATAAGTATTCACTATTTTTCCCAACTCATCTAATTATTTAGTGTCAAATATGATATTGTGTCAGCTGCAACACTTGTTTCCATTGTGTTCATTAGTTAGTGATGTAACATTATCCTTGTTGACAACCCTCTCACAGGCATTCAGAACATCTTGAGCAGTGGCATTTTCTTTTGGCATATTGTAGATATCTGTCAAACTATTTGAAGAAACCAGAGCTGCTTAGACAAGTAAACCACTTACATAAATAGTTGTTACTTTTGTGTCTGATGTGCTACATTGTCTTCACAAAACATTATTTATTCTCTCATCTGCATGGAGTGTTGCTAAAGAGGCAAAGTGTAATGGTCACACTGTCCAGCTATATGTGATCTATTCTTCTGGTGTTAAATTTGGGTTAAATTTTTTATGCAAAGGTCAATAACTCTAGTTTGGTGGATAATTTGTGGATTATCATCCTCCTTTGCTCATAAATGCATTAGGAAAGACAAAATGCTAGAGGTTGAAGGCCAGCAAAGTAAACGATCATGGTTTTGTGATCACCATTGTTTACATTTTAGGTGGGAGCTCAAGAGTTAAAGTTTCTTGATATGCCAGTATCGGCTGTTGCAAGGAGGTTTACCGTGTGCTCTAGAATATCTTTAGGGAGTTACAGGTCAAAGTTCAAGGCCACAGTAGTCAACTGCTTCAAGTCTTTTTAGGTGGTAAACAAAAACGACTTCGAACCAGATTCACTATATGCGAGGAGTATCCATGGATTTTATCAAAGGGTCAAAAATGAAATTCTTAGATTAAATTGTTTTTAGCTTTCAAGGTAAAATATTTAAAATTTTATAAAGTGGATTTATGTCTTCTATCAAAAAATACTTTCCATTTTGCACATAAGTTTAGCAGTGGAGATAAAACTCAAAATTTTAGAGATTAAGGTCACTGGGATTGTTTGCTAGTATACTCATCATAGACAAGACAATAAATCTCCAAGCAAATATTTAAATTTGACAAATTTAGAAAAATATTTTTCAAGATGGCAGAAGTTAAAAATTGTATTAAAGACATTTTAAAAAATAGGCTGACAGGATAACCATCCCAAAATGAATTTTTTAACAAAACTTTAACCTGCTTGAAAAAATTCTTGAATGGAGTGTAAAATTAATTAATCAATGAAAGTTTATAATCTTTGATGGATTTGTACTGGTAAAAGCAATGTACATCCTAGTTGCCTTAGCTAGACCAAATCATTAGATATAGTAACCTATAATGACCTACAGTGACCTATTGATGATGAAATTACTTTTATTTATTTTCCTTAATATTGGTTTTGTTGTGTTTTATAGACAAAAAGAGTTTTGAAGAAGAGCCTAAGGACAAGAAACTTGGAGTTGCCATTCGCAACTTGAAGAAGGTGTACCCAGATGGGAAGAAAGTTGCACTGGATGGACTGAGTATTAACTTCTATGATGGCCAGATCACCTCCTTCCTTGGCCACAATGGAGCAGGCAAAACAACAACCATGTAAGTCATTTAACTGTGATGAAACAAGTCAATATTTTCACCATTAAGAAAATTCAGGTATACCACTTCAAGTTCAAATATGCAACAGGAGAATGTATTTTCAATTTATATGACATGAAAAGAACACTTTTTGTAACTCCCATTATCTTGCAGAATGATATCTGACTAAATAAAAAGACAGCTAATGTATTTTCAATTTTTTCTCACCAATAAATCATCACAATGCCACACCTGGCATGTTTGTATTAGCTGAAATTAAAATAAACACATAGTATTCTCTTGAATTCTTATTGGTGAAACTTAGAACATGAACAGAAACAACTAGCATATGGGCATGTTAGAAAATGTAAAAACTGCCTTTGGGCAGTTCTTGAACAGTATTGAAACTGTGAATGGATGGCATAATAATCTGTTAATTGATTATGATATCAAGGTTGATGATGAGCTATATTTTCAATACCACATGATTATTAAGGCCATGCATTCATTTCAGTACCTCTATAGTATTTGCCCTTTCTGTCCATCCATCTCTCTGTCCTTTCCCACTTCTTGTAACAACCATAGTTCTGCAACCTTTATACATAACTGGATGCCATCTGACAGGTGAATTATCTATTGCATGTACATATACTTTTCAAAGTTTTCATCTCTTGGTCCAATTTTGATGGAGTTATTGCTCATTTATTAATTTTAAATCTCCATTACAGCAGTCAGCATAACCCAGGTACCAGTCATCATATTCAAATGCAATTCAGCATATACATTGTCTCATAGATTTAGATGTACCTTTGATGGGTTTTTCAGATTGACTCGTTTTGTTGAGTCTGATTAGAAGAGTTATGGTCCTGTGATTGCTTGTGCTCCTGACTTTGGTTTTTGCAAGATAACCTCACCCAAATTTGTTGGATCTCATCTAGATTTGCAATGTAGCTTCAGATTGATTAGACTTTTAATGAATTTATTTTGCAGCATTCCATGGTATTATTTATAGGATATGTGGCCCGAGATTGCCTGCTGTCCTAATATTGGGTTCCACAGCATGACCATTTTAAATTTTGTGTTAGATTTCAACCAAATTTGATATGCTGTTTATGTTGAGGAGACATTAAGTGAATTTGATTTCCAGCTTTCAATAGGACCATTTATAGTAGTTATTGCCCCTGATTTCCCATCCTCTGATTTCAGTTTCCACAGCATGACATTCCTAAGCTTTGCTGGATTTCAACCAGATTTGGCATGCAGCATGAGACCTTTAATAAGTTGAATTTCAAGTGTTCTGTATTATCATTTAAAAGAGTTATGTCCCTTGATTGCCTTTCCTCTGCACTTTGCTTTCCATAGTATAATTTTACTTTGGAATGTTGGATTTCAAATAAGTTGTCATACAGTTTGATGTTAATGAGATTTTCACTGACTTAAATTTCCAGTATCCCATGTTATTACTGAATGTTTATATTTTACAAATTTTGGTTTTCCAATGGAAGTTCTTGTTAAAGTCATTCAGAGTCAACTGTAGTGAGTGAGACCCATTCCTAATTTCTCTAATGTCATTGTTATTATCATTTCAAACACTTCTACACAGTTTTCTTCTTTTTTCTTCTTTTTGGTAGTATAAAATGTTTGCATGTGGAAGAATCATGGACTTGTATTAAAAATAATATTCTCTTTATAATTACAAAACAGGTCCATACTAACAGGCCTATTTCCACCGACAGAAGGTACAGCATTTATCTATGGAAAGGACATCAGACAGGATATAGACAGCATCAGACATAGTCTGGGAATGTGTCCGCAGCACAATGTACTCTTTGATCTGTAAGCTCTCTGCAGCAACAGTTACATTCTAGTACACTGACATAACACTAATTATTATTCTCACCACATCAGAAAGGACAAGAACAGTGCCAGGCACAACTGATGATATGTCCATAACACAACTTAGTCTTTGATCTATAGGTCTGCGGCAACAATAGTTGTACCAATGTACCTTGTTTGCTTACCTCAGTGAAGTTTAAGTAAGCTTTTGTACTGCCCTAGCATCAGTGTCAGCATCGGTGTCCACACCGATAAAAGCATATACATATGCACACCCTCACTGAATGTCAGCCATTCTTTCTTCCAATGTGCTAGGCAGCAGTTTTGAGTGGGTTTCATAGCACAGGAGTGAGGACAAAATTGGTACAAACATGTACATTAGCTCTGTATTCTTGGTTGCATTTTTTAATTTTGCTGAGGATTTTTTTAACACTGTATAATACTGTTATATAGTTATACCGAGATTCATGAAATTTGGTGAGAAAATGCATCTTGATGAGTACTTCATGCTCATCATAAAATTAGGTCTTGGTGACCAATATTTCATGCTTCACAGACTTTAGTTAAATGTTGTGATTTTTAGGTTTATTTTTGAAACCCAGTTTTTGGTATAATCTTCAAACTTGATGATTGTGTGCATTTCTGTTAGTACCACAGCCTTACCACAAAAGAATGCCTCTGTGACCGACATTTTCTTCTTGCATTTTACCACTTAGGTTAAGTTTTGTACTTTGTTCATAACCATATAGGATTGTAGCACCCTGTTACACCTAGATTCAGTAAATCTGGTGAGAAGATATGTCTGGATGAGTACTGAACTCTCATCACATAAGTAGGTCATGGTGGCCTTTATTCATGCTTCACTGACTTTTGCTCAATTATGAGTTTTATTTTTATTTCCTCAACCTCTATTTACACTAGAATCATTAAAATGGATATGTGTAAGCATCTCTTTAGGCTTAGCTCAAAATCAAATAATTTTTGTATTGTCACCCTGTATTCATACTGTTGGATTTATATTCACAAAATTTGGTGGAGGGATTTATCTTGATGAGTAGTACATCCTTGTCACAGAAGTTGGTCACTGTGACCTATATTTCATTGCTTCACTGCTTTGTTTTCAGTCCCAAGTAATGTTTATGCCAGAATCATCAAACTAAGCGATTGTATGCATCATTTTTAGAACCACACCCTTATACAATACAAGATCATTGTTACCTAATTTAACATTTTACTTGTTTATGCTTTATTTTACTTTGTTCATGGCCACATTAATGTTTTATCTGCTGTATAATGCTGCTATACCTGGAATCACTGATCATGGCAAGAGGTTGCATCTTGATAAATGCTACACCCACATTCTGAATGTAGGTCACTGTGATCCTTTTTTTACTGACTTTTGTTAATTTTGATATTTTTACTGTTATGTTGTACTCATTAAACTAGGTGATTTTCATACATCTCTCTTAGTACTACTATAATACCAAAAAAGGTCACTGACCTATTGCATTTAGCTCATGACCACAGAGTTTTGGCATGCATTGTGCATATTGTCTCACATAAAATCATGAAACTTTGAGATGTATCTTTATAAGTACTTGGGGCCACGGGTGGCCGAGTGGTCTAAAGAGCTCACCATTATGGATCACTGCCATCTCACCTCCGTCTGCATGGATTCAAGTCTCGGGTTCAGTCAATGTGGGTATGTGAGAAAGCTTGCCAGTAGCTTCTCGTGGGTTGGTGGTTCTTTCCTGGATTTTCCCGGGTTCTTCCTCCACCATTTATACTGGCCGCCATGTATAGCCTATCTCGTGCTGAAAAATGGCGTTAAACCCTACAACAACAACAACAACAACAACAACAACAGCAACAACTTTATAAATACTACTCTGTCATTTCAATAATAGTTCCATATCAACCATATTTTATGCTTCACAGACTTGGGTTTAATTTTGTGCTTGACATTCATTTCATTGTTGTTGTTGTGATTGTGAAATTGATAATGATGTGCATCTCTGTTACCACCACACTATTACCACATAAGTGGCTCATTGTGACCAATATTTTATCTTCTGCTGGCTTTGGTTAAGTTTTTACATTTAACTCCTGACCATATGAGTTTTTTGCATGTTATATACATACTATTCTCAGCTTAGAATCTTGAATCTTGGTTAGTGGATGCATCTTGATAAATGCTATTGCCAAAAGAAGTCTCTGTGACTTATATCTCATGTATAGTGACTTTGTTCAAATTTGTGTTTGAAGTTCATTTCTTGGGTGCTGTTAATGTTCTAGTCAGGAAACTTGATAATTGGATACATCTCTCTTACTACAGTTTTCTTAAAAGCAGTGGTCACTGTGACCTATATTTTATTATTTACTGACCAGAGTTAAGTATTTGTGTTGTTGATCACATTGATTCACCCATGCTAGACCTATATACATCCTACCCTACTTCTAATACCTTTTGTGACCATTGCAGTTGGAAGTAGGAATAAATGTGTTTATTCAATGATAAACATTCCATATCAATGATTATGCATTGCATATTGTAATATTTACCCTCTCAGGGTAACTGAGTATTGTACATGTGCCTGATAAAGGAATTAGGTGAGTGGACTGCATGCTGTATGCTTTTTAAGTGAGGCCTCAACTGTGGTTAATTAAGGTAATTGTTGATTCATGAACTATGTACTGCTAGCTGTCACTCCAAAGGTACTCAAACCATGTGGCTTTCACCCATTAATATATGGCTTTTATTGGTGGACAATGACAGCAGCTTTTTACAGATTTTAAGAATAATAGTTTTTACAAAAATGAATAAAAAATAGCATTAATATGTTTATTATCAACTTGTTACCTCAGTTTTTTTATGATTGAAAAGAATGTTCATTTTTATTCTTGTATGTCTTTTATGCCCTGTCACTGTAGGCAGGTGGGTGGTAAGTAGGTACTTTCACAATATGTTAGCACAATCCAGGCCATATAGTACCAATTAAAAATTTTCAAATTTAAAATTTTGAAATGATTAAAAGTTAAAATAAAAGATTACAAAAAATTCTTGTTGGGAAATGGGCCAAGATCACTTCAGTGTGAATTTATTTTCCACATGATAATATTTACAATTATGGCTACTGGAGACTAGTGAAAGTGAAAGTGAGCTTTTTTATGGTGGATTGCACTCTGGTTTAAGACTTGATAAAACACTCAACTGCACTGATGCCGCTTCTTTGTCTGAGAATGTTTCCCCAGCACAAAGTACACATACCTTAATAAGTACTTGAATCACTATTACATTCCATTACACTGCAGCAGTTTTGTAGTTTAAAAAATGTGTTCACAGGTCTAAATACTCATTGATATTTGGTATACTGGAATAACCATGACATGTTTGTACCCTGTACAATACTGCATGTATTACACCTATGTACACTGCTGTAACAAGATGGTATGAAAAAATATCTGTAGTCTGTATATGCACTGGAATAATCATAACTTTCAAATATAGTTACAAGATAGTATTTTTATACTTCACTGCATTAGTGGACTGATTCCACAGTTTAGTTTTGCATCTGGAGTTCTCCAATTCATAGTTTTTTTACTGCCTTAAGATGTCCACTACACAATGATTTTATTTGATCCACTGGTGTGTTTATGAAAGCCTAAAACTACTTGTAGGCGCTTTTTACTTTATTATCAGTGTCCTTGCTTATTTCTCTTTCTTTTGTAGCTGTAATATAATCATCATAGGAATGTGTCCAGAGCATAAGATGTTCGTTGATTGGCAAGTTTACTGCAGAAACTATTTAAATATAATGCACAAGATTTTACATGTTTTTGACTGCTTTATCTTTATATATGTTTTCACTTAATTATTCTATCAGCATGAAATTCATAGCAAAGGTACATGGTCTTAAAATTGCACATACACATTGATCTGTTCAGACAGTTACACTCTTTTTCACTGCTGCTACAATGTGCAATTCTTCGTGCCTTTAGCATTGAAAAACAGTTTTAATATCGCTCAGAAAAATGATACATTTCATCATTGACGTTTACAAGTATGATTAATACATGATTAATCAAAGAAGTAACTAGTGTGTGGCACTGACATCATGTTAATTTATATTCTCTAGCTGACATCGTGTTAATTTAAATTCCCTAGCTTGACAGTAGAGGAACACCTTTGGTTCTATGCCAAACTGAAAGGCTCTTCATCTCAAGAGGTGAAGAAAGAAATGGAACAGATGATCAGGGATGTAGGACTACCACACAAACGAAAGGAACTGTCTCAGAATCTGTCAGGTATGCAATTCTTTTTAAACTTGGCAAAACATGAATTGTATTTCAGTAGTGTTCATGGGTTTCAAGTAGCATTCATCATGAGACAGGTATTCTTTAGGCAGTCATAAGAGTATACTTGTATTTTAGTAATGTTCATGGTGTTCAGAGAAGCAATCATCATGAGACAGAGGGTATACACTAACTTCTCATTTGACAAATGGAATATATTCCTTGAAAGTCATTTGTGATCAAAAGTTTATTAAATGAAAATAAAAATTTCCAATTAATTTAAAAGCAATAATTAGAGATAAGTGTCCCAAGATAATACATACATAATCATAATAAAGGAAAGTAAAAAATATATAGTACACATATATGTAATAATTTATTTTATTATATACATAAGTGTGAAATATTGAGACTTGTTTTTCACTTGTTTATGCAAAGATTTCTGTCTTACATGTTCCCAGATATGCTTGGAGTTTTGTCTCAAATGTACCCAGTTATGCTCGAAGTTTTGGCTCACCTGTACCCAGATATACTCAGGTGTCTGTCTTACATGTACGCTGAGATGCTAGGATTTCTTTGTCACATGAACCCTGATATATTCAGATTTGTGTCTCACATACTCCCATGTGCTAGGATTTTTGTTTCACATGTACCTTGATATGCTAGAATTTATGTTTCACATGTACCATGATATGGTAAGATTCCTGTCTCACATACTCTCTGAGATTCCAAGATTTCTGTCTCACATGTATCCTGATATGTTAATATTTGTGTCTAATATGTACCTTGATATGCTAGTATTGGTGTCTTACATGAGCTGTGATATGCTAGGATTTCTGTCTCATATATACCATAATATACTAAGATTTTTATCTCACATGTATACAGAAAACTGCATCATTATAACACCATTCATTGTTGAGATATGATGTCAAACTGAATGTCGAGTTATTCTTCATCTTTCCAGTAATTCAGATTGTCAGTCATTTATTTTTTTCTCTTTAAATAAAGAGAGAAAATGTTTGGGATTTTTTGCCCCCAGAAATATCTCCATTTTATATCCATCAAGAAATAAAATAAGAACTTTAAACTTTGGAAGAGGCCAAAGGTCCCTGATGGTAATACATTAGTATATTGAAAAGAAAATAGAAGCTGGCCAAACTTAAAAAAATTCTGACTGTGAACATTTAATTTCAGGTGGCATGAAAAGAAAGTTATCAGTTGCCATAGCATTTGTGGGTGGCTCCCGTACAGTGATCCTGGATGAACCAACAGCAGGAGTAGACCCTTATGCACGCAGGAACATTTGGGAGTTACTTCTCAAATTCAAGAAAGGTAAAGAAACTATTGTTGAAACAATAAGGTATAACATCAGCCATCCAATATGATAGATGTGAAAGAGTTGTGAGGAAAGGGCAAAACAAAAGTTTGTATAGCTACAGGATGCATAATGGTATTATGTCATATTAGACTTGTAATTTACATGTTTCTTCATTATGTAGAAATTATGTTGTATGAAGATAATTCAAACAATGATATTCCATCAAGAAATGTTTACTACTTCTGAAGACCTGGTCTGGATATCATTAATTTCTCACCATGATTATAAGATTGAGATTCCTTATAGAGCCAATAATATGCTGCATTTAAAAATTAATGTTCCCTGCGATTACTTGTCACAAAACAGTTTCACACCCTTCATTTCAAATGTAATGTCCCCTGTGATTGGTTGTCAGAAACAGTCTCACACTAGTCATACATGCTACATTTCAAAGGTAATGCCCCTGTGATTGGTTGTCACAAAACCTTAATTTCAAAGCGAACATTGAAATAATGTCCCCAGTGATTAGTTGTCACTAAAACTGTCTCACACTCTACATTTTAGAAGTCATGTCCAGTATGATTGGGTGTCACAAAAAGTCAGTCTCACACTCTACATTTCATAAATAATGTTTCCTGTTATTGCTTGTTACAAAAAGTCACCAGTCTTACACTGTACATTTCAGAAGTAATGTCCTTAGTGATTGGTTGTCACAAAACCTTAATCACAGACTCAGCATTTTGAAGTAATGTCTCCTGTGATTGGTTATAGCAAGAACTGATTCTCACATTCTGCATTTCAGAATGATATTCCTTCTTATTGGTTGTCACAACAACTTATATAAACCATCACTTTGCTGTCTTTAATTACAGGTAAAAGTCAGAAAGTTCAAATATGGGGTCTGTAATACATTCAAGATAGATAAAGGTAATCACTTCCCATTTATTAGCTGGATGGGTTGTCTTTTGGAGCATAATGTGATATTTGTTCATGCTTGTCAGAAATAAGATTGGTGACAGTTAATAGTCAAACAGTTCGGTCAGGCTTGTGAAGGAGGACCAAAACACTCTCATGAAGTTGCAAACACCATTAGTATTCTGTTGCAGCCTCATTTGCCAGCATTGTCATGTCTTGGTTACTTCATGCAGAAGGATTGCTGTTTTCAGTGAGATTCTGGCAAAGCTTGCCATCAGGGTTCTCCCGTGCAGTGTTATAACTGACATTGCCCACATTACCACAGCCTGATTATGCCATTACTGAACAGACTGCCAGGCCAGTACTGACAGCCTTCGTGTACCAGTCCTGGTTAGCCCATCACTGCATACAGACCCTGTTTACGATGATCAGTCACTCTGTAGCTGTTACTGACCTTCAGCCAGCACTTGACTTCATCCTCTCCAGCTTCTGCAGTCTCAGCTTGTACCCTCTACCATCAGGTCTGGGTGTGGGCATATATTTTCCTGGCATATCATGTCCCAGATATAAGATGCACACATCATCAGGCACCTAGTGACACCACTTTAGACCATAATTCTCTCATGGATACTTTACACGACAAGCTCTAGTTTTTTGGTGAATAAGTCTCTAGCAGTATTCAGTAGTGAATCTGTGATGTGTATTACCAGCTACAGTTATTTCCCATTTTTGGACATCAGATACTTTTGTCAACACTCAAAGGAAATGCCTAAAGATTACTTTGTCTGAACATGGATGGACTCTCGGCTTTTTTCATCATCCTTGACTACCTGCTTTTCCAGTTTAGTCATCACTACCATTGCATGAGTCTTCTTTGTCACACATACATTAAAATGATATGCTCACAAGCTCCACAATTTCAACTTGATCAGGCAGTCCACACATCCTACGAAGAAGTCTTCTGGCTTCTGCCTATCTCCTTCTGTTCTGTCAGTTGCCTTGTACAGAATTGCCAGAGCCATCAGCTTCTTAACCACAAAAATACCAGCCTTCCTTCAAACAGTCACCACTGACTGTCCAAATCTTTGATATCTTACTCTGCTTTGAAAGCCTACTTGAAGGTGCCAGCAAGAACAGGCCATTCTTTTTGCAGTGATTACTCTTGTCTGACTTCAACCAGGCCTTTTGCAAAACACATATGCAGTTTTCTAATTCATAGTTCCATATGTCAACAGAAATCCTTTCATGACACACATCAGAAGGTTCATAGCTATTGGTTCTGTGCTCAACATGTTCTTGCTGGCAATATTTCAGTGTAATCTAAACTCTACATTGAGACCCCAGCCAGCAGAAACACAAGGGAGTCGGTCTCACACTTGGCTTGTTTACTCAACAGGGCAGCTTAACACTCATTTCCAGTGCCATAGCTGCTTCTGTTAACCTCCAGTTTACAGAGAGAGATGCATTCATGTCCACATCTGTGTTCATTTTCCATGGCCACACAGAGGAGGTCAAAAAACAAGCCTTCAAAGAAGCATACCTTGCACTGGCCCAGTGATCCAGAACCAGGTCCTATTTCCCAAGATGGACCAGAGAAGTAGGAAGGATCCCTCAAAGGCACACCAATCTCTGCCTTCTTGTTTGAAGTCTTCTCAACTCCACATTCAAGTCATTCATAAACCAGGCAGTCTCATTGTCGTAGGAGACTTGCTGTTCATCATCAGTCAAATCTCAGTGAGATGGAAAGTCAAGCTGCTAAACTTTGTCTTTCTGAACTGGAATGATCTCCATGCATGTGCCTTTTTGTCCAGCCTCTTCGATTCCCAGGACCATGCAGAATGGAAAGGAATCCAAGTGCCAGTTGATCTTGAGTGCTCCTCTCAAATGGGAAAAATCATGGATCAGTGATCTCCAGAATCTAGTGTTGGAAATTCTCAGGAAGATCCTGCCATCTCCTGACCTGCTGAAACAATCATGTACAAACAGGCCCAAGCAAAAGAGGAAGATCTTGATTGTTCTTACAACCAGAGAAGGAAGGGATGATATTTCTGCTTGGGTTCTTTCTTGCCAGATTCATTTGGTTCACATATCAGATAACAAGCAACTAGCCAAGACTTAATGAATTCCTTGTGCATGTTGGCTCAAGGGGTGAAGGCAGTCAGCTCAGCTGCTCTTGACTTGGGATGAAGGTCAAAGATAACATTTTCCAGCCATTACATCAGAGACCTCTCATCCGAAAGAGTTCAGTTAGACCTGGTGGGACCAAATACAGCAAAAACATAGGCTACCTTCCCAAGTTACGCAGTAGTTTTGCAAAGACACATGCTCCTTACTTCTGCTGAATTTGCAGGAGCAAAAATCTTTTTTTTTTTTTTCAAGATGATGTCCATTCACTGAGCAGTGCCAATGTTCACATCTAACACAAGACTTGAAGCTACTTTGTACACATTAGGAGAAGAGCCAGGGCCAACTCTGGGGTAAAGGGTTAGAAACTACCTGGACCTCCAACCTATTCTCCCATCATGTTATGAATGGATAATGTGTTTGTAGAAGAAGACCATTTTTAGGGTACAATATGTTCCTTCAATAATAGTTACCAGATGATAACATGGGATCACTTATCCAAACCCTTTACTGCAGTTATATCCAAAATACATGTTTAATATCTGTTTTAGTTGTGAAGGTTAAATTTGCAAGGTAGTTGATGTTCTCTAAACATGTTCTGATTTTGGTAAATAATACTCACGACACTTATTTTTCTCTAAAATTTGCTTTCCTGTTAAAACTGTAATGGATCACTGGCAAATCTCACATTTCAAATTCTAATGGACCACTGGCCATAGCTTTATAGGAATCATTATATAATGAAACCCAACATTTCTGTTTAAGTGTGTGGTAATATTTTCAACATTTAAAATCTGATTTTATATATAAGAAAAACATTCAGGAAATGAGTCAGCAGAATTATGATTTCATTTTTTACAACAGACAGAACAATCATCCTCTCCACCCACCACATGGATGAAGCAGACATCCTTGGAGATAGAATCGCCATTATATCTCAAGGCAAGCTTGTCTGCTGTGGCTCAAGCCTCTTTTTGAAGAATCACTATGGTAACGGGTACTACTTGACTTTGGTGAGGTCAGATGACATTGATGAAGATGAGATCTTGAGGAAGGAAATGATGCCGAGTCGCCCAACATCTGCCGTCAGTGTGCGTACTATTGTGGATGTGCAGGTAAATGCTCTGAAAAGGAGACCTGTTTTAGTAGAATCGGATAATGGCAACAAAAAAATTAGGACTTAGATCCTCTCTGTCTAAAAGAGACAAACATTGTATCTTATTTATCTTGTTGTCATTAATATATTGCAGCTATTTTCTCATATGCCAAGGTTTTACATTTAATAGTTTCTTCTAGTCTCCAAAAAGTCAATAAATATTTACATCTTTATGTCCATTCTTGCATTTATACTATGTTTAGCATGTGCCTTCCAACATATTTTTGTCTTTGAAATGTTTATCATGGTGGTAGTATTATTGTTGCTAAGATATCTTTTATTATTGAATTGTTTTCATTCATCATGATATTTATCCTGTTGTTATATGTGTGCATTGTTTCAAGAAAGTACACATTGGTGAACAAGATATACTAAATTCATCACAAATAAATTTTAGGGTGTTTATAGATAGGAAAGGCCTTTTGAATTTATGCAGTTTTTATCTAAATTATTTTATTAAAGACTGAAAATATGATTTAAATAAAGGCAGAAGATTTATAAATATTGATTTTAAACTATGTTGCTTTCTGTTGTGACAGCCAGTGGTGAATGAGAATGAAGATGAAGGTTATGTTGAGAATAAATCTGATGAGAGTGATCCACCAACACCACCCACAGAGTCAGCTTCTGGTATGGTGCCAGGTATGTGGCTTCACGCACAGACACACTCAAACACTCACCACCCACCACAGTGCACACACACATCACCACCACAATCACCTCATCTAATAAATTAATATACATTTCACTTCAAGGCCTCAGGAGGGCCCTGAGTGGCCGAGTGGTCTAAAGAGCTCACCATTACGGATCACTGCCATCTCACCTCTGTCTGTGTGGGTTCAAGTCTTATTCGGCCAATGTGGGTATGTGAGAAAACTTGCCAGTGGCTTCTCGTGGGTCCAAGGTTCTTCCTCGGGTTTTCCCAGGTTCTTCCTCCACCATTTATACTGGCCGCTATGTATAGCCTACCTTGTGCTGAAAAATGGCATTAAATCCTACAACAACAACAACAACATCAAGACCTCAGGTGGCAGAGTCATCTAAAGCACCTACCTTTATCAATCACTACCATCTCACCTCTTTCCATTGGGTTTGAGTCATAAGCATGACCAGTGTATGTATGTGAGAAAGCTTGCCATTAGCTTCCCATGGGCTGGTGGTTTTTACAGGGGTTTTCCATGGTTCTGCCTCAATTAGTTATATTGGCTGCCATGTATAGCCTATTGTGTACTGAAAAATGGCATTAAACCCAAAACAACAACAACAATTTATTTCACTTCTGAATGAGCACATTTGTCTTTTAAAACACCCTTTACAACAGACTTGTGCAACTTCTTTAAGGGCATGGGTTTGATAGTGATTTTTAAATGTACCTGCAATCCACATCTTATGGTGGATAAAAACGGGTAACAGGCTACCTTGCAGATCCAGTTATCCCAAGTCCCTGAAATAGATGTTGCAACTGTCTTGGCTTGGTTTAGCTACTAAAAGACCATCTACTTACTTAAAAAGGAGTTCAGACAATGGTAGTCTCCCCTTGGATAGGGTTTGACCCCAAAACACCAGTGGTCGTCAGTTACTACTTCCAACTGTGCCGTGATGCACAATTCTTACAAATTCCACTTCGTTTTGTGCCCTTTTGCTGTTAGGGTGAATTCTGGGTGTTTGCCTGGTTTCTGTCTTTTTTATTGCTCCACTTTCATTCCTTGTGAATATTTATCACCTCATTAGAGAACTTCATCATCATTAACACCCAAACTTTGTTCATCGTCCTACATAACCAGTTTCATGAAGTTAGTTGCTGCACACCTCATAGGATGCTCTCCTATCACCCTACTCATTATGTTTTTGAAGATTGACACTCACAAATGCTGTCCTTTTTTGATCCATTGATGTCAGAAGACTTACCTATCTATACATCATGTAACAAGGTTTTGCCCACCTCAACCATTCTAACCTGCTTTCATCCTCTTAACATTCCTACATCCAGTGTTCTCTTAGTCAAGGAAGACCACCTGCCATTCATGCAGCTGCCACAGTCTGATTGAGTGACAGACTTGTTTCATTGCATTGAAAGGCCACTTTAAGACACAAGTGTCAGCAGAACTATCTTTTTGCAGCAGCAGCTTCCATCAGCTGCTAGAAGACACAGTCACCAACCTTTCACTCTCAAATTTTAGCTGTATACAGATATTGCATTGTCAAACATCTTGTGCCGTGGTTCCTTGATATGCAACACCTGCTTTAAAATGATTTAGCAACAGAATCCACGTTCAACTTTATTTCCATGGGTAGTTTTCATCCATCAGAATATAGCCTAAGTATTCAGCTACCAATCATGCTTGGGATCAGTTTCATGTATGCTTTGCTAACAAAGCAGCTTCATCCTTACTTCTAATGCCATAGGTGTGTCTGTTAATCTTCAGCTTGCATAAGGAACAACTTTTCTTTCTATGTATGCTATCCTACAACAAAAACCATCACAAAGACATTTTAATTTCACAACAGGCCACCGAAGTTGTGATCCTCACATAGTCTACCAGTTCTGGGTACTCCCTTTCACAAGAATCATGGACAGAGTCATGTTGCACTTTTAAACCTTAACCTCCATGATATCAAACCATCTTATTCACATTTTACCAAAGCATCAGTTCAGTCATTATTGTACCAGGACATGAAATCACTTGTTTCACAGCTATTTTGCCTTTGTTTTCTTGTCATGAAACATGACTTCTTGCTCAAGAAACACCAAATTCTTCTATCCCAGTGGCAGCTGAACTTTACAGTTGCCTTCTAGTCCTATGATCCAGTTTTGGGCTATATGAGGCCCAATCTCATCAAACATGAGAACTTTACTTGGTTGATGGCAGTCATCCCACTGCAGAGGCAAAAGCCAGAAACCAAATCAGCATGCATGTCAGCATTACAGACTTAGGATTCACCTCCTTCCCTCCATCCTAGAAGTGAGTTGGATAGAGTCTCATTAGTTCATTCTATATTGGTTTCATTAGATGAAGGCTACCATGAATGTCTTTCACTCATAGATGTTGACTGGAAGGGACATCTGCATTCTATATGATATCTCAACTGCTGTCATTTACATGAAGAAAGGAAGAACCAAGATTACATACCTCTGCCTTCTGGCTTTGGAATTTCACAGGTGCAGTTATTGTTGCCAGATCCATCTTCAAGTTTGCCACATCACAGGCAGGCTTAATGTCTTAGAAGATTCACTGTTCCACCAGAATCAGCCATTTCAAATCAACTGGTCCATTCACACTTCAGTCTTCAGCAGAATCTCTGTCTGCTGGGGTTGACCTCTAACACATTAACCCCTTAAAAGCCTATATAAAACTAATAAATAACTTGTTCTTTGGGATTTTCTTTGAGAGAAAACCCACCCCCATTCTCTATTAAAGACTACTATTCCATGATATCAGGCATGCTTTGACATCACAGATGGGATGACATAATCCAAAATAAAGACCTCTCTGACCTTTTGGCTTTCATTTCCTCCAGCCCAAAAGCTTTGTCCAAATGGAAGTGACCATGGGTTCTGACATGGCTAAATGATAACAGACTCTTTTAAAAATGCAAAAATGGCTTGCTCTCCAAAATTTTGAAAGAGCAAAGATATTGGTTATAAGAATCGAGATAAATGGCCTAACTGCTTTGTAAGTTAAGCATTTACTGAGTTCTCAATTCTAGGATACTGAATATTAATTAAGTATACTCTAGAACAGGATAAGATTCAGTTTCTATTTTATTCAGCTTCAATGAATATGTTGGCCCAACTTGGATATTTTGCAATTATTTTGACATTGCTGGAGTTAGTGGCAGCAAGATGTGCCTTTTCAGGGAAACAATTTTTTTCTTTAATTTTCAGTTTTGATCAGTTAAAATAGAGCCAAAAAAAGAGGTATGTTATTAAAGAGAGGCTACTGATTATTTCAGGTTTTGGTGTCTCAAGGATCACAGCTTTTGTCCAGAAGTATGTGAAAAATGCCAAGCTGACAGAGGATAATCCAACTGAGCTGACATACCAGCTGCCTACGGCATCAGCTTACAATGGAGACTTTGAGAGACTCTTTTCTGAGCTAGAATTCTGCCATAATGACCTTGGAATTTCCAGCTTTGGCATCTCTGACACAAGTCTTGAAGAGGTAAATTTAAAGAAAAGGAATTTCAGGCAGGAAATAAACATTGTTTACGGAAAACAGCTTTGTTGAAGGTAAAAGACAGAAAACTTGGATGTGATGGCTTCTGATAAATTAAACAGCATAGATTAGCTTCTGAATTATCATCTTTTTGTGCAGATAAAGAGTTTAAATTGAAATTAATGTTATTTTCTACACCCAGTTAGAAAATAAATATACAAAGGAACCTTATAAATCTGAACTCTGTTTTTCTGGAAACCTCACTATGTGGACATATTTCAGCTGGAATGGAATTCCTAAACATAAATTTACTCTGTTAATGTAGAAATCCACATTACAGATCCAGAAATAAAAATTGCGGTCCATATTTTCAAATTACTATAAAATTCCTTGCTAATCCAGAAGTAATCTGTATAAAAATAAGAAAATTTGAAGAATCATATATAAAAATATAGTCAGTCAGATAACACAGATTTATCTATGTAAATTTGTAGGTGTGTTAATTTATCAATCTCTGATTGGTCAAATTCTAGTGGTATGTTAAAGTTAGAAATTGATCACATAATCATTTTGTGGAAAAACATCAAGTAGCATGGCTGTTTTGTAACCAGCAATTGTATAAACAATGTCTGTTTTTGCTGCTTGACAATAAGGATGTTAATTAATTAAACACACTGGGATCAAATCATCCACACTTTAGACCTAAGATATGGTTAATAAAGTGTGTGTCATTAAGTCTCTTTGTTGTGTACCGATTGTATATAACAATCACGGATATTGATGGCTGTACAAATAAAGTTGATTGATATAAGGTTTGGACTGTGTATGACTTCATTTCAGTATAAAATGCAACGTCAATTATTGGCTCATTAGCAGCCATAAGAGTTCTAAAATAAGACTTATAAAAATGACTGCATATTATTAGTTTACTATAATGCATTTAACTAATATATTAATTTGTATTCATTGTATTTTTTATATTATATAACACCATCAAGCAAGCATAGATGAGTAGAGATACCAGACATCATAAAAAAGATCTGCTAGTAATTGTTTAAATGTATAGCTATGTACAACTGTATGTTATAATAAAGTGAAATAAACACATGTCAGTAGATGTATTCATTAATTTATTTCAACAATAATTGAATAAATGTGTACAGCTAGCAAATACATGTACTTGTATATGATATGATGACATTGTAAAAATAAAAATTAGCATTATTCAGTTATTCAAAAAACTCATTATTCCAGACATATTCATTGGAACAAAAGTGTCCAGATTAATGAGGCTTCACTGTATTTTGACTTTTTTAGAATCCTTTCATGAAAATCATTTGTACTGAAAAGGTAGAATTGGAGTAAAAATTATTGTACTTTGTCCCTATTTCAGGTGTTCTTGGCTGTGACAGATGATAGTTGTCAGGATAATTCAACTGATGAGATGAGTAGATCAAGGCTGGAACTTTTGACAGATGGTAAGTGTAGTTTTTTGGGTTTTTTTTGTCCAGACAGCGAAATAATTCTGGTTTATTAGTTGATGATATCTGTCTGTCTTTCTTTCCATCCATCAGTCTGGTATTAACACTCAGGACAGGACTTGTTCAGGTAATTTTCTCAGACACTATTGCTTAGATGCTTGATCTGGAATACTACACTTTTTAGTGAAAATAAGGTCCCAGTCATCTTTATTTTATGTAGTGATTTTGCTTTTCGCTAAAGACATGATGTCTTATTCGTCCTAAATGAAAATGGTACTGCTCGGACATCCAATAAGGCTACCAAAGCAGCCATCTTGAACATATTGTTATCGCTACTCTTAAATAAAAAGTCATATTGACAATGAGTTTACACCAGAAGACTTCTCATGATGTCTGGTTGATCCTAAATAAAAATGGAGCCATATGAAAATCTATTATGTTCTGCCACAGCAGCCCTCTTGAAAATCTTGTTATTGCTTCTTTCTGAAAGAAAAGTCAGACCAACATGATGTTTTCAGCCGTCTTCAGAATCTTGTCATATTACTCTCCAAAATGTCGTATCAACATAAAATTTTCACTTGAAAAATGTTTATGATGTTGTGTTGGTCCTAGATTAAAGTAGTACCAATCTGACATCCAGCCTGGTCACCATGGTGGCCATTTTGAAAATCTTGTTGTCACTACTTCTCTCAAATGGAAGGTCATTTTGACATGAGTTTTTCACCAGTTGAATTCTTATTTTGTCTACTTGGTTCTAAACGAAAATGATCCAAACTGACCTAGAATATGGCCAGCATTGTGATCATCTTGAAAATATTGTTATCTCTACTTCTCCCAAGTGTATAGCCATATATGAACATGGGGTTTTGACAGAAGACTTCTTATGAAACCTTGTTCCTCCTAAATGAAAATGGTGCCAGTGGTACATCCAACAGGGCTGTCATGATGACTGTCATGAAAATCTTCTTGTCATTGCTCCCCTTGTATTGATGGTCTTATTGACATGGGATTTTCACCAAAGACTTCTAATGATGTCTACTTGATCCTAAATGAAATGGTTAGAACCAGTATGTTTTAGACACAGTAGTTAATATTAAAACTTGATATCATTGAAGAATATCAAAAATGGTTACAACATTTCAGCAGTTAAAAGGAAGAAATGGTCTTATCTTGTATTCCTGTGAATTCTTTTTTTTTGACCATCAGAGGCTCAGCCTTTTTTGAGGGACTCTAGATTTTTCAAATATATGCTTGATAACATTATAAAATTTTTATTATTATTTTTATAATTCAAAACTAATGAGCTGGTTTATGCAAAATGGAAGTTACAGAACAGAAATGAAAGTTTATTTGGTACTTCAGGCCTCTGGTCTATAATACAGAACATATAAAACAAAGTTTAATACACAGTGTGCCATTGAAATGTATGGTAAAATACACTTGTTTATGTGTTGATAGTGATACTTTTAAAAAGTGGATCTCTTAGTTTAAAAGCAATATACAACAACTTTCTAAGTAGACATTAAATTTGTAAACTTATCCACTGAAGGGTTGATATAATACATTTTGTCGAGATATTTCCATCTTAAATTGATATAGAAAGTACATATATATATATCCATAATGATACTCGTCTTTTACTCACTTGATATTTTCTTTAAGGTATAGTCCACAAACTCTTTGATCCCTTTCAGTTTTAGTACAGTTGTTCAGAAATATATATGTAAATTTTGTGGTAGGTTTACTGTCTATTTATTGATTTTTTAAATGCTTTTGATTGTGTATAACATACTAAACTGTGGTTTTCTCTTGTACATGAAGGTCTTGATGGAAATACTTTAAAAGTTTTTTAAAAAAATGTGTATTCTCGTTTGAAAATCTGTACAAGAAAAATCACAATGTGCAAATAAGATATTTTAATTGTGGTGTGGGAACAAGACAAGGATATGTTCTAAGCCCATTTCTCTTTTGTCTTTTTATAGATGATTTAGTTCAGATGTTATGAACTAAATATGCTTGGGGTATTTCATCACAGTGAATATACCAAAGATCTTTGATTTATTGTATGCAGATGATGTGAGTAAATTGTGCTGAAACTCTATAATTATTACCGAAAAAAATTAATGCCACAGATGAATTTTATTTTGAAACTGGAATGGAAATTAATCTAGCAAAAACAAAAATAACTGTCATTAAAAATTTTAGCTTTCTGAGAAATGATGAGTATTGGTATTATAGGGACAAACCTATTGAAATGGTGTCAGTTTATAAATATGTGGGTTGCTTTTCACATCGAGGTTGAGCTGGACTAAGGCTAAAAATATGTTTTCATCATAAGCATTGAAAGCAGTATCTAATATTTTTAGGTATCAGCACATGTGGAAGATTACATGTACCCAGTATTTAAAATATTTGATGCTGTGGTGAAAGAAATCTGTTACTGTTCAGAAATATGGAGGTATGAATATTCTCCAGAAATGGAAGCAATTCAGCACAGATTTTGTAAAAGATATCTTAATGTAACAAATACTTGAATAATTATGTAAGTCTCAGTGAATGTGGAGGGTACCCTTTGAGTACAACTTATATGTTCAAATGTGGGAAGTACTGGACTAAAATTATACATATGCCAACATGTAGATACCCTTTCTGATTATATTAAAATCACTGGATGATGCCTGCAAAAGAACATGGATCAGTAAAGTTAAAAATGTTTTATTTTCTCATGGTTTTGGTTATGCATGGCTAGCACAAGAAATGGGTGACAGAAACAGTTTTCTAGCTATGTTCAGACATCTGTTTGATAGGTGATTCTACAAAACAAAAGTTACATAAAACACTATGTCTAATCTGTAAAAACAACTCCTAGCAAAGTATTAGAAATATTTTCCAGCTGATTCTGACAATATTATCCTATTTTGTTCTTGTTTTTACAGAGAAGATGATAATTATTTGTCAGATGACCATATGAATATTTGCAAACCTTGTGATTGTTTTCTTTGACACAGGTGGAAAATTTCCGCGTCCAGTGACAAGGCTCAGTTTCCGACGCAAGAAGAAATTCTCATTGTTTGGTAGGAAGAAAAATGTGCGTGTTGACAGTAAAACTGACCTAATGTCTGAAGAAGATACAGGTACAAAAATGTGCATCTGAGTCACCTTTGTGTGGATATGTAAACTTAGACTTTCAAATAGACACTTTTCTATTGCACAGTTTTTAAGGTGTATTATGCATGGCTTAGAAAAGATATACAGATAAACCTTCCAAGACTGGAGCTTCACTGACCCAAAATGCTCTCAAAACCAAAATGTTTTTTGGTTCTGAAATTTTCCTTCATTAATAAATCAATAGAAATTATTCAGTAATCTGAAACCTCTCAGCTCAGAAAACAAAAAGAAATTTTCAGTCCCAAATCATCTTTGTACTATAATTAACTCCATAATCCAAAACTTACTCAAAACATGGCCAGGTAGCTACTAGATCCAGTTATGAAGTCAAAACAAAGTGTATACACTTACACTATAACTATCAATCTGTTAATAAAATAAGGTATGCAGTATTCAAATATACACATGGTGTTATAACTAAGCGAACATGACTGATTTTATTCACATATTAGGAGAAATTCCAGAACCTGAGTAAACCAAACAACCCTGAGAACCTAAACATTTAAATTGTGTCATTGCTTTTCAGTCTAAAAAGTTTCACTGTATGTTCTTCATGACTTGGCATCAGTTGCAGAAAAGAAGTCTTGCAATTTGTTTTTACCATAAAATAAACCAAAAGGTTATCTGTATTAAGCAGCAGTATTAAAAAGGTGCCTGTTCCCTCATGTCAGATTACAGTGGAATAATCTAATAATTGACCACCTGCCATGAAAGGTAATTTTTCTTATTTCCCAAAGATAACTGGTTAAGATAGGTTAGACTGTGAAATATTTGCCGAAAATGTCATGTTTAGAATCACAGTAATATAGAAAATCTTGAATGCATGAAACAAACTAAATAAAACAACTTTGGACATATAGCTAAAGTGTGATCTGGAAGAATAAGATTTGGTAAAAGCAATGAATAAAGCAAAATCTATGTAATATTTTTAGGAATAAACGAGGATATAAGTGACGGAAGCATAATATGTACTATATAAGTACTGTACACTATAATACAGGTCGCCAGGTAAACTCTAAGAAGCCCATGAATTGTAGAGTCTTTTATTTACCTTTATTTTATTTCATGTTGGAGAAATCATAAAATATGTACATGCAAAATAAATAACATAAAAACACTCATATTAGTTTATCACAGTTTATGGACATGGTAATTGAACAAGAGCTCTTTGAGGTATGGTGGCTCAGTGGTTAGTATACTGGACTCGTGACTGAAAGGATATGGGTTCGAATCCTACCATCTGACCAGCCCGGGTCAGCTATCATGGTGAGTCCTTGGACAAGGCACTTTACTTAAATTGCCATTGCACTCAATAACCTACTTGTGTTGCTGTCCTGTAAAGCACCAAACCAAACCAAGATCTGGTCACTGCTATGTGACATGTGACAATCTTGCCAATTTTGTCTTAACATTTTTGTGTCAGTAAGTGTTAGGACACTGAAAATCTTATACTTTGTACATGCATACAAGTCTTGGGACATGAAAAATAATTATTTTTGACTCAAGATTTACTGTCATTACTGTAACACAGATTTAATTTTCAGGTTTAGTAGAGTACTAATTCAGGTCAAGTCATTGCATATTCTTTGTATTTGTTTGTTTCTATTAAATATTCTTTCTAAAGCATATATTTCTAAGGTCATTTAGGTTCATGTTATACAGATTCCATGTTGGATATTCAGTGAGACCTTGTCCTTCAAATTTTGATACATCCAAATAATTATGTCAATTATTATTGTGTTTAAAAGTACAGAAAATGTTCCAAGGCAGCTCCAATGCTGGTGTCATACTGAGTTTCCACTCTATTATTTTTTTCAGAATATACGGGGCCCAAAGGTGAGATAGGAGACCTTGGTTTCACCCATCCAGACCAGGAGAAAGTTCATGGATGGCGACTGGTGATGAGGCAGATGGTTGCCATGATAATAAAGAGATTTCATCATGTACGTCGCAGCAAGAAGGGATTTGTTTGTGAGGTAAGAGGAGTTGCATGCATTGTTTGCTTTATATATATTACATAAACTAAAATCCTAACAGTTACAGTGAAACCTGTAAATATTTGGGCACTTAAAAATAATTATTTTTTTATGCCCACCACATGGTGGAACATATCATCATTTTGTCCCTTCATCTTTACATCTGTTCCCTATTTCATTTCCATACACTAACTCTCACATTTTACACCATCTGTCGCTATGAATCTTTGTAAGTAACTTGCATTTGTGGCAGAAGTTCAAAGATCAGTGTCACAGCAACAGATGGAAGGGAAACCGTTTCCAAACAATAATTTGACTTGTATATCAGAAACTTGACCAGACTTTGTAAATGGCTTGTATTAAGAAAAACCCTAATTGATTTTGGGTTGAAAAGGTCAAGGTCACAGCAACTATTAGAAGGAAAAATGGTTTCTGTACAATATCTTGTATTACCTACTTTCACCAGACTTTGTGGATGGCTTGTATTTAATACAAGGAAGACACTAATACATTTTTTAGTCAAAGGTCAAGGTTACATGAACTTTAAGAAAAGCAAATTCCACAAAACTACTCAAGTTCTGTGCTGCATGCCTTGGCTAAGCTTTGTAAATGGCTGGCATTTGAGAAAAGGAAGGTACACATTGATATAGGGTGAAAAGGTCAAAAGTCAAGGTCAGATAGACTTCGAAGGTGAACAGAATAACTCAAGTCCTATACCTCAGACTGCAGCCAGACTTTATATATGGCATGCATTGAGATAAGAAAGCATCTTTTGATTAGGGAATTAATAGGTAAATGGTCATGGTCACAGGAACTGAAAGAAGAAATATATTTTCCATAGAATAAATTTGTTTCTGTGTCTTTTACCTTGACCAAATTTTATGGATCGCTTACATTTGAGACAAGAGAGACACCTATTGATAAGATGTAGCATATGATGTAACATTTCTTGACAATTTTGTTTAGCAGCAGTGACATGGTACGCAAGTTAGCCGGGTACTGCTTCTTGTAGGACCAGAGTATATGATCAATGAAAGAATCATTTTTATGTAAAAGAAGCATAATAGTTGTATTTACCACATGGTTAGTGTAAAATGTACAATTTACATTGCTCTTGTTTGTGAAATACAATAGGTATAGATTTAACCAAACTTAGTTTGCAGTGCTCAAAAACTATGATAGGCTGACAGCCGGGGCCCCTCTAATTTTAGTTTGGGCCCATCCTATATTCAGAGTGAGGTGCCCATTGGGCTTCTCGAGAAAAAAAATAGTTTGCCAGAGGAAACTTTGATCGCACTGATGAAATGAGTAAAATGTACTTTCAAGATACTGACATACATGCCATAACACAGCACAAACTAAATCAGATTACCACTGTCCTATGTGAAATTGAGATCTAATTTTAAACAAATGGAAGCTTTGCTAAAAATACAATTCTGTACTCCCAAACCCCCTGACATGGTCATTATTTCAAGGAAACAAAATTTTCAGTAATCTTTAAAAAAAAAAAATATTTAGAAAAACAACAAAAATACTTTCAGTCTATGCCCATTACATGTAGTATATATAAATGGTAATCTGTAGTGATTGGAACTGATATAAAACTATCCCTTGGGAAGTTTAAATACCAGCAATTAAAGAAAAAGAGGTCAGGTATAAAATCGAAGTTTCATATTAACTGGCTGACAATAGCTAGTGAGATGTGTTGAAGGTTGCATTGGGTGAACCCATTGTGCTAATTTGCATAGGTAGGATCAGGAAGTGGAACAACACATTATAGGTAAATCAGAGAGATGATAGATGCATGTACAAGAACAAAATTTATTACATATTATTGCCTTGAATAAGAATGTTTAAGCCTCTGTGTATTATATTTTTGACAAGTTTGTGAACAGCGGCAACATTTCTTTGAAGTCTGATTTTACTGCATATATAGATTGCAAAGCATGATCATTCCAGTTATGGGAATAGTGTTAATGTGTAATTCATTTTTATTAAATTTATATTAGAATTGTAGCTATTGCAACATTGTGTGATAACATTAAAAAAGGGGAAATTTTGGGCATGTGGAAATTGGAGTCTGGCATACCTGTCAACTTTTCAAAAGCCAAGTGGGGAGAGGAGAATAACAAATAAAATAATGAGATTTAGACCTAAAGTGGGGAGAGGAGAATAACAAATAAAATAATGAGATTTAGACCTAAAATGGGGAGTTTTTATGCCACCTTTTTTAAGTGCTGGTTTCATTAAATATTGACTGATCTTCCAGGTCCAATAAGAGTGAAATTCACCAAGGATGTGCCAGAGGTGCCCACAGAAACTTTTTTTTGGTGGGGGGAGGACACATAGTGCTCAGCCATGAAATTTTATGGATGTAGGCCAAAACATGTTTAAAGGTGAAATTGTGGGAGGCGATTATTGCCCCCATCCCCTAGGCCCAATGTGCAAGCGCCCATGGGATGCACCATTTCTCCCTGTGACATGCCTTATATTCCCCCAGGACAAGCACAGGGGCTTGTATTGTTGCTTAGAATTTATCTGTCATACATGTACTATATAATAACTAGTTATTGTATAGTACATGTATGACAGGCATATTGTAAGCAATGATACGAGCCCCTGTGAGGACAAACCCCTCTTTTCATATTCTGGTCAGCTGTGGCTAAACTGCATAATAGCTAAAGGTTTGACTTAAGTACACAAGCAATAAGGCCAGTGTGACTAACTAACAGTTAATTCTTATCATTGCATTTATCTTGTGAAAAGTACTGCCCTTCAGACATAATTCAAAGAAACCATGTTCTACACTATAGTATATGTATATAAGCACCAGCAATTGATCGGCAAATAAACAATGCCCTATTTTGTTGTAACTTACAATGCCTAGGACTTCATGTTAACAGTTCAAATCTGCAGTCACAAGTTACCATAGATGTGGCAAATGTTTTTCCCACATTTTATATCCCACCTTATTTCTTTAGGTTTAACTCTTAAGGCATGTAACACTTTTTTCTAAATAAAATATTTATGAATGGGAGTTTGTTTTCTGAAAAATGAAAATTGACATACTTAATGTAATAATCGAGAGTTCTCTGTGAAAATTTGGGAGATATTATGAGATCGGGAGGTAGGTGTGGAAATACCCCAAAAATTGGGAGGTTTTTCTCCTGGCTTGAGAGTTGACAGGCATGAACTATCCAGGCTTGTGGAATTTCAATCAGGGCTTGTGAGTTTATTTAAGTCACCAGCCCAGGGCTCGTGCCTAAAAAAAATTTCTTTTAGCACTGGTGTGAGTATATCTTGATATTGTCTGAGACAGTTAGGTTCATTGATCTAACCATGATATCAGGTTCAAGGTCAAAGGCCATGGCAAAGAATTTTATACTGTACCTTTAGGTATCATGTGAACTTGTTAACTTGAACATGTAAGAAAATAATTGATATGTTGGAGTTTCTTGGTAATATTAGGGATTGTTTAAATAATATGAAGTTAAGTATAATCAAAGGACAAAGAACATGGATTTGCCATGGATACATACAACCGCTTTTCAGCAATCAGAGGATGAATCTGTTTGAGGGACTCTTGTTCGTGTTATAGTACGTTTGTATTTTGTGTTAAAGAGGCAGCTAGCTCTACTACTGCGCGTGTATTGCAGCTGGAGTGGCTTCCTCTGGACTTTGACCAGATATAGATAGTGCAACCAAATGAGTGATAGGTTACCTGTTTAAAGACTTCTGACACATTCTGAGTAGATTTTGTTTTTTTTAAATGTTTTAGTTCTCATCGTACATTAGTTTTCATGCTCCATTTTCTGTTCATCCAATATTAGTCCCAACATTGATTGAAGGATTTTTACCAGCTCAATATCTTAAACGGAAAAGAAACTGTGTATGAAGTCTTTTTGTATCTAAATGACAAGCGTAAAGATTAAATGTCTGTGGACACCTTTAATCATTGTCATCTCGAGGATATTTAATGAAAGTCTGATATGTATCATTACAACTATTAATTGTTGTACTTTTGACCACAGTTCATATTGCATGCATGCATACCAGGGTATGAAAGCAAGCATCTTAGCATTCAGTTTTGTATATAGGATTCTAATCTGCCATCAGATATGGATGTAGTTACTAAAGAACAAAGCATTTCATGACTTCCGATATGCAAAGCAGAAGTCAACCAAATTTGATAGGAAACATCCTGACATAAAGGACACTGAGATTGTAAAAATTATGCTAATCCACTATCAAAGATGACTTCCATTAATAGAGTAGGGAAACATTTTAACTTCAAAATCCATTTAAGATAATTTGATGAAATATTTTACAGCATCCTGGCATGAAGGTCTATTAATTTTTTCATCGATTAAGTTGATCTGCCATCCAAAATGGCCACGATAACTAAAAAATACACAAACATTTAAGTGGTTTCTTTTTTAAAAAAACACTCTACATAATTTTATGAAATTTGACAGAAAGTATCCTGACATCAAGACATTTAGTATTTTATTAGAAATATACCAGTCTAATATCCACTGTGTCTGTCATTAGTAAAACTATAAAAACGTAAAACAAATCAACTACCTTTCATACAAAATTCATTTATTTAACCCAGTTTCACCAATCCTTATGAAAACTGGCATGTGGATACATCTAAAAACATAACTCATCCATACAAAAAGTAGGTCAGTATAAACAATGTTGTAATGACTTTTGTGTTTTCAGCTGTTTGTTCATTATACCTGCAATATATTAGACCCAGCTTCACCTACATACAATTTGTTACATGGGTATACACTAATGAAAATTGATATGTAGATCCATCTGGGTGAAATTAACTCAACCAAATGTAAGCTAGGTCAGTATAACTATCCTAATTTGTATGTTTGACTCATTTTTGTATTTTTCAGCTGCTTGTTTATTACACCATCAGTATCATATTAATATATTATACCAGATTTCTTCTGCATTTATGAAAAAGGTTATATGGATACATTTCATCAGAAGTATTTCAGCCATACCAAAACTAAATCAGCATGACCCATTTTTCATGCCTGAATAACTTTTGTAGCTTCAGCTTTCTTTTACACCCTCAATATCTTGGATCTTATTTTGCCAGCAAAATTGGTATATGAATGCATCTTATTGTTAGTGACAAAAACCAGACCTAATTATCATGCTTGACTGACTTTACTGCAATTTATTTGATACAAACTCAATATCTTGGACCCGTTTTTCATACACTTACGAAAATTTGTATTTTGAATGCATATTAACAAGAGTAACTCAGCTATATCAACACTAGATCAATGTGAGCATATACTCAAACTTGAGTCATGTTTCTAGTTATAGCCACCTGTTTGTTACATCATCAATATCTTGGACAATATTTAACCTTCTGTTATAAAAACTGTAACCCTGTTTTAACCGATAATTTAAAGTTTGCCATGTGGAGGCATCTTAAGGAGGGTAAATCAGCTATACAAAACTAGGTCACTTTAGCCTAATTTTCCTACCGAAGTGACTGTGTTTTCCACTATCTGTTCATTACACACTCAGTATCTCAGACTGTGACCTTCTTTTAAGGCTTGAATGACTTGGATATTTTCTTATGCACCTGTCTGTATATTTTCAGCCAATAGTGTTCCTGTTGGTGAGTGGATTTGTGTTTACAAGTAATGACCTTGTTTTGACTGTCAGGAAATGTAATGCAAGTGAGCAATGTCATTCCCAGTTTGGTCTCTTTCTTTCAGATTATCATGCCAGCTGTTTTTATTCTGTTGGCTATGATCTTCTCCATGATTTCCCCACCATTGGAAGAAGAACCATCACTGGAACTGCACCCATGGCACCTAATACCTAAAAAGGGAGAGCAACATTTGTACATGTTCTACAGGTATGTAGAATCAGTCTTTTCTCATGTTCCTATATTTGTATCTGTTTGCCACTGTATAACAACAGTGAAGATTATTTATTTCTTACATGACTTGCATTAGATAACCCAGCAACAGTGCACACAAACTGATAAATTCACTGCTAGAATTCCCATGTTCCAGGATCTTTCATAGTACTGTCAGGGTAAATGACAGCTGAAAAATTCATCTTTCTTGAGTAGGTTTGATTGTACAGTTTAGAGCCAAAGGTTCTTTTGTTTTTTCTTTCTTTTTCCAAATAAATATGTCTTACTTAATCAGAATTGACTTTGGATTTAAGGTGACTTATGGAGTATATACAGCTGTTTATCTCTGAGATCAGAGAAAACTACTTTTTACCTGTTTACAAATTTTTGTACCATTGTAACAGCCTTGTCAATTACACAGTACACATACTCCGATTTACATCAGTGTTAGGCTTTTCAATTACACAATATACACACTTTGGTTTGCATCAGTGTTCTAGGCTTTTCAATTACACAATATACACACTCTGGTTCATAGCATTGTGCCCACCTTGTCAGTTATACAGTATGCACACTCTGATTTGTGTCATTTTACAGCATTGTCAGTTACACAAAACACACACTCTGATTCATCAAATTTTACTAGCCTTGTCAATTACACAATACACACTCTGGTTTCATTGTGCCAACCTTTCCAGCTTCACACTACACACACTTATTTGTACCGTTGTACCAGCCTTGTCAGTCACACAATACACACTCTATTTATTGTATTGGTGCTACCCTTGTCACTTACGCAGTTAACACATAGTGAATTGTATCATTGTGCCAGCCTTGTCAATTGCACTATACACAAATTCAGAGCTATGTCATTGTGCCAGCATTGTTAATTGTACAATACATGCACTGATTTGTATAATTTTGCCAGTTTTGTAAGTTACACAGTGCACACACTATGATTTACATTTAACTCGAAAGTCTGAAAATATCTTTTGTACCCTAATATTTTTTTAAGCATCATCTAAAGCTTTCAGTGAATTTTTCAGTTGAACCAATTCTTATGCTTTTAATGCAAGTGAAGAAATTGTAAATAGGTGTTTTATTGTTTTAAAATTACATCAGTGCATATCATAAACCATTTTGACTTAAACTCCATATTTTGTTCAGGAATTTGATAACAATAATCTCTCATTATAATTTGTATTGGATAAAAAAATGTGCCATAAAACACCAACTAGTGTTACTTCACTTAATAGTGTAGAAAGGGGAATCGGTGCCAATGTGGTTACCAAATCATGCATATCATTAACATTTGAAAAGGGCATATGAACCATTTTGAAACATTCTTTTGTTCATTGTATTTTGAAAAAATCATGTAGTGAAAATGTAATACTAACATTTAAGAGCATACCACATGTTCTCACTTATAAGTTATGTCCAGCTGCAAACTGAACAGATAAAGATCTACTGTCAGTACTAATCAGCTAAACAAAACAACATGTACATAGACCCTGATCTTTCAGTACATTAAGCTATAGCAGATCAGGGTGTGTTGTTTGCAGTTGGACTCAACCCACAAATGAGTATATAATGTATGTCAAAAGTTTTCAGTGTTCATTGTAATGAGCTAATAATTATCTCATCTGCTTAATAATTATCTCATCTGCTTATATGAACAATTTCTTACAGTGATGATGGACTGCGCACTCCACTGACCAACAGATTTGAGACCATGATCCAGCAACCTTACGGTATTGGCAACAGATGTCTCGACCCAAACATAAAGAAAATTGAGTAGGACATTATCTTAATCTTCTTGTCAAAAAGTGGTCTGTACTGTATATACATTGGTATTGGTTGTTCATTAGTTGCTGCAGAACCAAAACATTTTAGTTTAAAAGGAATTTCATTTTAGAAGAGAATAAATGCATAAATTAATGTATTTTATATTTGACTATCAACACTTCATTCTATTGAGAAATTTTGAAATCCATGTTTGTTACAGATGGCATCCATTATTGTACCAGACATGTATAAAATTATGAAAACTATGGCACATACCAAAATAATAAGTCATTATACTATTTAAAATTTACTAAAGAAAATGGATTGTCAATGGTCAATATGTAGCACATACTTCCACTCCATGTATGAAAATTCTGCTTAAGAACACATTGTATGAAAATTTTGCTTAAGAACACAGTGTATGAAAATTCTGTTTAAGAAACAGTGTATCAAAATTCTGTTTAAGAGCATAGTGTATGAAAATTCTGCTTAAGAACACAGTGTATGAAAATTCTGTTTAAGAGCATAATGTATGAAAATTCTGCTTAAGAACACAGTGTATGAAAATTCTGCTTAAGAACACAGTGTTCAAAAATTCTGTTTAAAAACACAATGTATGAAAACTGTTTAAGAACACAGTGTATGAAAATTCTGTTTAACAAACATAAATATATTGACAAATCTTACAGGAAAATTTATACATTTGGGTTTAAAGCATCATTTACACACACATATTAGTCCATATTGTAGTTAATTATTACTATACACAAAGTCTGACTGGTAACACTAACTCAACTGTTAAAACACTGGTGAGGTGGGGAGGGGTCTGGTGTCCAAAGTAATTATAACAAAGATTGGTGCACCCAAAACTACATGCTAAGGATAGCATCTGTTTATATAATATTATGATAGTTTAAGCATAACATGAGCAGTCAGTATTGTTATTGCAGGTACAATAATAAAATTATTTAAATTTTGCTGATTTTTGTATAAAATGTTCATTGATCATTGTTTTCTTCCACAACAATAGTTGATTATAACAAACAATTTTCAAAATTATGGACTTTGCTCACAATATGATTTTAAACATAATATTGGAGAAATTATTATCTTAATATTTTTCTTGAATGGGTCATATTTTCAATTTTCAGCAATAATCTGCCTTAGTTGTATTTTTTTTTCTTCAATTTCACAAATTCATGATAAATGTAATGAAACGTCCCTTAAAAATGAATCAACATGTGACAGTTACATGATTGATTTGCTGTGACACCTGTAATGTTCATATTAACACAGATCAGTCTGATCATGGAAGTGCTTATCTTCTAAGTCAGTCACTAAAATCAAGCACTTACTAAGTGACTTTTTGAAGAATGAGCTAATTTCATTGATTGTCTACTTATTGAAAACATTTTTTCAACTGCTTTGGTGAGGTTGTACAATGGCAGATGTACTGTTATTGGTATTCGATGGTAATTTCTTGGCTGTTAGATAAAATTCCAATTTATTTGACATTGTCATAATGCATTGTTGCTGTCACTCTGCTAATAATTAAGATAAACAAGTTTAAGTTTGATCTTTATTCATTAAAAGTTTTTTCTAACACATTTTTGGTGAGATATACTTTTAGGTGTCAGTTCATTGATACTGTGCTTTTTATGACAACTGTTACCATTTAAAATTGAAAATCCTCCCTTTACAACAATGACACAGGGTAAATTCCACCTCGGTGTAAAAATCCAGGAGAGTCATTGTAATTGAATACCAGGTTGCATATCTCAACAACATATACAAGTATTGTACATTTTATTAGAGTCAAGGAACTCCTCTGAATAAATGACTAAAATGATACTTGGGTATTCTATTCAAAAGAAGTTGTTTAAATTTATCTTTTATTTAGCAGAGAATTTCCGTTTTCAACATTGGTGTCTCACTCAGGGCATCATCATTTCATGGGTTTCCTAACAAAACTAGATTCAGTGATTTTACTTATTATCTCAACTGTACACAAGCTTTTCTTCTTTTGGCAAATTTTTAAGCCAGTCTTAGTACATCTGACTATGTTGTCCATCCATCAGTGAAATAGTACTATATTGTCCATCCATCAGTGAAATAGTACTATCAGAGATGATGAAAGGTCATTCTTGCTCTGCATTTCTTTACTGACAAAAATAGTTTAACTAGCAGCTCTCATCCAGTCTCTGTCAACAAGTTTGATGAATTTTCAGTAAAAAAAAATTATTTGGATATTTTGTTACATATCTCTTTCTTACTTCTTAGATACCTGATCATACTCTGTTAGAAGTACATCCACTCACAGATCCAGCTCTCTCAAACTGACAAAAAGATTATAAGGTCAATGTCATTTGGCTTATTTTAGCAACAAAAGTATGAAAAGTTACCTTTCTGAGACAGAAATCAGACAAGAATTATCTTCCCTTGCATTGAGTGATTGGTGCTATATCCCATCAGTCATCAGTAACTCTTTTAATTTGTGCTTCATCAGCATGCTTTTACAAGAAACCTTGCAAGTATTTTCTACTTGATGCATTTTCACAAGTTTAAGCAATCCTTAGAAGTTTTCTCACCACATGTACCATACTTGAAATTATATCCAGCTCATCGCAGTACTTCACCTTTTTGTAAATTTAATAATGTGTAATGTGACGCTTGACTGATTTCACTTGCATATGCTTATTCTACTATTCTGTCTAATCACAAATATGAATAACAATGGACAGTATTAAATGTGGGCATGTGACAGGCTTAAGCTTGTGGAAGATAATCACCCCTCCAGTATACACAGTACTAGGTCTTATTTAACCCATACATGCAACTGTACAATTATGGGGACTGTCAAAAGCACTTGACCCAGACAAATGAATGGGCCAAGCATTTTGTACACCAGGATATGAATGCCATCAGCATTTCTAACACCAGTACCTCAGTCACCCAACTTTCTCATGACTGAGTCACTGAAGGCAGAAATATTGCCTTAGAATTTTATTTTCATCATAAGCATCTGATATAGTTGTAGTCTGCTGTGACCCTTGGTCTTTCTGGTATACCCAGTCCTGGACTCGAGATGCAAATAATGTCCAGCACCCAGTTATACCACTTCCAGACCTGGTTCTGTTATGAATACCCAAGATTACTGGCACTGGAATCTGTGACCATTCTCTCAGTACTGGACCCCTGCAATCCTCATGAACTGGTACTGGACATGTCCATCACTGATCTTGGCTTTAACATGACCTAGTACTGTCTGAAGCAACTTTCCCTTCATTGACATCTGGTACTCATCCAGACCTTTGATGAAACTCAAAGTGAACAATTGGAGATCACTGTCAAACAACATGGATGTACTCCTACCCTTGTTCATTGTTCCTTACCACTTCACTGGTTCATTCATTGTTCCCTCTGCAGGAGACTGTTTTTTATGTCACCCATCTCCAGTTCAAAGATATCAGCTTATAAGTACCATCTTCCATCCTTAATTGTGTTTATGTCCATAGATGATTCAAATCTCAATAAATCTACTGAAGAAAGCTTCTGGCTTCAGCTTCCTCCTGCTTTGTCAATGACCTCATACAGAATTAAAGCATCTGCACATATCGATCACTTAATTAAGAAAGACCAGCCTTATTTTAAAACAATTGCACATTCTGGTTGAGCCATTGACCTCTTGCACTCTTTGGAAACATAACTTCGTCTGATCTTTCTTTTTACAAAGACAATTCTGACATTGCAGTATTCTACACTAGGCCTCTTATTCCATTGCTGCATTAAGGGGTGGTTTGGAAACATTCCACCAAAGAGACAAACCTTATGCAGGCCCAGCATCTCAGATCCTGGCCCATGCTTTCTAGGTCACTTCACTATAATGTGGGAGAGACTCTGTCCATGACCTGTGGGTCTTTCACATTATCTCAGAGGGCCTCCACATATTTAATGACTTCCAGCTCCTTCACGTAATGTAGTTGAAGAACAAACCAATTAGAAGCTAAAATACTTTTCTCTGATAATACTTACCCGATCATTTATATGGACAGATCCAACTAATATCTGTCTACAGTAATATCCCTGGTAGAGCATGCATTTCCTTTCCAGTAGTAACTGTCAGTTGATAAATTTGATACCAGGCCCACTTTATAAAGTGAAAAAATTCTTATCTGACTTCACCTTAGCAAGAAAACAACTCGTTAGCACATTTCTTGATAAAAACAAGCTAAAAGATGCAGGAAACATCTTTTATTGGCTTTAAGGGCTATATTAGCAAGGTAGTGGATGTACTCATGAATGGAATATTTATTTATTGTTTAAAATTTCTTTCACCCTAACCAGTGGTTACCCTTGTCAGCATGTTGGAAAGCAGCAGTGGACTTACTTTGACCACAGTAACTTTTCTGCAGCCTGTGATTGTAGTACAGGATTTCAAAACTGTCCTGAAGGTAAGATGCCTCATGCTCTCATCTCATGAAAAAAATCATGATTTTTTTTCAGTGTAAAAATTCATTAGTTAAATGTATGCCAATGAAGTTAACAGAGAATCTCTGTCAATGAATGTATTCATCTGCTAGTAGTCCAGCTATCAAGGATGAATGGGAGTAGTGGCCAAGAACCAGAACAATAAAAACAGATTCAGTTCAAAATTCTGATGTTTGATTTGTTAATCTCCTGTCTTGTGCCTACTCCAATATCAGAAATTTTAGTATTGTCTGGGTTTGATCATGAGAATGTTTTATAATCTTTTTGCCTCAAAATTTGATCATCTCAATTCTGTGAGCAGTGTCAAACAAAAAATTTGAAAAAGATCAGAAAAATGTTGTGACAAAATTATTTCATGCCAGTAATTGTTGCTTATGTCACATCAGAATAAATTTGTCACAGTATCAAACAAGGCCTTGATTTTTTAAGCATCTTAGGATAGCAGATGGTTCCTGGACTGAAATCTCTTCATTTATAATTATAAATTGTCTACATACATAGTTGCCCTAGTAATAATTATGTTCCTTGATGATTTCTAGATACCCATGATCTGTTTTACAGCTTGATTGATTTAATTGTTTCATATAAATATTACGGTTTCAACAGGTTAGTAAAATGGGGAATTTTCCGTTTTATGGAATGAGAAGAAATTTTATGGCAAGCCATGATGTTAAATAGTTAAAAGTCAAAGAAAAGTTGGAAAGTTGTATGCACTTAGTTTAGGAAATTGTAATCTGGACAAACATATGGCATTTAATTGTGTAATGACCAGTGCTAGTGGTTTTTATAATCCATGATTTCAGACTTACTTCATGGCAAAATGTTTGGAGAAACTATACAATTTATTTAAGAGTATTAATGTGGGCTTGTAAGGTTTTTAGTTTGCTTCCTATAAGTGTTTAATTATTAATCATTTTCTTTTTACAATTAAAAACAGGCTTTCTTTTTCAGCTGTACTGGTCATAGACCATAAGGGCTTATAGGATGGACTGTTGTCCATCTGTCATCCATCATCTGTCCATCCATTATCACAAGTTTGTTATCACTACTCCCAAACTACACAGCGGATTGCAGTGACACTTTATACACACATTCATCCCATTATCTAGTTGATCCTAAATGTAGATAGTGTTGCTCAGACATCCAGAATGGCCACCACACCAGCCATCTTGAAAACTTGTCACTCTCCTCCTGAATGGATGCTCATATCAGCATCAGGTTTTCAGTTAAAGATTTCTTATAATGTCTGTTTGGTCTTAAATGAAAATGACGCTGAACTGACCATCAGTATGGCCATGGTAGCCATCTTGAAAACCTTCTTATAGCTGCTTCTCCTGAATGGATGCTCCTATCAGCATGTGCTTTTCGTTGAAAGACTTTTTACGATGTTTAGTTGGTCCTGAATGAAAATAGTGCTGATTTGGCATCCAATATGGCCACCACAGCAGCCATCTTGAAAACTTGTCACTACTCCTCCTGAATAGATGCTCCTAGCAGCATGTGCTTTTCGCTGAAAGACTTTTTACGATGTTTAGTTGGTCCTAAATGAAAATAGTGCTGATTTAGCATCCAATATGGCCACTGCAATGGCCATCTTAAAAATTTCGTTATCGCTACACCTTCCACATGGATAGTCAGGTCATCACGGGGTTTTCACTGAAATATTTTTTACGATGTCTAGTCAGTTCTAAATAAAAATGGTGCTTATCTAACATTCAGTATGGCTGCCACAGCAGCTGTTTTGAAGACCTTGTTATTGCTACTCTTCCCACATGAATAGCCATATCAGCATGGAGTTTTCACTACAAGACTTCTTGTTATGTCTATTTGGTCCTAAATGAAGGTGGCTGGTCTTAAATAGAAATGGTGCTGATCTAATATCAATATAGCTGCAATGGCAGCCATTTAAAAATCTTATCATAACTCCTCTTGAATAGAAAGTCATATTGATGTGCAGTTTTCACTGAAGAATCTTTCTATGATGTCCAGTTGATCTTAAATAAATACATCTGTTATCTATAGAAATGTTTAAGAGTAAAATCTAATATTTTAGTAGAGAGTATTTATATATGCAGGGACCAGGGGTGAATGCCATAGGGTACAAAGTAGGAGTTTAGTAGGAGTTTTTAAATAAGCAGGGACTCGGGGGTGGATGCCATAGGGTACTTTATTAGGAGTCTTTACATAACCAGGCACCAGGGGTGAGTGCCATAGGGTACTTTTTTTAGGAGTCTTTACATAATCAGGGACCAGGGGTGGATAATAGTCTTGATGACTCCATTCATTTTGGTCATTGTCTCTAAGAACATCTTTGTCATGGCTGACTTCCAGTACAGTGTTTTCACTGGAGACTTCAGGGACATTCTGTCTTGAAAATCAAAGTAGATTTGTTGCTTCAATCATGAATTTATCAAGTTTTTTCTTAGGTGCTGGAGGCCCATATCCCTCAAAAATCATTCTGGACACTACAGATTATCTGTACAACATGTCTACCCGTGACATCACTGACTGGCTGATCAAGACAGACAAGAAATACATTAAAAAGAGGTAAGATGTAATTAGTTACACACTTCCTCTCAGTTGTATTTAGATACACTATGAGTATGAGCTTCAATAATTTCCTGTAATTAGTGCATGTACATAGTATTTCATTATTTGTGAATTGTACTTAAAGCAATTGTTCTAATATTTTACAGACATGTTTTTATGTGTATTAAACATGTATTGATAAAATGTGAGGTAATTTCAGGAAGATTTAAACTTTTCAGCAGTGGTTCTACTTAAATGAAGAATCAGTCTGAATAAGTATTAAATCTAATTCTCATACAGCTGTAGGTTAGTGTAATTTATTATTCTTTCTTTCATTTTCAGCAATGCCAGTGTTTAAATACCTTATGCTTCTTCCCATTTCTCTCAATCCTTACTGATATCACAACATATCAGTTTAAGACATGAGTGGAAATTACAGCTACTGATACCTTAGACACACATGTGCATTGAAACAATATAAATCAACTTTATAATTGTTCTTTTTTTAAATCATTAAAATAAAGCAAACATGTAAAGCTAATATTTTGTTCCAGATTATGTTAATAAAGTTGATCTCTATGAATGTTTAAATAAAAAAAATTAGTGTGGGTCTTCTTCATCACTTTAAATTTGGGATTTAGGAAAACAAGAAAATCCACAAAACTTTGTACCTCATGAAAATGAGAAAAAAACACAGTATTCAGAAATCTCAATTTGAGGAAAAAGTTTTGAGATGTTTAATGAAGCTGGGTCTGGATCATTTAGATGTCTGTCATTTCTCACCAAGATTATAGTTGGTACAGATTTGACTTAATAAAATGTGTATCACTTAGAGAAGCCCACAAGAGGATGGTACTTGCACTGACAGAGGAGCATTGGAATTACAATTTAGAAGTTACAAAAGAAATTAATTATTTTCATCATATTTGAAGCAATTTTGTGTTTGTGCTTAGATCTAGCAATGGATACAAGGCATGGAGAGTCACAGAGAAACTACAGGTTTATAAAATTTGGTGAAAATTTATTCATTTGACTAATGTCCATTTTATATGAAGATCATACAGTTACTTAAGTGCTACCGATAATTAGTTTTCTGTTCCTTTATGCCATCCAGTCATTAAGCACTGAAAATGCATAAAGATTTTGATTTCTTTCCTGAAGTTAAATAGTATTGCAGAAAATCATATGTTACATTATTAATTTTTGGCCTAATTGTAAACTAAATCTGGCGTATGGATTGATCATGCCTGTTTGCTCATTCATGTTCATGGTACTGTCATAGATGCATTTTGTCAAAAAAAATCAAATTTGAGATAATGGCATGACATTTATTTTATGGCTGTCCCAATTCAAGAATAATTTTTAAAATACTGCAGAAATGTAAACTAAATTCAGTGTTACAAAATAACATGTAAATGAGCTTGGGTGATTTTAAGTACCGTAAATTTCTCAACATATACTCAAGTTAGTGAAAGGTCAGTGTGAAACATGCAACTGTATGCAGGCCACCCATAATGAACTCAAGGCTTGGCTAAACAGTGTCAAGCACATGGTGTCACTATTTCAGAGTGTCAGTATCAAAACAGTTCCATATCCAACCTAAAACATGTTCTGTTGCAGAAAGGATAACCATCCCAATCCAAGTCCAGAACAATAATACATGGTTTATTGTTCAGTTTGTTCAGTTTAAGTAAAGCAAGTCTTCTTTCCCAATCTTTATGGCACAGTGTAATTAATGCTGTTTTTCATCCAAAACACATGGGTTACTTAACAAATAAGCCATTGTGGACAGTGTAGGTAGATTTCGGCTGCAGGAGAGTCAGTTTAATTAATTGTTATATAAATTTAAAATAGATTTCTGGAGGGAATACATCTTTTAGATTTTTGGAGGAATACAATTTTTAGATTTTTGGAGGAATACAACTTTTAGATTTTTGGAGGGAATACAAGTTTTAGATTTTTATGATTATCTGATGTATGATGAATATGTGTTTCTTACATCTTGGACAAATCTAATCTCTGTGACCAGTGTTTCATGCTTGAGTGAATTATCTTAAGTTTTATGTTTTGCTTGGTTTCTCAAATACTGTTACTTTTAGAGTCAAGTCACTTGATATGTGGGTGCATTATTAGGAGTTTCTGATATAATTGGGCCACTTTGACCTGTAATTCACCAGCAGCTAATATTCAGTAGCTTGTGTATAATTCATTATCTCATACACTGTTGTTTCTAGAGTAATGCAACTTGACAGGTAGATTTATTTTTGAGAGCCCTATACTGTTTGATAAAACCATGCTTTTCAATCTGGACATACTGAAAATGTTTAGTTAGTTTTTTGAATTATAAAACTACTGATATCTAAATTGGAAGCACTTAAAATCACAAAGACAGTTGAGCAGTTATAAGGAAGTGAGATCTGTTAATTTGTTCCTCTATGAAATTGAAGTATTGTATGTTCAAGATGCATCGAAAAAAAATTACTTGTGTTCACTGCAGCAATCTTACTGTATTCTCAGGTTGATATAATTACCATCTATGCTTGCTTATAAGTCAAGTCAAACTGTAGACAACAAAGATCCTGATCTGCAGTAGCATAATGTACTTGCAGATCAGGGTCTGTGTTGTTTGTTCTACTGTTTACTCATAACAAACTGCACATACCTAGATCTGCTGGTGCTTTATGTAATGGCAGGTCTGGGTCTGTGCAGTTTGCAGTTGGACTTGTCTTATAAGCAAATACATATGGTAAATGTAAATTAATCACAAAACATTCATTCAGCAAGTTTCTTATGATGAATATAAACTTTTAATCCTTAATAGGTATGGTGGATTGGCATTTAAAGAGATGAATAACGCCGTGAAAGTGAACACCACACAGGCCAAGACTGCTATAGAGAGACTTCTGACCACAGCCAACAATGGCATTCCAGTAATCAACAAGAACTGTAATGTCAAGCCAAATAACTGTACCCAAGCTGAACAGTTCTGGACAGATCTAGAGCTGGTCTTGCCAGCATTGGCTGTCAAAGATATTGCAAAAGTAAGTTTGTCTTCAAGGGGCAGGTCCAGAAAATGCTCTTGAAGGGTTTGATTGTGAGAAATGAGTGGTTTGTTTTGCTTAAAATGGGCAAAAATATTATTTTCACTGAAAAGTGTACTATATAAACTGATCAAATTGAGTAGGACTGCCTCCCCCCTTCCATCTGCTTATTTATCCACTACTTGGCTTTTTGACTTGTTTATGTAAGAGTTACCAAATTTAGCAATCAGCACTGCAAAAACATATGAACACCATCATTTTTATGTTCTTAGACTTGATCATGTCAGGAAGTGTATGCTGCATTTGCATTTAGGTTTTGTACACTTTCCTTTTACTGACTTTTATTCCAGAAATGAGTTTTTTTGTATTATTTTCATCCTTATTAAAAATAAATTTCTTATCTGAGAATAATAAAGATACTACAAATCAAGGTCTTTATTTCATTAAAAACAAACTCTGCTGTTTATCAGAGATGCCAAGTATGCCAGATGCAAAATTTTTACAAAATTTGCCACATTTATCCCATATCCTCCACATATATCTCCTATTATGCAAAAACAATATTTTCACAGTTGACTGCCTTACCTTAGAGATTTAGTTCAGTTTTAGTATGTTCAAGTTATATAGGTGCTTGGCTCATCTCAAATAATCATATTGCCTAAATGACATGCTCTTGATTGACCGTAATTATTGTTTGTGCAGGGTTATGTATAACTAAGATTGACTCTAGAAAACATGGAAGGTTTCAGAGAGCTTGATACACCAAACATAAATGATTAAGACAGAATATAGACCTAGTCTGTCAGAGGAGAAATCATGCAAAACGATTATATCATCACATGATAGTTTTGTTCGACTAATTTCTTTGAAGAAACACTAATGAAGAGAAAGAGTGCTACTTATATTGATCTCCAGTATTAAATGTAAACAAACTACTTGAAGATAACTGGTTATTAAAACCATTTATTTTCTTAATCAGCTCATGTTCAGTGTAAATTTTTTATGTGATTGCAGAAAGCCACAATGAAATGATGGTTAATATTGTAATTGTTTCTCAAAAGGCTTCAGTTTTCTTCATTTTGTGATGATGTTTCCCCATTTGAACAAGAAAGAGACAGCATTTCTGCTTATTTTGGTTTTATTGCAAGCAGAAGTTAGCTCATAATTGTCAATGGCCTGTAAGGTGAGCAGACAGAAATTGTCTGCATCCATACAGCTCTCCATGCACAAGCATGTGAAAACTAAAGATGCCAACTATTTCAATTTTGTCAGTCATTCCTATTTTGAACCTTAGATTTTTCCATTACAGTTATCACTTCTATCAGATTCAGATTCTCCCCTGAAATTAAATTTATGTGAACTATAATACCAGTATTAAGATCACTGAAATCATTGTAATATCTGCTTGCAATTCTTCTATACAAGAATTTTCATTAGTGCCTATGTACCCCCATGACCAACACAGATGAGATCAAGGACAAATTTTATCAAGATCTGGAATCTCTTATCACAGAAGTGCCAAAGGCAGACAAGCTTATCATCCTTGGTGTCTCAAGTCCTAGAGTTGGCACAGATCAACAAACATGGCCAGGTGTCATTATAAAAAATGTCTTTTACAAATGCATCAACCAACTCCTACTGAGGAAATGCACTGAAAATGACCTCTTAATCACCAACATAATCATCCACCTGCCAATCCACAACAAGATGTCTTGGATACACCTATGCTTCAAGCACTGGAGTCTCAATGACTGCATCATCATCAGGAGAAGAGACAGGCGGGATGTCCAAGTAGCAAAGGCCATGAGAAGTGCAGAATGCTGGACTCATTCTAGCAGATGAACACAAGGCAAAAAATGGTCCCGAAAAGCTGACAGTTTCCACATTGAAACAGTAGGATGTGAAACAGGCATTTCTTGAAGAACTGTGCAGCCAGCTACAAAGAATTGATAAAACTCTGAGAATGTAAAGGAAAACTTGGCATCCTTTAGAGACTCTGTGTACTCAGTTGCATCCAAAACATTCAATCCCACCATGATAAAAGTAACATCAAGATTGGTTCATTGAAAATGATGCTGCCATACAGAGATTTCTGAATAAGAAACATCCATTTACAGAAGGCCTGTTTAGAAGACCCACTTCATCATGTAAGAAGGCATCCTTCAGCAACATCAAGAGGACTGTTCAGTGCAAACCCAGAGAGTTGCAAGGCTAATGGATGAGCAATAAGGTAAATGAGATTCAGTCATACATGGACAGTAATGACATGAAGAATTTCCATGATGCTCTGAAGTAAATAAATGGGCCACATTCATCAGAAACACCTCCATGACTGAGTGCTGAAAGTACAAAACTGCTCACTGACAAAGAAAATAATTCAGAGATGGGGCAGAACACTTCAGCAACATCCTCAATCAACAATCATGCATCAATGAGGAGGCAATTGATCAAATGGTATAAGTGGAAATCAACATATCACCTGCTGATCATCCAACACTGACTGAAACTGAGAAAATAACTGACCTGTTATCAAATGGCAAAGCATCTGGAGCAGATGCTATGTGAGCAGAAGTCTGCATGGCCAGAGACTTGCACATGGCACAGAAACTGACTGAACCCTTCCAGTCAATATGGACCCAAAGAACTATATCCCAAGGGTACAGGGATGCATCCACTGTCCACTTGTACAGGCAGAAAGGCAACAGACAATCATGTGACAACCATTGGGATATCTCTTGCTGTTAATTGTTGGCACAATCCGCACCAATTCTGCTGAATTGATTTGTGCAGCACACCATTCAAGTGCTCCTGCCAGAGAGTTAATTTGGCAGACATGGATTGTCAACTCTAGGAGAAATGCCAGGAACAGAACTCCAACTTGTACACAACATTCATCAACCTCACAAAATCCTTGGACACAGTTGGAAGATCATTGTAATGGTTTGGCAATTTCATGATGGCATGCTTGTTCATGTCATGGATGATGGCAAATCATCTGTACCATTCCCAATCACCAATGGAGACAAATAGAATCTATGTTGGGTTTGGACCGAGACAAGGAAATCCCAGTCAATGGGTTACATTATTTGTCTCCCCACTAGGCTTGCCGAGTGGGAAGACATATAATGTAACCCCGCGACTGGGATTTCCTTGTCTCAGTCCAAACCCCAACGTAGATAATTTTTCTCACCCAGTACTATCCTTTAAAGTAAGAAAGAACTCCTCCCTTGTGCAATATAGTTCACACGTCAATGTTTACATGCGGTGCATTAATACAAATATGTTAATGAGGACTGTGGCATGACGTGTCATCCGAAGTACACAGTTTTTATGCGTGAGTCAAAACAAAATAACAACATTAAACATTGCATAGTTTTTAGGTATTATCACATTTAAGATATGGCTGTTATATGAAATTAACAATAAATAGTTAATATTTATTACAAGAAAATGTTTCATTTTCATTAGTTCCAATTTAGAAAATTATATTGTACATAATGAAACTGTACTCGGCCCACAGCTCTGTTGTAGTGTAAATACATGTAGCATGAGTGTCCGTGCTTGGGTTATTCACGGGTAATTAGAGATCCGTGTCATTATCATATATAACTCTCCTTTTCTTATAGGAGGTGAAACTGTTTGTGACATACTTGTGTTGTAATTAATATTGATTGTAAAAGTACCTTAGTGTATAAAAGACCCTCCAAATACTGACCCCAGCAGATAACCATGTGCTAAACTTTCAAGTTCACTGATTCTTTGAAAATTTATTTTACTGTCTTGGAAATATGGCAGGTGTCACAGTGAAATTTGCTTATGGATTAATGTGTTGACGGATAAATGATTCCTTCTGGCTGGTAAGTGCATTATTTGTCATTAAATATTTTAGGCATATTTTTGATTCAACTGGGGCGCAATGGAGATGCTTAACAAAAATAGAATAAAACATGTTTGACATAACACATTTCTGGCTGTTACCAAGTTTTCTGTAGTTGTTAAGAGCGTTGGAAGACTATGAAGTGTATAGGTCTATAGGCTATGTGCATAGATCAGTGTTTTCTGTCATAGTTCATTTCACACAGCATTGAGAATTTTATCATATCTGTAGCACAGTCAATTTTCAGGTCATCGTCATTAAATGTAGCTAACAGAATATAATTTGTTTCACACAAAGTATTTAAAACTAGTTAAGTAGCTTTAGTTACATTTAATGACACTGTCCTGAAAATGTACTGAGTCAGGCTTGCAGATAGGATAAAACTGACTATGCTGTGTGGAATGAACTATCATAATACCAAAAAGCTCAACATCGTGTGCGTGTATATGTCTGTCTCGAACGAAATGTTTTGTATGATGTTTTCTTAAAAATGGAGAGTCCTTAAGTTACTATGTTGTTTTGTTATATATTTGTTTGTTGTTGTTGTTTGATTTTAGAACAACTACATCAGGCATAGCAGAAGACAACAAAGGTTTATTTTTTTAAAAGTAGTCCCTAACGCATGGACACCTTTACTGAGATGACTGGTATGAGATGACTGGACTGAGACAAGAAAAGTAAGGTTAGCAGAACAGCTAGATTCCTCTGTCACTTGGGTGAGAAAAGCAAGGCAGTGTGTTTGCCCCAGATATTTTCAGAATGATGTTTTTAGCCATGTTTACTAATGCTCTTTCATGACTATGATACTGGGATCAATGAGAGATATGGGACTGACAGAAAGTTCTTCAATCTGAGGAGAACTACAGGCAAAGACAACATTATAAGAAGTGACTGTGATCTTCTATTTCCAGACAACTGTACCAGAAAGTGATTCTAAGTCTGACATGTAACATATTATGGACCATTTCTCTTCAGCTTGTGACAATTTTGGTTTCACAATCTGTGTGACAACCATACTGCTGTCACAGTAAATGACCACCATATCCTTCTGGCAGTGGACAGGTTCACCTATCTTGGCACTACGCTGTCATGTGCAGCCCACATTGATGATGAAACCAAGGGCAAAATTAGCCAAGTTAAGCAATTGTGGCCTTTGGTACACTTTATGCAAAAGTGGGGGAATGCAGAGGCATCAGTCTACAAACAAAACTGAAGGTCTTCAAAGCCATTGTGTTGTCAGTCCTGCTGCATACATGTGAGACCTGGACAGGCAAGAGGCTGAACCATTTTCACTTGGGTTTCCTGAGGAAACTGATGAGGATAAGCTGGCAGGACAAGGTCCCAGACATTGAGGTTCTCGCATGGCCAGGCATTCCAAGCATCCACACTCTGCTGATAAAATCACAGATCAGATGGACAGGCCAAATCACCAGGATGTCAGAAGAGTAAATATCAAAGATCTTCTGTGGCAAGCTGAAGGAGGGAAGACAATGTCAGAGAGGTCAGAAGAAATGCTAAAAAGATTCCCTCAAGTAATTCTTGAAGTACTTCAACATTGACCCTGAGTCTTGAGAGATCTTACACAGAAGAGCTCCACCAGGGTTAGTTTCATCCATACTGGAACTATAGAATTTGAACTAAGGAGAACTGCAGAGGCAGTGCAGTAGGATGAGAAGTATAATTTCGGAAATGCAGCACATCCTCTGTTGACAAAGCAAACCCATGTGGCATCTCCTTTCAAGTGTGCCCCAGACAGTTCAGAGTACAAATTGGCCTGATGAGCCACTCACAGAATCTAAACCAGTTAGTGATGTCAAGGTCATCTTTAAACATGAAGGACAAACAACAACAAAGAGGGGTATTTGATAGGTTCTGAATATTTTGTTATTTACTCTACTGGTCATTGTGAAGCAAAGAAAATATATTTTATGACATGCTCATTCGCCTCTACAGTCATGGAGTCAAGGTCACAGTCATAGAATATTTGCTGTAAGGTATTGGTTTAAATTTTTTAATTTGCTTATATTTCCAAAACCCCCTTGTTAGATTTTTGACCATATTTTGCAGACTTATGGCCTTGATCAACTTAAAATAGGCATAAGACATGGCCTTGATCAACTTAAAATAGGCATAAGACATGGCCTTGATCAACTTAAAATAGGCATAAGACATGGCCTTGATCATCTTAGAATAGACACAAAGCATGGCCTTGATTAATTTAGAATAGATATAAGGCATGACCTTGATTAATTTAGAATAGACAATAGGCATGGCCTTGATCAGCTTAGAATAGACATAAGGCATGGCCTTGATTAATTTAGAATAGATATAAGACATAGCCTTGATCAGCTTAGAATAGACACAAGGCATAACCTTGATTAATTTAGAATAGACATAAGGCATGGCCTTGATCAACTTAGAATAGACATAAGGCATGGCCTTGATCAACTTAAAATAGGCATAAGACATGGCCTTGATCATCTTAGAATAGACACAAAGCATGGCCTTGATTAATTTAGAATAGATATAAGGCATGACCTTGATTAATTTAGAATAGACAATAGGCATGGCCTTGATCAGCTTAGAATAGACATAAGGCATGGCCTTGATTAATTTAGAATAGATATAAGACATAGCCTTGATCAGCTTAGAATAGACACAAGGCATAACCTTGATTAATTTAGAATAGACATAAGGCATGGCCTTGATCAACTTAGAATAGACATAAGGCATGGCCTTGATCAACTTAGAATAGACATAAGACATGGCCTTGATCAACTTAGACATAAGGCATGGCCTTGATTAATTTAGAATACATATAAGACATGACCTTGATCAGCTTAGAATAGATATAAGGCATGGCCTTGATTAATTTAGAATAGACATAAGGCATAGCCTTGATCAACTTAGATATAAGACATGGCCTTCATCAGCTTGGAATAGACATAAGGCATGGCCTTGATTAATTTAGAATAGACATAAGGCATGGCCTTGATCGACTTAGAATAGACATAAGACATGGCCTTGATCAACTTAGAATAGACATAAGTCATGGCCTTGATCAACTTAGACATCAGGCATGGCCTTGATTAATTTAGAATAGAAATAAGACATGACCTTGATCAGCTTAGAATAGATATAAGGCATGGCCTTGATTAATTTAGAAAAGGCAAGGTATGGCCTTAATCAACTTAGAATAGACATAAGGCATGGCCTTGATCAATTTAGAATAGATAGCATGGCCTTGATCAACTTAGAATAGGCACAAGGCATGGCCTTGATTAATTTAGAATAGACAATAGGCATGGCCTTGATCAACTTAGAATAGACATAAGGCATGGCTTCGATTAATTTAGAATAGGCATAAGGCATGGCCTTGATTAATTTAGAATAGACAATAGGCATGGCCTTCATCAATTTAGAATAGACATAAGGAATGGCCTTAATCAGCTTAGAATAGGCATAATGCATGACCTTGATTAATTTGGAATAGACATAAGGCATGGCATTGATTAATTTTAAATAGACATAAGACATGTCCTTGATTAACTTAGAATAGGCATAAGGCATGGCCTTGATCAACTTAGAATAGACATAAGCTTGTGAAGACTCTAGCATTCATAATTTGTTTTGTATATTTTGACTAAATTGTCTGTAAAGATTCATCTCGGCAATGTTTTTGGTGATTATGATAATGACTGCATTTTTTCTACTTTTTATGGACTTAGGGCCTTTGATCAATTTAGGTAACACTTAACAGTTACATATGATTGGCCATGCTATAAATTTCTAATACTAGATGTAAGGATAAGTTATCTTTGACTTTCTAATCCCATTGAGAACCCAAAGGATGGGTCACAATGTGAGTAGTTTTCAACCATTTTCAACTGCTTGTATGAGACCTTTTGTGCAGTTTCCAAGTTAGGGACAAACTTTAAACACCAATGCCAAACTGACCCTGTTTTATGCTGATTGAGTTCTTTAATAATCCAACCATAAGCAGTTAATCTCTTTTATCCTTTTGGAATTCTGATCACATGTAGTATAATCCATGTCAACAAACTTTAAACACAGAAGTCAACTGACCCTGCTTGAAATTAGCAACTAAATTGTCATGCCCCACTTAAGCCACTTCACAGTCATGTGAACATGGGCAGTATTACCATAAATATACTAACTACTATGTCAAGAAGGTGTGAAACAATGGAAAAAACATTTTTTTTTAAAATAATGTAATGTACATTGAGTGATGGGAGGAATGGCAGATACCCCTCATCTCAGGAAGAAAAACTCTCCTGTCTAAGAGGTTTACATATATTTGAAAGTATGTTTCAGTATAGTGTAGCTTATTCCAGTTCATACTGCCAGTAAATAACATGTTATATTACCACTGCATTCTTTTACCAGGTTTGGTTTAACAACAAGGGCTGGATTTCATCTGTGTCATTCATGAACATTATGAACAATTTGATCCTCAGGAGCAACCTTCCTCCAACAGCAAGCAATCCAGATAGATATGGTATTACAGCCATCAACCATCCCATGGTTCGAAACAAAGCTGAACTTAATTCTGCAGCACTGTAAGTTATCTCCCCTATCTTTGCTCCAAGATGATGTTACATGTGAACTACCATATATACTCACTTATAAGACATGACTAAGTGCAAAATGCACAGATCCAGATCTGCTGGTGCATAATGCATAATGAACTGGCAGATCTGGGTCTGTGCAGTTTGTTAGAAGTAATCAGTAGATACCCTGATCTTCAGGTGCATTATGATACGGCAGATCAGGATCTTTGTTGTGTACAGTTGTACTCATCTTATAAGTGAGTGTATATGGTACTCCAATGACTTTTCCCCTCTCATTTTAAGTATCAAGGCTCAAAAGATTTTTAAAAATGAATAAATGTTGTGTTGGTTTGGGTAGGCATTAATATTGCAAGTATCATAATGCTAGCAGTTTAAAAAATTTCATGAACTAAAACCAAGGTATGTTGGTAAAATTCCGTAGCTAAAAATAATTATAAGGGAAAGGGTCAAACAACTGTAATTTACAACTGTAATTTGTTCAGTAATTCATGATATGTGCAAAACAAACAGATTTGTGAATTCCCCAAAATTGATTTGGGTAAAAAATTAATGTCTTTACAGTATTTTGTATTTTAAAGACTTTCTGGGTGCTACTTTCAAATTTTTACTCATATTCAGAAGCTACCATTTTGTTTGAAAATACTTTTTATCACATAGTAGGTATAGTTTTCCAGTTGTATGTGTAGTTTCATATTTTTTATATTACCACATGTTAAAATATCACTTTATGTGATTCTGATTGGTCCAAATAAGCCCATGAAATTATTGTGCAGTATTCTCTTTACTGATTGGCTGGGATCATGGGAAAATGTTTTGTTTTGAATGAACATTTTTGGCGGCCATTTTTTAACTCGACTCATGAATGGAAATTGAGGAAAAATTATCTCGGCTAGCTGAATATGGATATGTTACCCCCACATGGGTTTGTTATGTCATGTATAACAATATCATCATAAGAAAAATGGCGTAAAACTACAAGACAAAAACAACAATAAGAAGTAAAACTAAGGGTATTGCTTATTTGATAGCGGGTGGCGAGGTGGGGGAGGGAGGGCGGTATATCTGTAACATAGATATAGTGTCCACCGTATATACAAGAGTGGTTTAAATATTAACTTACAGAAGTAAATAAACTCACCTCTGTTCACAGAAGAATCTGGACATAAATGGGTCTCCTAACTGACAGAACTTTATCCAACCACAGCATCTTTACGCAGTATATATGGGATGCAAATCCGACTAAAAAAAAAATTTGTTTATGTCTTCTGTACAGTCTATTGTTCCAAATCAAATACTGCAAATATCCAGTCACAAATGCATTGCAGTAAATGTAATTTTTGCATCCAGTAATCCTATTTCACATGAAAAGCGCAACAATGTAATGTTTAGTTCTGAAAGTGAAAGTGACATTTTAGGGTAAACATGTACTCTAGGCCTACTGTGTACCATATCAAACAATGTGGCATGACATCGCATTGATCATTCTGTTTTGAAAAATGATTTTGTTGTTATAAAATGTTCTGTTTATTCAGATGGAAGCTTTTCCTCTGATTTATAGTTTGTAAAAAAAAGTACAATCTACTTTTACTAGTTCAACTTTGTTTGGGACTATATTTTATGCACAACAAATGAAAGGTGCACCATCTGTCAGAATGAACGAAATTATTCGTTCTTCTTTCTATCTAAATAATTTCCACTAAAAATAAAAACTGTGTGATAAAAAGAATCTCAAATGGGTAATGATTTAATACTAAATTTATGAAACTTGTTGAATAGTGTCCAGCTTTGTGAGCCTTGGTGAGCAAAAGCTGGACATATTCAACTCGTTTCATAAATCCAATATTAAATCATTACCCATATGAAATCCTCTATTTCTTATATCCAAAATATTTGTAATAGAATTACAGAAATACTAGCTGCTTTATGTTAATTTTATATTATGATGCTACAATTTAGAAATCAGTAATTAAAAGCAATGGTAGGTTCCCAGAGTATATTTGCAGTGATATCCTAATTTATTACCTGTTATTGCATTTACAGTTCCTAGTCTTATATTTCAGGTACAGCAGTGCAGTTGATGTGGTGATAGCAATCTGTGTTATATTTGCAATGTCCTTCATCCCAGCCAGTTTTGTTATGTACCTAATTGAGGAGAGAGCTTCAAACTCCAAGCACCTACAGTTTGTTAGTGGTGTGAATCCTGTAACTTACTGGGTCACAAACTTCTTCTGGGATCTGGTAAATGATACAGACATAATGGCATCTTATGCATGTACAGATGTAGCTGCTTCTTTAAATCAGTAGCTAGTTATATCCAATTTGAAATGCATAATAACTGTGTAATTATATTCCTGCTGTAAAAAATAATGATTTGATAGGAGCCATTGTAAATGTCTTTGCTTTGTTTTGTTCATATTCATTTTTTGTGTAAAGTCTGACCATACTGCATCTCTGATTCACATTTCCATTTTTGTAAGCACCAAGAAGGTTGCAGTGGAATTTGAGTATATAATAGATCAGTGTACCCTGTTGTAAAACTTGATATGTAGCTATTTTTTCAATTAATTACTTTTTATCTCATCTATGGTGAAGGTTGCAAAAGGCAAGAGTCACAAAGTTCATTGGTCCATCTGGCATCAACTGTAAATCTACTGGTAATAGATCAGAAGGGCTCATGTGATGGCCTTTTGAGTGTGGGCTATCTATATTTCTGTCTAGTTATTCCAAGATGAAAATGGTGCCAGTCTGACATCAATTATGGCTGCCATGGTGGCCATCTTCAAAGCTCTTACATCTGTACCCCCGGAATGGAAGGTCATAGCAACAGAGAGTTTTCAGTAAAAGACTTCTAATGAGCAGTTGTTTATATCTGAGGTGGGTGGTCAATGTTACAGTTTATTGGTCTGGTAGTACTGTCTATTGTTGCCATTGATAAATTGATATTGGACATAGTAAAAATGTTTACCATTTGGTATAAATACCACTGACAGTATGGATGTCAAAAGGTCATGGTCACAGTGGTCAGTGTCTTACATTATATTATGTGTCTGTGTATAACCATTGGACTTAAAACTAGACTCACCAGTATACATGGGATATTCCTAGGGATGATGAAACACAATGTTGTTTTGTTTTGAGGGATCTTGTTAAGATCTGTGTGAAGTGACTGTCTTTTTATTTCCATGCATGTATTGTTGTTTGCAGAGTAATAGAATTGTTATAAGGACAGAGATCAGGGTTGTATATTTTGTTTAGTTATTTGTTACTATGGCTGCAGTGACTTCATCACAGGTATGGATTAATGCTTAAATTACTTCATGACTTATTTTCTAAAATGTTTCACATGTGGCCAACAAACTTATAGTTTAAGATCATCTACATATATAATGAACATGCTGAAGACACCTAAAAAAAAGTTTCATTTTCATCTCATCTGGTGATCTGCTCAATATCTTCTACAGTAGCTATTTTCAGTACACTTTTCAACTTGACCACCAAACTAGTGTTGGTGGATTATGGCATTCTAAAGTGTCATACACCAGACTTGTGTTGGTAGATCATGGCAGCCTAAAGTGTCATACACCAAACTTATGTTGGTAGATTATGGCATTCTAAAGTGACATACACCAGACTTGTGTTGGTAGATCATGGCAGCCTAAAGTGTCATACACCAAATTTGTGTTGGTAGATTATGGCAACCTAAAATATCATACACCAAACTTGTGTTGGTAGATTATGGCAACCTAAAGTGTCATACACCAGACTTGTGTTGGTAGATCATGGCAGCCTAAAGTGTCATACACCAGACTTGTGTTGGTAGATCATGGCAGCCTAAAGTGTCATACACCAGACTTGTGTTGGTAGATCATGGAAGCCTAAAGTGTCATACACCAGACTTGTGTTGGTAGATCATGGCAGCCTAAAGTGTCATACACCAAACTTGTGTTGGTAGATTATGGCAACCTAAAGTGTCATACACCAGACTTGTGTTGGTAGATCATGGCAGCCTAAAGTGTCATACACCAGACTTGTGTTGGTAGATCATGGCAGCCTAAAGTGTCATACACCAAACTTGTGTTGGTAGATTATGGCAACCTAAAGTGTCATACACCAGACTTGTGTTGGTAGATTATGGCAGCCTAAAGTGTCATACACCAGACTTGTGTTTGTAGATCATGGCTGCCTAAAGTGTCATATGCCAAACTTGTGCTGGTAGATTATGGCAAGTTTACTTATCCTAATAGACAGGTTTTTTGACATTTCAAAGAGAATAAATTCCATGCAGCACAATTCACTCACAGTGATCAACTGTTAGTAATGAAACATGACCTGCAAAATATGTTGAGGCCCTTTGTTCAGAGTTATTCCCCCTATGGCTGCTAAAATTGAAAAAGGTGAATTGGGGATACATTTTTGCTTCATATCAAAACTAGGTAGAGCTGTTTAACACGGAGAGCTTAATACCACATGAAAATCATTTAAAGTTGTGTTATTATAACTTTGTTGGTGACCTTGACATTGTAATAAGATTCATTCAGGGGTTGAATGTTGACCTAGGGACCCACAACTAGGACACCTCTGTTGCTGATAAAGTAGAAGTGAAAAGTAAAATCATGGGTATATTTAAAATATTTTTGGAAAATGTTAATATGATTGCACCTTTAATATTGCATACTATTATTTATGTCTGCACACAGAAAATGTTGAATCATTTTCACTACCACTTAACACTTCTTTGTCACAGAAGTGTACCATTTAGATTTGATAAAAAGTTCTGAATTATTTTAGTCTGAATTTAAAAAAGATGGGTCTTATTTTTCCTTTGTTTAAAATTTGATAAGAATTTCTTAACCAGTAATAGTAAGCTTTGTTACAAGGTAGGATAACTTTACCAATACCTGTAAATAGTCAGCTTTGTTACAAGGTAGGGTATCTTTACCAGTACCTGTAATAGTAAGCTTTGTTACAAGGTAGGATAACTTTACCAATACCTGTAATAGTCAGCTTTGTTACAAGGTAGGATATCTTTACCAATATCTGTAAATAGTCAGCTTTGTTACAAGGTAGGATATCTTTACCAGTACCTGTAATAGTAAGCTTTGTTACAAGGTAGGATATCTTTACCAATACCTGTAATAGTAAGTTCATTTACAAGGTATTATAATTTCATGCTGGTCCCTTTATTTCCAGGTAAATTACTTGATTCCAGCTGTTCTGTGTATCTTCATCTTCCTGGCCTTCCATAAGCAGTCATATGTTTCACCCACCAATGCTCCTTGTTTGGTTGCCCTGCTCTTCTTGTATGGGTAAGTGTATCCCTTCTACAGAAAGATTTGCTTTGCCTACCACCTTGTACCTGCCAACCTTCTGAATTATTGACTGACAGTCCTACCAACCTATCTAACCTTCTGAATGTGTGTGAGAAAAGCATGTGTCTGTCTGCTTGCATGTCTGTCTTTCTGTTAATATCTGTCTATCCACCCATCCATCCATTTTAATTGAGCTGGCTTGCTAGCAAGCTGTCCTCTATCAACCTAATCCACCTGGTACTTACCTTCATAAATTTTTTTGGGAAAACTCAGTGAATGTTCTATTTTTCTGTCCTACACCTTTGGATTAAAAGCTTTGCAGACAGTACAGTGTTAACCCACTATAATATAATGGTTTGGGTCCATAAAATGAGACAGTATTATGTACCAAACCATATCAGTTAGCTGAAGAAAATGATGCATGCACCCAAACAATGGCAGGGGGGAGGAGGAGAGTAAATAAAGCAGATGCAAAAATATGTGCTTTATTGGCACAGCTATGATCTAAAATTAGTGCATATTAAATGTCAGTTTGTTCCATATTAAACAAGTATTTGAAACAGTTGTTACATGTTAAACATTTATTTTTATGTATGCAAAATTTACAACAGAACAGAAGTGTAAATAGTTGTGCACATGTACTCAACAGTTGAATCTGTTTTTATCCATAATACTAATTCCATCAAAATATGCATACAGAGGCATAATTTCTATAATAAAAACATGTGCAAGATATATTTGAATCCATTTAAGTTCTTGCTATTACTTTCATGCAGATTTACGGAATGGGTGGGGTTTTTTTTGTTGTAACATTCATATTTGCTGGAAATGTCCAAATAGCATGATTTCTGATCAAGAATAGAATGCATAATTCAGACACAAAGAGTTTCTAAAAAGAAACATGTATTTAGGCTTGAATAGTACATTTACTTCAGCTGATAAAGGTCAAAGGTATTGACCCAGTCATACTCTTGCATCAAGAACTCAACAGGTGTGTGTATATACAAACTGCCAGAAACCAGTTTGGGAGTAAACAACTCAGTTGTGTGGGTTCAGAGTGAGTTCCTTACAAGAATCTTTGGTGATTCTCTGAAAGACAGAGAAAATAAAATGAAGGAAACCCAGTATTCATTGACAGATTTGTTTCATAACTATGACTTTGCTTCACTGCAGAGCAGCAGGGAGGAGAATGTTTGATTATATTAGTCAATTTCTCCACCCCTATAACTTAAATAGTTTTGTTCCAACCAGGGTTGACATTGGAAGGACAGTTTCCTGCGTATATCTGCACCCCTACAACTTAAATGGTTTTGTTCCAACCAGGGTTGACCATTGGAAGGACAGTTTCCTGTGTATATCTGCACCCCTACAACTTAAATGGTTTTGTTCCAACCAGGGTTGACACTGGAAGGACAGTTTCCTGTGTATATGAGAATGTTCTGAAGCCGGAAATAAAAAGAGTTAAGATGACAATGGGTTGGGTTGTTTTACATGTGTATGGCAATGACCAAAAACTGCTGACATTTCTGTGCATAAACTTTTTTCAGGGGGTATTTATGATGGATGATTGAGCAGGCACCGATAATCTATTGTTTCCACAAGAATGATGTAAATTAACTGATTTATACATTCGTGCAAGAACCTTTTTTTTTAGATTAGCACATTGTTTGCTTGACTTTTGAACCCTAAACCTCAAAGCTAATTGCATTTGTTTAACTCTGGACTTAATCTTGCCTGGGCTTCAAGCTTTTTGTTTCTGTATCATCTAATCCATTGTAAATATGCACTGATTAACACTTGACCCCTGTTTGTTTGAACAACTACAGCAAGAATAATTGTTACGGTATAAGCGGATCATTTTTATAGGTAATGCAAAATAGTGTTCACTGGTCAACTGACTCCATGTCGATTGATAACACCACAAAGCCACATGCATGTGTTGGTGGCTTTCTCATTTCTGATTGTTTTTTTTTTTTGCTTTATTTTACATTTCATTGCCCCGTAATTGTAGCAGCCTTTAGTAGTGAGCTTAACATTGATGATTTGCAATGACTTATAATAATTGATTATAAATTTTCCTGAAAATCTATTTTTCTTTAGAGCAAATATTGTACATAGAATGTATTGAAGAAAAACGGAAAGACTTACTGGCTAGTTCAATAACAATAAGAATAACACAAATCAGCTTTTAATGAGCTGACTTCTTCCAAAACTAAGCCAAGATGAAAAGGCAGTGATTGCCTACTGACACATCTGAAATATATATTAACAAATTATAGAAACATTGAACATGTTTTGCATATGAAGAAAGTTCATTGATAAGACAGTTTCTTTCTTAAAGAAAGTGTCACATCTTGCCAAATTGTTAAATAAAACTCCTGCTTATTTTGACACAAAACTTGGCACTTCTTCATTCTCATGAGCCACATTACAATTGTGTTATATCAGAATTTGTACACAATTTCTTCCTCAAAATGTTAAGTAACTTTTTACATTTTAGTTTTTGTACTTTGAAAAAAGAAAGTTAATTTGTTCATGAATGATTAAATATCCAAATTTTTGGAAGCCATGCTACAATCATGTTAGATCCAAATTCATGTTATAAGGAAGCATGCTATATTGGGATTACACTGTATTCTATTTGCCGATTCAACTCTCACACTTTCATTTCTGTTCTCTCATTTTGTGGTTAAGAATGAATCTTAGTACATCTATATCATTGCAAAATGTTTCATATATTACATCTGGATCTTGTCTTCAAGGTCAAGGTATTAATTCAATATTTTGTTTTCCTTTCCCTTCTTCCCTATAATTTTAAAGTTACTTGAGATAAAACCTGGTATGCTTAATCAGTAGAGGGTGTGCTGTGTGCCATAATTACAATGCGTAACTTTGTATACTGATGTGTCATCATTAGAAGGTGTACCCAGTACCACATTTGGTTTCTATTTTAAACATCATGTTACTTCTCAGTATTTCATGTTTTCTGTCTTACTTTCCTGTCCACTGTTATTTTAGAACCATTGGAAATCAAGGGATGAGACTTGGTATAATTACCAGTGTGTGTGTGTGTGTGTGTGTGTTCTTTAGATGATGTGTTGTCAACCACCTTGGTGTTCTTGTCTTCAAAGTCTGAGTCATAGCTCAGTACTTTAAGTTTTCCAGCACACTTTTGATACTATTTGATAATGTTTGAGCCGTTTAAGACTAAGGGATGCGATCCATCCATCCATCATCCATCTGTCCATCAATCCTGACTGACTGACTGACTGACTGAAAATCTTGTTATTGCCACTCCTACTAAATGGATGGTCATATTGACATACTGTGTTAGATTCAAGGCATCTTATGATGTCTAGTTGGTCCAGAATGAAAGTACATCTGCTCTCTCTGTTATCTAGTAACAGTTATCCAATGTGGCCACTGCTGCAGCTATTTTGAAAATCTTGTTAATAGCTACTTTTCATGAACAGATGGTAATATAATGTGAAAGACATGTCAAGATGACCATCCAAAATTTGAAAAATCTAGTAACAGCTCACATACCTAAATTGATGGCCATGCTAATATTTAAAAAAAAAAACTTCTTTCTTGCAATGTATAGCTATTCCTGTATTAAAATTGTCTTGAGCTGACCTCCAAGTCATCTGCCTTCATGACCATACTGAAAATCTTCTCCTGAATGGATGGTCATATTGATATAGAGTTTTTACTAAAACTTTGTACCAGTATGTAGGTGGTCTTGATTGAGAGGTCAGAGGTTATCTGACCTCCAATATAGCACTATAATAGAGGCCATCTAAAAAATCTTACCATTCTTTATTTTAGTAGCAGTAATACAATATCTGCTACTGTTGTGGTGCATACCTCTTTTGGGACACGAGACCCTCATCCTTCTGCCAATTAGTATGGAAAGTTCTAGAACATATAGGAGAGGGAGAACACAGACTCAGCATGACTCCTACATCATAGGCCCATGTGGATAACCCTTCTTTTCCATGGATGATTTCATGGTTAAACATATGCTTTTTGCTTGCAGAAAAATTATCTTCATTACCTGTTTTAAAGATGTATTTTGGCAAATTTAATTTGAATTTCTGTATTGATCAAGTGATAATTCCCTAAGTCAAATTTGGAGTGTTAATTTAGCTCTCTTTATAGATTTGAGGAGATTATTGTGCGATGCTAACAAGTGGTCCTTAATTTAAGGTATCCCTTTTTCTTTATCCTTGTCAAATGATAGAGTACTTATTCACTTCCCCTTTTTGCATCTGGAATTTGATTGCCTCTTTTCATCATTAATATAGTTTATGTTGACGATAATATATAATATATAATATTTTGATATATTGAATAATATACGATGAATTGATCTTAATTCTGGAATTTCAAGATAAATATTGACTACCTCTTTGGTAATCAGAATTTTATTTTCACTTTTTATTGTCAATATATATATTGAATTATATAATTAGATGATACATTGAAAAATGTGAATATGATGAATTAATTACTATCATTTATCATAATTTTCATCATTTGTTTTAGCATCTTCCATTTCAGGAGGAAAAAAGTGAGTAATGCCAGAGTGTGGGGAAATATGGGCACAAATGCCCCATAATATATTCATCCCACCTGATTAGCGTTTATTCAGTGTGAGTACATTGTGCTGTTTCTGATCTGATGAAGTTTGGGACCTTGCCAAAATCTGGTATACTTATATGAGAAGTGAGAAGGTCCTTCTTCCTCCTAATCTCCTCAATCCTAGGAGAGTATGGGATCCTTCTCTGATTTTTGCAGGGCTTGAAAAGAGTCCTCAGTCCTAGGAAGGTATGCAGTTTTTCACTCTGTTATCGCAGGAGGGTATGGGATCTTTCTCTCATTAGAGAACAGTAATGCCCCTTTGGGGCAGGAATGTTGAGAGTCCTGTGTAACTTAGAATAAGACTTATTGATCACAGGAGGGTATGGGATCTTCTCTTTTCAATTCCTGTAGGGTATGGGATATTTATCTTCATTAGAGAAAAGTATTGCCACAGTGTGGTAGGACTCGGAATAGGACTTCAGGAACCCTGAAGATCAATGTAGTCAGTGCTGGTATGGCAGTAAATGAGGCTACAGCCTTCTTTCTCTGTTTTTAAAGCCATTGAGTTTGGAGGACAAGAAAATTCTCTCTAGCATGGTGAGATTTTTGAGGGAACCATTGTGTCCGATTTGGATTTACTTCTGTATTCCATGATGGCATGGGTGCTATCCCAAATGATTTCAAGGGGTCAGGAGTTTGCCAGGCATCCTAACAGGTGGTCTCCCCCTCTCTACATGGTAATCACTGGCATTAGTGTCCAGCTACAGACCACACTCTCTTGGAACCTTAAGACCACCCCACCCCAGGATGCCAAGGCTTCACAAATAAATATTTCAATGGGGTCCTGGGCCAGCTTCCCAGTCAAGGCTTTGGAGGTGCTGGAAATTAAGGCTTTCTTCAAAGGTCATACTTCCTCAGTTGCATACCATGATTTGAGGGACCAACAGCACCAGTCTGATACCACTGCATTTGGTCTGCTGAAACTGACAAGAAGCCTGGTCATCCTGACTGCCTCTTAGGAACTTCTTAAAGTTTTTCAAAAGGATGCAGCCTTAAGATTACCAGAAGCAAGTCCATCCCAGACCTCCCTATTGACTGGTGTTGGCTGTATGTGACAGTTAAAAGACCTAGGTGGGAAGCTGGGTGGCTGGGAGCAATAAGCCCTAAGTACTCATGCGATGGGAGGAGGTGCACACCAAGGCACAGTAGAGAGAATGGAAATAGATCAGTCTCCAGCTTTATACTCAGATTTTCCTGGCATCCAGACAGGAAGTTCTGGTTTATCAATCTTTCTGCCTTGAACATCTTCCTTTGGGAGAAACCATTCAAGATGGAGACTACCACCTCAGTCATTAATGCCTTAAACCCTTGGGCCCTTGGACAGGATGGTCTCTGTCAGCCATCAGAACACCTACCCTCACATCCTCATTTTTCCTTCCCATAAGAAATACCTCCATTTTTGCCTGAAGCAGAAATTTGTTTCCAGTTTCAAGCTCTGCTATTCCACCTAGTCTTCACCCCCAGAGCTTTTACCAAGATGATGGAAGTAGATACAGCCAACCTGATGTCACATAGCATCACCATCCCCCAGTACTTTTTGACTGGTTGATACAGTGTCCTCCTACAAGATCTGTCACACTGATGGTCCACAGTGACACAGCTGGGGCTTATGTTGAACCTCAAGAAGTCAGATCTGATCCCATATTAGGATTTTTTTTATGTGGGAATTAACTTCATGATGCAGCCGTGGGCAAGTTCACATCCCCCTGGACACTACAGACAGAATAGACAAAATTATGGCTCTTTTGTCAGCATTTTAAAGCTAAGTCCTGTTTGTTGACTTGCCTATATCTTTCTCTTCAGGCATCAGGCATCTTGAACTCTGCAGTTCCACCAAAATTTCTTTGCTTGTATCAGATTTGGTGTTAGGGTGCTCATCTGCTGCTGGAGGGGAAGGTTCTTCCGGGCTCATTGTCTTGGGAAGAAGTTACCTGACACATAATCAACTTGCAAATTCAGGCCATATCTCAAGCCCTTAATGATAACTCAGTCAATAAGGAATCTGTGTGTGATTGTCTACTCCAACAACACATCAGTGGTAGTGTACTGTGGGTGACAGGGGGGCACGCATCTTTATGGTCCTTCTTGGAACTTCCTCCACTGGGTAACCTCAAGGGGATCATTCTCAGCATCCACCTTAATCTGGGCAAATGGAATATTCTGGCAGACATTCTGTCCAGAAGGGTATGGTGTACTCAGAGAATGGTCGCTTCACCAATTCTTAGCAGTGGCTCTAGTAGGTTGTGGGGGAGACTCTTGGTGGACTTGTTTGCAACTAGACTGAACAACAGGCTCCCTTTTTATCTTCCTGGTCCTAAATCAGGGAGTCTGGGCAGTGGACACCTTCAGTCTGTTGGAGCTAGGGATCCTCCCCTTTCGATTTCAAGGAATGAATTGTCCATCCCATTAATGGAACTGTTGAAGCCTTGGCCTTGGCCTCCTAGTTTTGCTTATGTTGTGAGTCACTGATCGACATCACCTGTATGTTTACAACCTAAGAGGAAGGAGGGGATCCAGCCTTCTTTCCCAACATTCTTCAAGAAGGTTGAGAATCATTCTCATTCTCATGCCAAGTCTGCTGCTAGATACAGTCCCATAGCTGTGTGTGAGGAGTTACAGGATATGGATACTCCTAACACCCCCAACTAGGTCTTGCCTAAACAGAGAGACATGTGGTTGGAAAGTGAATGAGTGCAGGACAAACATATCCTGTTCATCCTACTGAACTCAAAGGCAAATTTTCTGAAGACCAGACTGAGACAGTGTATCCTCCACCCTTTAGGTCCCCTACCTCCTCACACCTGTTTACTTAGGCAGCAGATGATGAAGATATATGGTCTTTCAATAAGGCAGTAAATGAAGTTTACGCCTCTTCTTCCCCCATATTTTGTCCCAAGCCCTTGGGCTCAGGACTATCAAATTCTCTCCATGTTGTAGAGATTCTTAAGGCTGACTCATTCCAAGATCCCCCTCATTCCACTATGGCTTTCGAGCTGACTGAAAGGTTTTGAAAGGGGCAGGAGTGTGCTTGGCAGTGTAAAAGATGGTCTGTTGCCCCTTCTGTGCTGAGACCTCAGGTCTCTGTGGCTAGCTACAGAATGTACTCACCTGACTGGCCTCTTATGTCTTCCACCCACCCCTTGGATGTGGGGGAGTTACAGATTGGAATTATGATTGGGTTCTGGGCTCACCTTCCAAGTAGGAGACTGTAATTGCTGGAACTTAAGACCAGGTTGCTCATCACCATATTCTCACACATGAATCTTTTTATTTGCAGCCTCTTTCAGTCTTCAGAAGGAGGGATCTCTCCAGTCATGCTATAGTACCTGCTGGTAGTGTATGCCAAAATCTCACAGCATGCCTTGTCAGTGTCCAGGTTCTGTCAGCACAGCTGCTCCACCTCCATAGGGATGTTGCCCCTGATACTTCAGAAGTCTTGCTGGATTACAATAAGAATCTTCTTAGGGCTTTCCCTTGGAGGCAGATGCCTTCTTCAGTGGTCTTATCCTCTGCATGACATCCAAGGACCTGAAAGACCAATAACACTGGTCCCTCACATACTACTCCTGGCCTGTTGAAACCAGCCAGGAAGCATGCCTCTAGATTGCCCTTTGGTGCCATCAACAAAGTTCTTATAAGAGATGCAGCCATTTAAACCTCCTTCTTGCCTGTCTGAGGCTAGATGTGGTCAGTGGAGAAGCCCAGGGAGGAAGTTCATAGGCCCCTCTCCCTTCACTAAAGAGGGGTTGTGGGAAAACAGCCTTAGGAACTCAATCCCTTTCCATCCATCTCCCAAAGATTCCTATGGGTACATAACTAGTCCTTTTTTTAAGAGGTCTGGTCAGCTGTAATGGATGATAGGTGAGTCATATTTATAATAAAGGAAGGATGGAAGTCTCCTCTGGGAAGGACTCCTATTCTTTCCCACCAGTCAAATCTATCGCAGTCATGGGAAGAGGTGCACACTTATCAACAGAAGTGTACAGTAGAGAGGATGGTCTTCTGCTCCCAGATTTTTCTTGTATCCAAAAAAGGCAGAAAGTTTCAACTGATTATTTATCTTTCTACCTTGAACAAGTTTCTTCATAAAGAACCATTCAAGATGGAGACCATAGCTTCAGTCAGAAACACCATAAGCGCCAGTGACTGGGCAGTCTCAATTGACCTTCAGAATGCATACCTTCACATATTAATTTTTCTTTCTCGCAGGAAGTGCCTCCAATTTTTTCTGGACTGGAAGATTCCAGTTTCTTTCTCTGCCATTCAGCACAACCCCCTCCCCCCATCAAGCCCCCCCAAAAGCCTTTGTTAGATTGTTGTGAAGAGTTGCTACTCACTTGAGGTCATTGGGAATCCCTGTCTCAGTATTTTGATGACTGGTTAAGCCACAGTAGCCTCTTCAAGTTCCTTAGACAAGATCTTTATCATTGCTGGTTCATGGTAACCCGTCTGGGACTCATTCCAAACTTAGTGAAATTGGATCTGGTTTCATCTCTGGATTTCTTATATATGGGAATGAATTTAATCACCAGTGTGTCATTCTAGACAGAAGAGAGGGAATCCTATTATTTTTGGAGGTGCTGCAAGCCAGAGCTTTGTTGTGGGATTGCTATATATATATATCCTTGCTGTTGACCTTGAAAACTACAGTGGACCTGGTTCCCCTGCACCCCTTCCAGTTTCATCTTTGGCCATATTGGAAACCACACAGGGATCCCCTGACAGTTTGGATTTTTATGGGATTGGCATTTCACCACTGCTTGAGTTGGTTGCCAAATTGGGACTGGCTTGTGACCAGAGTCCCTAAACTTGCCCCAAAACTCCATGAAGGCAGTCTTTTAGGGGGGTGTGAACCATGAAGTAGTCGTAGTATGATAGTCTCCTTTGACAACACGCCAGTGGTAACATACCTCAGATGACAAGGAGGCATAAATGCGCCTTCTCTGTGCATGGAGGTTTGGAACCCGGGCTTCCTTGGAATGGATTACCCTCAGGGTTCATCAAATTCCTGACAAGAAGAATATTTCGGTAGACAGTCTGTCCAGAAGAGGCTGGTCTCTTAACCAATCCCTTTTCGGACTGTTCGGAAAGCATTGATGGACTTCAGAATGAGACTGAACAACATGCTCCCCATTTATGTCTCCCCAATCCCAGATTAGAAGGTCAGGGCAGTGAGTGCCCATAGTCTGATGTGGGATCATCTGTTTACTTATGCCTTCCCACCATTCAGAATGATTCCACAAGCGCGCTGCACAAAGTCAGGATCTCCACCGATCATTTAATTTTGATAACCATACAGTGATCATGGATCAGTGATTTTCTTGACCTGTTGGTAGACCATTCCAGGCCATTACCTCAGAGGAAGGACCTTCTGTTGCAGCACTACAGCAAATGCATATTTTGTTTTGGGCCAATAGTTGCAGCACATAACATGGCCTAAGCTACTACCAGCTTACAGTACTGGACATTCATACTGTAAGGTTGAGTATGTCCCTTTTTATACCAATTTTGAGGCTATCAGCCTCCCACTGCACTGGCAAAATTAGCATTACAATAATGACAGATAACGTATTAATGATATTGTCACTATTGCCAGATTCCCTCTTCCAATTGTCTGTGATGTTCCGCAAGTAGTCTGTATCTCCTAAGAAGGAAGACAGGTGCTGTGTATGGGCCTGTGGAAGACAGGTGCTGTGTATGGGCCTGTGGAAGACAGGTGCTGTATATGGGCCTGTGGAAGACAGGTGCTGTGTATGGGCCTGTGGAAGACAGGTGCTGTGTATGGGCCTGTAGAAGACAGGTGCTGTGTATGGGCCTGTGATGTGGAGAGACATGGGTCTGTCTTCTTTCCAGATGTGGACTTCTGACAAGTTCCATCTAATGGTAGAATGGAATTTTCATATATGGATAAAATAATTTCTGTCCAGACAGTAAAGCAATGCAATAGTGACAGGTAAATATTACATTATTAAAATTAGTTGTACTCCACCTCCCACCAAAAGGACTACAAAGAAAATATTTAAAAATGTAAACTTACCAATTTGGGTGATTTATTCTTAGTTGATCTTTTTTCCCCATTAATGATTGGATCCAAGCATCATTCTAAATTACTCTTTCTTGAAAATCCCATTGTTTAAGCAATTGAATATAAAAGATAATTTTAGTATGTTTATATGCATTTGTTTACAGCTGGTCATCCATCCCAATGATGTATCCATTTTCTCGAGTGTTTTCTGTACCCAGTACAGCCCTCGTAGTACTGATGTCAGTCAACATTTTCCTGGGCACAACTTCTACTCTGGCCACTTTCATTCTGGAATTTCTGGAGAATGATGATGCTGTAAGTCGCTTCTTCAGTTAAATTATATGCAAATTTACTGGTAATTATATATTTTTTATTCTGAATTTAAAAAGGAAATTCAGTTAACTCTATCCTATCCTGGTATTTATGCCAAAGACTTGACCTAGAAGTCCTATCAGGAATTTTGGAAAGATCTCTGTGTTCATATCACTGTTTCAAATTTAGTAAAGGAGAACTGTTGTTCTACTGCCGGCGTTGGAGTCTGCATCTGTACATATAGAATCATATGCATCTGTACATATAGAATCATATGCATCTGTACATATAGAATCGTATGCATCTGTACATATAGAATCATATGCATCTGTACATATAGAATCATATGCATATGTACAGCTGCACTGTACCTTAATTGCTTTTTCTTCCTGGGTCCCGGACAACAGTTTGTAATGGATTTACACACAAACACACACACACACACACACAATATTTTTATGTTCTTGGTTAAGTTTGCATTTAGCTCATGACCACATAGGTTTATAGCACTGTGTACACATACTGTTGTATACAATTTTTGTGCTAGAATCAGTAAAACTTGATGATTATATGCATTTCTATTAGTAACTCACCCTTACAATGAAAGGCCACTGTGACCTATATTTTTTACTTCACTGGCTTTGGTTAAATTTTGCATTTAGTTCATGACTGCATAGGTTGCATGCATGTTGTATCTATACTATCACTCTTCCTTACAAACAAAAGATTGACATCTCTGGTGGCCAAATGGTTAGAGCATCCGCCTCGGATGCAGGAGATCATGGGTTCGAACCCTGGCCGAGTCATACCAAAGACATAAAAATGGTACTAACAGCTGCCTCACTTGGTGCTCAGCATTAAGAGGTTAGTGTTAGGACTGGTTGGCCGGGTGTCAGAATAATGCGACAAGGTGGGACATCATGCTACATGTCTGTGGCATGATGCCCCGGTGCTAGACATCACTATAAACTGCCTCACTGCAGACATTGTAGCGATATGACTGAAAATTTTTTAAGCTACATTAAAAATCCAAATGACACATACACACACACATACAACAAAAGATCACTGTGACCCAGGTTTCACATGTTTCTGGTTTAAGTTTTATGTTTAGCCCATGACCACATTGGTGTTTTTACATGCTGTGTACATACTGTATTACCTTGAACCATGAAACATGGTAAGGTGACGCATCTTGATGTCTACTTCACTAATATACAAAAATAGATCACTTTGGCCCATATTTAACACTTTGTGGACTTTGATTAAATTGTGTGGTTAGAAAATTTTTTCTGGCACTACTGTCCAAATTATAAAACTTGATGATATGCATCTGTGTTTGTACCATACCCTTGCAATAATGCAAAGTCACTATGACTTATATTTTACACTTCACTAGCGTTGATCAAGTTTTTGCATTTAGTTCATGACTGCATAGTTTGTATGCATGTTGTGTCTTCACTATCACTCTGTCATGCATTGATTGGGTTATTATTGGCCACAATGTTTTATAAGACAAACCAATTAAATTTGTTCAAACTATTTACTGGATTGTAGTAACCTATAAGTAAATTACGATGCATAACATCTTCTTATTGATAGTATTAGAATATGACAGTATCCCAGGCAAAAGAAAGGTAAACGAATTTGTTTTATAGTAAAACAAGTAACTTTTGCAACCCTTCCAGTTTTCAGATAGTTACTTCCAAAACCTTATTTTTCCATTCTCACCCAACCAAAAAAAAAACGACAGGTGTTTTGGCACTGTTTAAGAACCAAATGTGGTAAAGGTCTATTCTTGTTCTGTTTGACTGAATGTCTAAACTGGTCCCAGCATGGAGCTTCATTTTGATTGGTTGGTAAATATATAGGGGCACATTATAGGGTATTATTAGACTTTTCAGATACATGTAGCTGATTATAAAGTACAATAGTCAGGTTAATATTTCAAGTAAATTGCGCTTGTAATGAAGATAAAAACTACTTCAGTTGATATTGCAGCAGTTTTAGCCAGTAAAAGAAAATCTTTTCACCTTCATTTTGTTTATTATTATTAGTAGTAGTAATATCATTATTATCCAAAATTTAATTTAGAAAAATGCTCAACTGTCTTATTATCTCCTCTACTTTTTATTAGTATTGTTTAGTCAAGATAGTATTGTAACACACACATCATGGAGAAGTTCTGAGAAGTTAATAATAATCCCCAGCTTCAAATGATCATGGATTACTTATCTTTTATTGAATAGCTGATCACATCTTGAAACTTAAATGATCAAATTTTTTTTTTTTTTTTTTTTCTTGCACTCATGTTAGTGGAAAGCAAGATACAGCAATCACCTTGCTGGCAGTTTTGACATCATCTGTTGCTGCGTGAAAGTTTTTTTCAAACTGTTAAAGTGTGTGCAACAGTAGATATAATAATCACTGTAGATTGATAAATATAGCCAAATATTTGTTTATTTATATTCATATTTTAGTTCATGTTTAAATTTGTATTTCATTAATTTACATATGTTAGGGTTTAAACATTATTTTTAAAACAAATGAATAATTGTCCCGTAATTCAAAGAGGATTCTGATTTCACCCTCTGTCTAGTCTCTAATTTGCATCACCCATGCATGATCACATACATATATAGTAAAAATGAATGCTGCAAAATAGCAATTGTGGTTATTTCCCAATGTTACTTTCAGTTTGGAGCATTAACTTCCACAGATAAGTCTTAATATTGTATTCCATTTAATTTTTGTCTGATAATACCCAGATTGACTTTATATCAAAAGGATTAAAAACAAAACCATCAAGTGTTCTGTCTGCATGAATTTTCATTGACAGGCATTTCAGTCACTTTCTCTGACAGAAGGATTTGTCAGATTTCAGAATTCCTCTGTTAATATTTGAAAGCTTCTTTTAAACAAATTTCTAAGTTTCATTCAAACTAAGGGACAGTTGGGTCATTGCTACATTTTTCTGGACAGCGACTTTTCTGGAAATATGGATAATGAAATTTAGTGAACATAAATATTATGCCTAAAGTATCATTATTTCATTTACTTATATTCAGATATAACCATTACCTCTAATGACTGAAACTTGATTTGAAAATTTAAGCGGAAATGAAGTTTATTCTTGTAATAAAGAAATTTGGATGTTATTTTTGGTCTTACCCTTTCTTCTTTTTTTCTTTCTTGGGGCAGATATATATGTAACCAGAACTTTATATTAGTACCTTAATAGCAGATGTGTGTAATGACACTAGTGGCCAGGGAGAGGTAAATATGAAAGAATTATCCAGTGGAAAGGACTATAGGCTCATAGAAAGATGCATTATGATTGTATGATAGTTTGTACTATTAATGGCCATGTTATCCATTCCAGGCAGACTGCCTAGATTCTGAAAAATTTGATGCTGGGATTTCCTGATAAGCATGCCCATGGGTTTGGCATCTTTGTGCTGTTCATGTTAGAGCCATGAAACTTGAAAACTGGAGCTTCTCTGTTATTACTAAGACTAACAACTAAAGAAGGTCACAATGATCTGCATTTGATACTTTACTAAGTAAATGTATTTCAATTTTCTGTGTCTAGCTGATGACCAAATAGAATTTTGCATGCTTTATACACACTAGCCAACACAGAAGGCACTTTTTGACCAGTACTGTTGAAGAAAGGAATGCATATCTTTATTGAATGGTAAACCTCTACATGTAAATGATTCTACATTGTATATTGTAATAAGTGACTTTTGACAGGTTAACTGGGTATTGTACATGTGTGTGATTGAGGTATTGATATTAAAGAGTGGATGACCATGATTTTATGTTAGGACTCAGCTGTAGTTACCAATCAGTGACCAATTACAAATGCATGAATTATGCTTCTGATAGTGGTCAGACTGGCTGCATCATTGCAAGCCATGTGTTACGGTTTGCTATGCTGCTTTGTAATGTGTTTACTTTGCCATCACCAACACAACAGAACAGTCTCCAGAAAATCAATGAAAGTGTTTTATTGATGAATAAGTGACTCTTTTTGCTAAAGAAACTTAGATTGGATCATTCAAAGAATATGAAAAATAATGTTGGGTCACAATTGCAAGAAAATTTGAATCACTCTCACAATGATTGGTTTAGGAGGTTTATGTATATTCATGAGAAATAAAATCTCAGCATACACAGTCACATGGATTATCATCCATGGCTTGCATACAGTGTACTAGTACTGGCTGTCACTCCAGGATTTCTTTTTTGTTTCCATCAAGAATTTATGATTGTTTACAAATTATTTTTCTATTTCTACTATTCTTGAATGGATACAGGGATACGTGTTTTTATATTCATACTGTATGTTGCTATGTGACTAGTCAGTCTTTGTTAATGGTGTGCAAACATTTGCCATAAATAGTGCTTTTTGAAAGACTTAAAGGCCTCTTGTTGAAACTCTACCCTTGTATTCCAACAACCTTTACATACAGCAAACCTTACATGTCCCTGAAGACTAGGAAATGTGTGCTAATGATAGGCATGACCTCCATGTTTCAGAGCCTGAAGAGTACCAATGACATTCTTCGTCAAGTGTTTCTGCTTCTACCTCAGTATTGTCTTGGACGTGGTTTGATTGACATGGCCAGAAACCAGCTCTACTCAGATGCTTACAAGAGATTTGGTATGTTGAACATGTATCTAAGTGCACTTTGTTTTATTAATAGCGTTAGTATTTTTGAGAGTATGAAAACAAAATGTATATTCCCCACCAAAAGGTAGAGTTTAGTATATTATGATGTCTGTCTATATGTATGTTACCTTTCTAGTTACAACCACTAACTTTATTTTGACGCCATCTACCTTTACCAAACTTTGTGGATGGCTTGGACTTTGGGTAAATAAAGCCTGTCAGATTTGTGGTCAGAAGGTCAAAGGTTAAAGTCACTGACTGAAAGAAGAGCCATGGTTTCAGCAAAGAAATTTTAGTCCTACTTAACAGGACTGAATAAACTTGTGGATTACTTGCATGTGGAATAAAGAAGAAGCTTGTGTCACAGAATAATGTTTTGACTTTTTAATTACCCCCACCCCAATGAAACCAATACAATTATATACACATTGATCTTTCATGAAACTAATTATGTAAGTTGTCATTAGTTGATATATGTATACTCCACACATATATTAGACACATGTTTTTCACATAAGAGGACATCTGCAAGTTTAAATTGTCTTTTCTTCAAGTGGTTGATATGAACCACCAACTAAATCACAAATATATGTCAAGTCCATGAACTTTTAACTCCTTCATTTGCATGTGCATGCAGGAAGACATTTGTTTTGCACATTAATTTTGCCATTCAGCCATTTTAGAATGAAGATGTCGCTTTTTGCTTTAATGAAAACTAGTATTGTCTTCATGTCTGTATTGCAGATCAAGTCATGCAGTTAATTTATTGTGAGTCAGTTGGAGTCTTTTAACTTTATTTTGAACCCTATGACACCCGTTGTTTGTTTTTTCAAGTCAGCCATGAAAGGTCATGTTCTGTGTGGCTGAAAAATGAAAAATGGTTTCTACACTGAATATTAAGTTCTTGACCACATACCTCTACTGAAGTTTGTGGATGGCTTACACTTTGGGTAAGAAAAAACTTACTGATTTTGGGGTCATATGATCAAAGGTCAGTGACAGTGTGACTAAAACAATAAAATGGTTTTTGCAGATTAACTTTGGTTCACAACCCCATGTACCATGACAAAAGTTTATGGAAGGCTTGCTCGTAAGGTGAGACAGAGACCAGTTGATTCTTGGGTCAGAGGTCAAGGTCATTGTAACTGATATATAGCTCATTTACCAAAATTTGGAAATAAACATATAGATTTTGGTTCTAATGGTGAAGGTCATGAAAAGTCTAATACGAAAATAATGGTTTCTGCACAGTGAGTTTAGTTTAAGACCTTGTACCTTGACTGAATTCAAGGTAATTAAGAATACATATTGGTTAATAATTTTCAGAGTCATCCATGCTCTTCTAATGCCTACAAATAGTACTATTAAACACAGTAAAGGTTTAATAAATAAATTATCTATTGGTTAAATGATTAATATCTTATGATTTAGTTCTCATTTTATTTAAGTCCTCAAGAGAGGTTTACTTACCTAAGTGGATAGGCATGAAAAGAGAGGTTTACTTACTTAGGTGGATTGGCATGGAAAGAGAGGTTTACTTGCCTAGGTGTATAGCCATGAGTAGAGAGGTTTATTTATGTAATTAGATAGGCATTGGTAGGGAGGTTTAATTACTAGATGGATAGGTATAGGTAGAGAGATTTATTTACCTAGGTAGATAGGCATGGGTAGAGAGGTTTATTTACCTTGGTGGCTGGGCAAAGGTAGAGAGATCTTTTTACCTGGATGGATTGGCATGGGCAGGGAGGTTTATTTGCCTAAGTGGATAGGCATGGGTAATAAGTTTTTTTTTGCTTGGGTGAATAGGTATAGGTAGTGGTTTACCTATGTGGATTTTGCCTAGATGGATAGACATTGGTAGGAGGTTTTATTTACCTATGTGGATTTTGCCTAGATGGATAGGCATTGGTAGGAGGTTGATTTACCTACCGTATATAATCACGTATAAGCATGTCCGCATATAAACTAACCCTCCCCAACTGAACAGGTATAAAACACTAAAAAGTGCATGACCTGCAGCTGACCCACAACACCGAGACATCTCAAGATGCACGCGGTAAATTCAAAATGCATTTATTTGGCAAACTTACAGTAACAGAAAGTACACGTATACTTATCTCGGGCTTGACATGTATGATTATTAAAAAGAAATTGTATAAACTTATTGGAAAAGTAATTTATTAAATTTTCTGTTCTCTTATTGTTTCTGCCTAATTTAGATTTGTGTATAATTTGATCGAATGATGACAAGAATTGAGCAATCGCGAGTTGCTGTAACACTACCTCTCCCTTCAGACCCAATTAATGTTTGTTTATGCATTATTGCATTGGACATTTACGTGAAATTGTAAATACCTAACTCATTAAAATTTGATCCCAGCATGACAACACAATGAACATCAATATGGTTTGATTCAACGCTCGCAATTAGACTACTGAACGTATTTACATAATGGTGCCACCGCATGTACATTGTAGGTTTGAACACGCTCTGAATGAAGTACATTCTGCTGAATGAAGTACATCCCTTGGAGTTGAATTATGGGCACCACTGCACTAAACTTTAATGTCTCCAAAATACAATAATGAAATTTCAGAAATAATCCTTCGAAAATTATGCTAATACCATAAAAGCTGAGTTGTAGTTTGCTTTGATGTAAGCGTCCTTACACTATACCTGTCAACTCTCACGCTGGGATAAAAAAAAATTTTGGGGTCATTCCTAGCCTACCTCCCGATTTCGTAATATCTCCCGATTTTTGCAGAGAACTCCTGATTATTACATCATGTCTTTGATTTTCATTTCTCCTAAAAAATAAAAGTCCTACATAAATAGATATATCATATGCAATCCATGGAAGCCATGTCCAGTTGTATCACCTCTGAATATTGTCGTGACGAAATAATTACTAGAAAGAATTCGCTTCTTCACTAAATAGGATGTTAAGTTTAAACATTATTCACATAAATTTATGATTTTTTTCATCAACAACAGTACAAAAATCAGAAAATAAACCAGAACAAAAAATAAACCACAACAATAAAACTGTCGGCAATTAATTTGAATCCCAGTTATGATCACTGTGAATGCTGTAGCTACATTCCCACCAAAGAAACTTACACGAGTGAGCACCTGACATTTTTATACCGTATATACAAACTTTAATTACCATTGTTAAATTAAAAGAAGGAATGAAAATATATACCACGCAGCATACGTGTCCTCAAAAAACTAATTCAGAACACGTTTTATAGTAGACAATACTAAATGCCTTATGAGTTGACAATAAGGGAAAAAGGTCAGATATACAGCGAGAGGAAAATCATTGCCACATGTACGGTACCGTGAGGCTGCCTGTACCTTTAGTTCAGCAGAATTGGTAATCCTTTATTTGCCAATCAATTGCTGGTGCTTGCATAACACACTGTAGTGTAGAACATGGTTTCTTTGAATCATGACGGATAGCCAGTCATCACAAAATAGTTGCATCGATAAGGATTAACTTTTAATTAGTCATGCTGGCTTTCTTGCTTGTTTAAGACTAACCTTTAGCTATTGTGCAGTTTGGTTACAGCTGACCAGAATATGAAAATAGGGCACATCCGGGGGGAAAAAAAGGTGCGTCACAGGGAGAAACTGCGCGTCCTTTGCGAATTTCGCCCATATTAGATTTGGAAGATCGATCAATATTTAGTGAAAACAAGGCTTTAAAAATGCCACAAAAATCCTCCCAATTTTAGGCCCCAATCACTCTTTTTTTTATTCAGTCTCCCTCCTTGGCTTTTGAAAAGTAGACCGGTATTCCTTACACCCCGTTTTACAAAACTACGGTAATCGTGCTAATATTATGGAATGAAAGGCAATTACACATCAGTGTAATGGTATAGCTGCCGGTCAAAATTCCCTCTTAACACAAGCCAGTTTCAGGGTTTTAATGAATAACTGGCCTGTATTGCTGTCAGAAAACTAAAGACAAATCCACCAACTAGGAACAAAGGAGACAAGGAAACATCAAGCTTTAAATTGTGTGGAAAGTTATGTTGTTGTTCAGCCAAAACACAAAACTAACATAGATTGACAATGAGCTTGGTTGATCTATGAGAATTTTAGCCTTTATTATTACCACTCTTCATGAACATATAAGTTATGCTGGTTATGTGCCTTGTACAATTAAACGTGTGTACCTTTTCATAAATATTACCTCAGTTTGTAGGATTGCTTACATCATTGAAAATGGGTAACTCGTGAGTGCATGATTCAACGTAAATGAAACAGCTGTTAAGGACTAGCTGAAATGTTATCTGGAAGAATGCAATTTGATCAAAACAATGAATAAAACAAAAGATGCATCTAATATGCTTGGTAGTAAATAAGGATTTAAGTGACGCTATGCACACTTTGCACTGTTTAAATACTGTACATTATAGTTCAGCCTGGTTTCCCAGGTAAATTCAACCGGCCCACAAATTATGAAGTCTGTATTTACCTTTATTTAATTTCGTGTTGGAGAAATCAGAAAATATGCACATGCAAAATAATAAAAAAAATCAACCATAGTACTTGATAACAGTTTAATTAGTGTCGGGTCACCAAAAACGAGTTTTTTTACATGCATATATCTTAGGGCACAGAAATTTTTTTTTACAGTAGTCAACAAAATGACTTAAAAATTGTCAAGTTTAGACATTGGCCCACAGATAAGCTGACCCCCTTTCTTCCAGGCCTTTATTTTTTCCTAAATTATTCGGCTTATACGCGAGTATATACGGTATGTGGATTTTGTCTAGATGGATAGGCATTGGTAGGAGGTTTATTTACCTGTGTGGATTTTGCCTAGATGGATAGGCATTGGTAGGAGGTTTAGTTACCTACGTGGATTTTGCCTAGATGGATAGGCATAGGTAGTGGTTTATTTACCTGTGTGGATTTGGCCTAGATGGATAGGCATAGGTAGTGGTTTATTTACCTGTGTGGATTTTGCCTAGATGGATAAGCATAGGTAGTGGTTTATTCACCTGTTTGGATTTGGCCTACTAGATGGATAGGCAGTGGTAGGAGGTTTATTTACCTAATATATGGCTAGGCATGGGTAGAGAGGTTTATTTACTTTGAGTATAGAGTTTTGGTTAGAGAGGTTTATTTACTTTGAGTATAGAGTCATGGTTAGAGAGGTTTATTTACTTTGAGTAGAGTGGCATGGGTAAAGAGATTTATTAAATTTGAGTAGAGAAGCATGAGTAGAGAGGTTTTATTTACTTGGAGTATAGATACATGGTTAGAGAGATTTATTTACTTTGAATAGAGAAGCATGGGTAGAGAAGTTTATTTACTTTGAGTAGAGTGGCATGGGTAGAGAGATTTATTTAATTTGAGTATAGAGGCATGGGTAGAGACATTTATTTAATCTGAGTAGAGATTCATGGGTAGAGAGATTTATTTACTTTCAGTATAGAGGCAGTGTTTTACCCATGCATCATGCGTCAAATACGCAGACTTTTCTGATTTGATGCACAAAAATCGTCGCCATTACGTAAATTGACGCACCCCAATGTTATGTTTTGCTGATTAACACAAAACAGAGGTTTGGTCTAACTACTTTAAAGGCTAGGTTACAATTCTCCCAAACAGGAAAAATACGCACACATCAGTTTTTTAATGCTAATGTTATCATAATAAATATGGATACAACTGAGTGTGGAGCCTAGAGCTGACCTTACGTGACCTGTAACTGTCACATTATTTGTAGCAACCATATGTTAGACCTGTATAATTACCACACCCAGGAAAGAGGTGGAAACTAAACACATGATTTTAAAGTGATTTTCACGAGAAATTATTATTTTATGCCCAACCTTTGTAACGCAACAAAGCAACAATTTCCATTTGCTCAATTGTCCATATGCCTTGCGTTGTTCCAAGATACTGTCAGCGTTTGACTGAAAATGGCGTCAGCTACAAAAAGATTGAATTAGATCCAAAACAAACAAAAATTATCTTTTGGACCACATTTACGACCAACTGATGATGATAATATTGTTATTGAACCAATGGAGTCTTCATTGTCCAAAGATAAGGTAACGGTCACTTGTAAGATAAAACGTAATTTTGTGCAGCAAACATTGAAAACATACATCTGGTTACGTTTTTGAAAAGAAGTTAAGTGAAGAATATGAAAGTGAAGATGCCTTTATGTTTTGCCATATATGTACAGATGCTGAAAAAACTCCATGATCAAAAGGTGCAAAAAAATAATGACTTTCAGAACAGTCCATTGACAAGGCATGCTGGGTTGCCAGAACACAAACTGCTGATTGAAGGTCCACAACACCAGGCAGATTTGAATGCAGTTTTACAAAAACAGTCTTCCAAACAAGACATAGCATTGAAAGTGCTACATAAGTGTGTACATTGGCTGAATATAGAAGACATCCCTTTTTTAAAATACAAATCTCTTCATAATTTAATACATGACTTAATGGCCAAAGAAATTGATTCCATTGGCATTTTGAAGAATTCCACCATTCAGCATGATTTGGCTACTACCTGTTCAGAGTTACTAGAGAGCCTACCAAATGTTGTTGAGGGACAGTCTTATATGTGACCTGCAAAATTTGCCATTTGTGACAGCATTGGCAGATGAAAGCACTAACATGGCGAACAATAAATGCCTTGTCATATATGCTCAGATTATTTTTGATGACGTGAAACCATCAACAAGATTTTTAACAAATATAAAATGTTGAGATGCTTATGGCAAAGGAATTGCCTTATTGGCTTTAGTCATATTCTATAACTAATATTTTTATTGTGTATTTAAACAATATAATTATTTTTTAAAAAACTACTGAAGACTGATCATCGGCGTGAATAAGACTCATAGGTCTGGATTTTGACTCACTGTTTTTTGTCTTGATGAGGCAAATGACTTACATGAAGCCATTGTAGATAAAACACTGTAGAGGCATGGGTAGAGAGGATTTATTTACTTTGAGTATAGAGGCATGGGTAGAGAAATTTATTTAATTTGAGTATAGAGGCATGGGTAGAGACATTTATTTAATTGAGTAGAGATGCATGGGTGGTGAGATTTATTTAATTTGAGTAGAGTGGCATGGGTGGAGAGATTTATTTAATTTGAGTTGAGAAGCATGGGTAGAGAGGTTTTATTTACTTTGAGTATAGAGTCATGGTTAGAGAGATTTATTTACTTTGAGTAGAGTGGTATGGGTAGAGAGATTTATTTACTTTGAGTATGTAGGCAGTTATTTGACACAGTTACACAGATACACAAGTGTATTGTTCCAGTTTACAAAATACAGTTAATTGACAATTTATTGTGAAAGTTTTATCTGTTGATACCTGCAGGTGAAGACCGTTTCGTAAACCCTTTCAAGTGGGACCAGGTGGGCAGGAACCTGTTGAGCTTATTTATGTTGGGAATTCTCTTCTTTGCTCTCAACCTCCTCATTGAGTACAGCTTCTTCATCAGAAGAAAGTATGGAACACATCTTACTATATAGTTCTAACAACCTCTAATGATATATTAAGTAATTCAAGGGAAATATAAATGAGTGCATTTTATCACCTTTAAACAAGCAGCTGGATAAAGACAATATATGGACCTTGTCTCATGCAGTTTCAAATGCATACTTTGAATGTCCAGTGTATACACAAAACTATATAGATGTTTTGTTCAGATATAGAGGAAAGAACAAGTTTTATATGACTTAAGGATATTCATAAGGCATATCAACTGAGTTCTTCCCAAACTCGGAACAAAATATGGATTTTCGTTGTATTTATTACCTACTCCCTCTGTTATGCTTTTGTGATATTTTTAGCTTTACAGTATGAAGTTCAGGCAAACTAGGATCTATAAATGTTTGATTCACTGCAACTAAATATGTTGACACACTAGCATAAGAGACAAACTAAAGTAGTTCCTGGTTGGTTTTTTGATTTGTCAAAATCCTAATTAATTATTAAGATTAAATGGGTGTGTAATAAATTATATTAAAGCAGGAATAATGGGATTTCAAGAATTAGAATAAAATACCTGTATGATGTTTTCTTTTCAAATTTCTTCTACTTAATAGAAAATTTATTATTCTTCAAAGCATTTTCAACATTACAAGAGAAAGATGGTTTTTACCACTGCATTGTTGACATGCAGTCAGTGGGAAATATAAAAATATTGTCTGTATTCTATGAATGTAACAATCCCTATGGCTTTCACTACAAGTGTGTTATACAATTCAGTTCCTTCAGACAATTTATAGAAGTAAAAATGTATTAACAAAACTGGTAAATTTTGCTGTGATGTGTTATCTGACAGGAAGTGAAAATTTACCATTCCAACTTGAATTATAAATCAAAATTTCTGTGTGGGCATAAAAACATTTTGCACCTAGTCTACAAAATGGACAGGCAGTTTACATGAAAAGTCCTTTCTGTCAAAAGTACTGCTACATCAGTTCAAAACAAAAGTCATTAATAAAGTTACATTGAAATTTGGTCTTTCTTTTGATCAGTGTTATACAAATACTTACTAATAAATCTCTAATTCTGATAAGCACTTGTTAAAAATGGATCTAATTACAACTTACATAACTTGACTCAAACAGTCTTGTTGGTGTTCCAGGGATAAGCAGCCAAAGAAACTCCCAATTGATGATGATGAAGATGTGGATGTGACCAGAGAGAGAAAGCGAGTGTTAACAGGAGGAGCCAAGGATGATATGCTAAGGATAGAAAACCTTACCAAGGTAACTGACATTCTTATATACTGTTGAACCTAATTCAGTCTAGCTTAAACATGATTCAGTTAAGCATTCTGGACCAGTGGAACTGGTGTGTAAACCAGATCAAAATCTCTCCAGACCATTTACAATAAAAATGTTGCTAACTTTCTTGAACCTGTTATGTAATCAGCAATTTTGCAGCAAGGGTCATTAATCCATTTCATCCTATGTTGACCCTTTGCATATGTTGTTAACTGAAAATGTTTTGAATAAGTGCCCTCTCCCTAATGAAAGAGTTACTACCCTTAGCTAGATAAATCAACTGACTAAAGAAGAATTACTATCCTCCGCTAGATAAATCAACTGACTAAAGAAGAATTACTACCCTTTGCTAGATAAATCAATTGACTAATGAAGAATTACTACCCTTTGCTAGATAAATTAATTGACCAATGAAGAGTTCATTACATTTATTAGGTACTCAATATGGCAGCTTTCATGATGTCCACATGTCTTGACTCGAAAGAAGCTTGTTTGTGAATGGTTTAAATTAGAGACACTGACACAACTTGTGTCGTTGTCTTTAGAGGCAGTGGAGATTATTTCCAATGTCTACATGCTAAATATAACAAGCAATCTGATTGGATTTGAATACTTAAAGGAAATATGTTCATGAAAGCAAAACTGATGCCTCCGCCCACCACTTTCCATTGCTATGAGAAAAATAATGTCATCATGTGAGAATGATAGGAATGGAGAACCTAAAATATTGAAAATAAAAGGATTTGTGTTAAAAGTGCAACAAAAGCAGTTCATAAGCTTTTAAAGTCACATTTAATGTTTTTGCTCACAACCTTGTGTCCACTTCTAGACTTGAAATGGCAACATGTGACCTTAAAAAGTTTGTCAGTGATCATGAAAATTGGGTCATGGTCAATAAAAGCCAATAAGGCCTTGGAATTTTTTTTGTCATTTGCATGTTAAAATTAAGTTAGATTTGGTCCTTTCATTTTGGAGATACTGTGCTCAAAAGTTGACTTCTAAGTACAAAATATTGTCATATCACCTAAAAAATTCAGTCATTATTAGCAAAATCTTGTCAGATCTTGAGATTCTCTCAGAGCATCCACGTGTCCTGTTTGGTGTAGTTTAATAGTTCTTGAGACATTTTGAGTGCATGCCTAACAATGTACAGATAAAAGAACATATGAAGAGACAGCACAGAACTAATATGTCTTCACCTGTCAGGGGGAAGCATGATCAGTATTAGTGAATGTCTTCTATAAAACTTTGGCTGATCATTTCTATCCATAAATATTTTTAGGTCTACCATATGAGAGGGAAGTCAAAAAGTGGTTTGGCAGTTGACAGGCTATGTGTAGGAATACCTAGGGGTCAATGTTTTGGACTTCTAGGGGTCAATGGGGCTGGAAAGACCACCACCTTCAAGATGCTTACGGGGGATGTCAGTGCCACCAAGGGCAATGCTTATGTTGAGGGATACAGGTTAGAGTTTTGTGTGTACAGTTGATCCTGACATTATTTGCATCAGACAGCGTTAATGGTCCTGATTATGTCTGTTGGTTTTGATGATCACATAGTACTCACACAGTGAATATCAGTTGGACATTTGTAGGTGAAATGGAGATTGGTTTTAAAGATACAGTAAGAGACCATCCTTTGGACAAAAATTAGTCTTTCAAGACAATTGGTCTCTTGACAGAGGTTATCAGATTATATAACAAGATTGATTTTGGGCCAGTATCCACAAAACTCAGCTTGAGTGTACATTCAGTTATGAAATCTTAAGAATGAGAGAATGCATTTATGTGCTAAAACTTACTGCATAAATCTATTTTGAATCAAAATATTGTCAAATATATGTAGTGTGTTTCATGCATGTTTCACAAATTCTGTATTAACCTTGGAAGCTGTATTTGAGTTTTGATTGGCAATCAAGCTAGGGAGTTTCATGAATATAGGACCTTGTAATAATTCACAGGTCTCTCCAACCAGTGGTCTCTCAAGTCATTGTCTTGCTGTATTCTTATTATTCTTTAATATCATATTCACAATGTATTCACTAATAATTCTCTTTACTGTCAGTATCTTGAAAGACATGGTAAAGGTCAGGAAGAACCTTGGTTACTGCCCACAATTTGATGCCCTTGACCCACTGATTACTGGAGTGGAACATCTGAGGTTCTATGCCAGATTGAGGGGTATTCCAGAGAAAGATGTGAAACAGGCATGTACATGCAGTATAACAGTGTGTATAGGTTATTGTATATGTAAAGGTGGATGAGTTGTTTTGGCATTTGACTGACACTTGTGAGCTGACTACAACAAAACAAGCCCAACCAAGATATAACACAGCAAACACACAAATAAAGTTTTCTTTAATACTATAAATTATGATCAGAATCAGTTACCATTTCTCTTGAAATTACACAAAAGAAAACAATTACAATTTGTTGTAAATATGCTGTTTTTATTCTTTACTAAACTTCATTCATAATTTCAGCATGAAATGTATAAATATTTTAGGCAAGTTGAATGATGTTTTAATGTAAAGGGTTGAATGATGTCATAAAATAAAGAGTTGAATGATGTCATAATATAAAGAGTTGCATGATGTTATAATATAAAGAGTTGGATGATGACAATATAAAGAATTGAAAGATGTTATAGTGTAAAGAGTTGGATGATGACAATGTAAAGAGTTGGATGATGTCATAATGTAGAGTTGGATGATGACATAATGTAAAGAGTTGGATGACATTATAATGTAAAGAGTTGAATAATGACAGTGTAAAGAGTTGGATGATGACATAATGTAAAGAGTTGGATGATGAAATAATGAAAGGAGTTGGATGATGACATAATGTAAAGAGTTGGATGATGAAATAATGAAAAGAGTTGGATGATGAACTAATGAAAAGAGTTGGATGATGACATAATGTAAAGAGTTGGATGATGAAATAATGAAAAGAGTTGAATGATGACATCATGTAAAGAGTTGGATGAGACATAATGTGCATGTGTGTGTGTGATTTGGATTTTTAATGTAGCTTTAGCAATTTTTCAGTCATATCGCTACAGTGTCTGCAGTGTAGCAGTTTATAGTGATGTCTAACAAGGGGGCATTATGCTGCAGACATATAGCATGATGTCCCACCCAGCTCCATTATCTTGACACCAGGCCAACCAGTGTTAACACTAGTACCATTTTTATAAGTATTGGGTATGACTTGGCCAGGGTTCAAACCTGCAACCTCCCGCACCTGAGGCAGATGCTCTAACCACTAGGCCACCAGAGCAGTCATTATATAATGTTAAGAGTCAGATGACATCATAATGTAAAGAGTTGGATGATGTTATAATGTAGAGTTGGATGATGTTATAATGTAAAGAGTTGGATGATGTTATAGTTTAAAGAGTTGGATGATGACAATGTAAAGAGTAGGATGATGTCCTAATGTAGAGTTCGATGATGACATAATGTAGAGAGTTGGATGATGACATAATGTAGAGAGTTGGATGATGTCATAATGTAGAGAGTTGGATGATGTCATAATGTAGAGAGTTGGATGATGTCATGACATAATGTAGAGAGTTGGATGGTGTCATAATGTAGAGAGTTGGATGATGTCATAATGTAAAGAGTTGGATGATGACAATGTAAAGAGTTGGATGATGACATAATGTAGAGAGTTGGATGATGTCATAATGTAGAGAGTTGGATGATGACATAATGTAGAGAGTTGGATGATGACATAATGTAGAGAGTTGGATGATGACATAATGTAATCAGTTGAATGATGTCAATGTAAAGAGTTGGATTATGTCATAATATAGAGAGTTGGATGATGACATAATGTAGATAGTTGGATGATGTCATGATGTAAAGAGTTGGATGATGTTATAATGTAAAGAGTTGGATGATGACAATGTAAAGGGTTAGATGACATCATAATGTAAAGATTGAATGATGTCATAATTTAAAGAGTTGGATTATTTCATGATGTTACAGTTTCATAACATCATTATGTCACAATTCACATCCTTATCAGCAAATATATTGCTTGATGATGACATATTTGGGAAATGTTTTTCTGTAATAAGTATGTGGGACAAAATAAGAGAGTATATAATAACGTAAAACATTGATTTTCTGGACTTATCATGAGACATGGACTTTGCCAGATTATACAGAATACATTGCATATATTTGGACACTGTTTAACCGTTTGATTCAAAAGTCCAGAAAAGTGACATCCTTATAATTATACCTACATTTTAGCAAGGGATATTTTGATATACACCTGTCTGCCCATCAATCTATCCATTACCCTATTTTCTAAACCTCTGGATAGAACTTCACAAAACTTGGTAGATATTTTACCCTTGGGATAATCATCTACATGAGTGGTGTCATCTTAGTCTATGAGAAGGGGTGTAAGGTAAGACAGATGTATAAACATTTAAGTTACAATGACATTTTCAAATATTTTATTTGAAACTTTATATATAAAGTCATATTAGAGCTGTTCCATTTAAACATACATGGGACCCAGGGAAGACAGTTTTTTAAAACTATATGCCAGGGTACTTTGGTTTCACAGAGTCATATTAAAATGATAAGAAAATTCTAAATTGCATGTATGGTTAAGTACCCCACTTTAAAAGTGCCTTCCCTGGGTCCCATATATGTTTTAATTGAACAGCCCTTAGGAAAACGCATGTTGTATGTGATCAGTTCTGCATTATGACCTTGTTCTTGGATTGCATGATTTGGTGGAGAAAGAGTTTGGAATGTGCAGTAAAAAGTGGACATCTTAATATGACAATTCAATGCAGTTGCTCTAGTTGACATTTTACTTTACTTTTGTATCTTAACAAAGTTGGTTTGGTTCATCATGGATGTATTAACAGGTTACCACATTCATGGCATAATATGTATGAAACCATTCATTCATTGGAAGTTCCATGAATGTATTGACAGGGTACCACATTCATGGCACAATAATACATATCTGAAACCAGTCATTCATTTTAAGTTCCATGAATGAATTGACAGGTTACCACATACATGACACTACAATACATGCCTGAAACCAGTCATTCATTGGAAGTTCCATGTAGCATTGTCTTCTGTTGTCTCACTATTAATATGGTTAAAACACAATATGAGTGGAAACATGCTAAAGGATGTCAATTAAATGTAGGATTGTTTAGATGAATTAATAATTTAGGTAATCAGTCCTCATATAATTCATTCTCTATGAAACCATTGTTGTACATTGTCTGGCCTGCTTCAGAATCTGATTTTAATCATTTATTAATAGCATGTACATTGATATCTGACATACCTGCCAGAACACAACCTCCCAACCCACCTGACATATTCATGTTTATAAAAACATGAGTTTCAGTCAATTTTATTTATTATAAAAAGCAACAACAGACAAAGCAACCTTTTTTTGACATTGTGATTTATACCCATAATTTTGTCGCATGTATAGACAAACAGTCATGCTTAATGCTCATGGAAACCATGAGGCTGTTTATGCAACTTTATTGAAGCAGAGAGATAAACAACTACCACTCCAAAGATTACTTGAATGACTGAAAATAGCTAGGGTGATTGTGTGTTGCTAGTCCATTGAGCACTGTTGTGGGAGAACCCATTGGGCTGTTGGGCTACTTTGTTTAGGTAAAGTACACCAAATGGAGCAACCCAGTTTATTTTGTAATTAGGTAAATTAAAAATATGCTTGTTGAAGAAACCAAAAAGTTGGTACACTTTATTGCCTTGAATAAGTATGTTATGTCATCTTAAAGATTATTGACTAGTTTTTGATTAGCAGCAAATTTTCTTTGAAACTGATTTTACTCCAAGCATATAAAATGCAAAACATGATAAAATTTAAAACATAATTTTTTTAGTTGTTGGAATAATCAAGAAGTGTGATTAATTTTACAAGGCAGATGTGGGAATATGCAGTTGTGATTCAGGGAAGGGTGAGCTATCTTTGTAGGAAGTAAAGCCGAGCAAAATTATATTTCAGAATTCCAGTCTCATGGAGTTTGACTGGTGAAATATACAAGCGAGGGAGAGCATTTTATTCTTTGCATGTACTGCAAACACCATTTTGACATTGTCAGTGTCATCTGCCTTCAGGAAAACCAAGATTTAACATTCTAACTAATGTGGCCATTGCATGTTGGATGCTTCCTCATAGCATTTCAGAAAGATCATCTTCAGTGCTGTCAAAAATTTTGCAAGTTCTTTAGGGAAGTTGAACAATAATAGTCTACAGTTCCTAATAAGTGCAAAGAAGAAAAAACTCTGGACACTTGAATCATCTTCATACCCTCCACTAAACTATAGAGTGCAGCAAAAACTGCAGCTAATTAAGACTATATTCTGCTGTTCAAAGGATTTAAAAGACATGGTGTATTTTTCATTTAATATATGTACAATTGTCATTATGTGTGCACATGTATTTGTGTTTGCATGTCATCATGGTATATAACAATGTTAAGTCTACTTACTATTTTTTATTTGAAATTGTATCAAACACATCAAAGAAAGCAGATATTTGGGTCTTTTCAATTCAAATAGGAATTTCCAGTCATTTTCCATATGCTTTACATACATAGTGTAAATAACTTATTTTCAGTTGTTTGCCACATTTTTTGGAGGAAGGGGGATCAGACACACACCCTTGGGATAACAAAACATGCTTTATGAGTCACAGAAATCCTTCAACACTGCCTGGATGATTGGCACGTATGACTCTGCCCTTGTGCAGTTTCATACAAGAAAAGATACTCCTTCAGACTCCAACTTTTAAGCTTTCATGAACTTATGGTTTCTATCATTGAGGCTTGGTCATATGTGGCTGGAAGTCTCATAAACCTGGTCTTAGCTAGTTACTTGAGAAAAGTCCTCTGTAGATAGCAGACAGATCATATCCACAGTCAATATTTGGACCACCAGCCATGAGCTTTATGGTATATTCTTTCTTTCAGTGTTGTCGTATGACCAGCTCAGATCAGGTCATGTGACTTTAAGCCACATCTAAAAAAGGCTTCACGATAGGAACCAAAAGTTTATGAAATTTTGAACATTTGACGCTAATGAAAGGTATCATTTTGTTCGAAATTTCTGAAATTGATGGTAGTATGTTTATAAGGACTGTTGATATACCCTATAATATTTGCTTTTTTAAAACTGATTTTAAAGAGTTTAAATCAGTTAAGATTCCATTGAAGCAAGGTCAGTTACTTATATTTTGTCTGTTAATTTTGGTATCCAGCACTTATGTTGGAATAATTGTTCTGTTTTTTGTTTCTTTTTCTGTTTTCAGGTAGCAGACTGGGCAATTCATAAACTGGACCTGGTTAGATATGCTGATAAAGTGTCAGGAAGTTACTCTGGAGGAAATAAGAGAAAGCTCTCAACAGCTATTGCTCTCATAGGCAATCCAAAGATCATATTCTTGGTATGTTCACATTTTCTTATTGTTATGCCCCCATTTAGAGATGCAGGTAGTGTGTAGGATTGACTTTGCTAGATAGATTACATTGCAATTCTGACTTATGGATTGATGATGCCTGACCATCCTTATGTCATCAGCACTATTTAGTGAAAATTAGGTTACTGTGACATAAATTTAATGGGAAAGTGATTTTAGTTAATCTTTGCATGAAGCTCATGTTCTATGGTACTGTCACCTGGGGGAATCTCACAACCTGATAATTAGACCGCTCCGGTGGCCTAGTAGTTAGAGCATCGTCATCGGATGCAGGAGGTTGCAGGTTCGAACCCTGGCCAAGTCATACCAAAAGACTTCTACAAATGGTACTAAAAGCTGCCTCACTAGGCGCTCAACATTAAGAAGTTAGTGTTAGGACTGGTTGGCCTGGTGTCAGGATAATGTGACTGGTTGGGATATCATGCTACATGTCTGTGGTATGATGCCCCAGAGCTAGACATCACTAAAAACTGCCACACTGCAGACATTGGAGCGATATGACTGAAAAATTGTTAAAGTTACATTAAAAATCCAGAACACACACACACACACCTAATAAGTAATTGGCCCGATTCAAACTGCCAATCATACTAATGCTTTTGATCAGTTATTGTATGTTTAAGCATCACACCTCCAGCAACCTTGTCATCTGCTGTTTTCTTATGAAAACCTGTTGCCTTGCCCTTGGATGAACCCAGGCAGTCGATCTGGGCTGAAGATATTGTATTTAACATATATTTTTTGATTTATTATATATTTCTTCATAAGATATTGAAATATATCAGTGGGAGAAAAATGATACTGCCACAATGGTGATACCACATTTATTGCCAAAGTTGTAATACCACTTTTATTGCTACACTGGCAATATCACTTTTGGAGCTACTTTCTTTTCCCATTTAGGAAATATATATGTGCTTACGTATGTTATTCAAACCTGTATTTCCATATTTAGCCCTATTTAATTTTTATTCTTCTGCTTTTTTTTCTCTCCTCCACCCTTCCTATCTCTCTCTTAACACCAGAATGAACAGATCTTAAAATACGTCAGCTGTAGACCCACCACTGTATATTTATGAAGTCAGTGAGTTGCCATCAAGAAATGCCTAAAACAAACTCCAAACAGCAAAAGGTAGACTTCAAATATTAGCTTTGTTAATTGGTTTTCTAGATCAATTATAGAAACTGTCAGTGACAGAGCTTACATGACCTAATTCTCTGTGTCACCCATACAGTATAATATTGTATAAGTGTAATTCTCTACAACAAATGGTTCACATTTTTAAGAAAAAAATCATGGTTAAATATAGCAATAACATTTTAAGTAGAAATTTTAACTTGCACAAAAAATGATAGATAGATTGGGCATTGATTAGTGTTGATTGCAAACTTAAATTAATTGACAGATGAAAATTGGATGCAATATCTGCTATCAAATTAGACTGCATGCTTGCCAAGGCCACACAAACATTCCAGTTTTAATGTAAAAATAAAAAATAAAGAATGTCCCTACGAGTAAACTCACAATCATTAAAATATTTTGTCAAAAGATGTTGTGCTCCGAAGTTTGTCAGATAGAACTGCACTGTGATGTTTCTATTTTTTTTGTATTTCTCCACCCCAACAGTATCAATCCACATGTGAAAGGTCTTACCAAAAGTAAAAACTTCTTCGTTTTCATATGAATACAGTCATTAATTTGACCAAATACACAATTTGAAGCATATGTACTAGTGAAATTTGTCAAACATTTCTATCCATGAATTTTTGTACAATTTAGGAACTTCTGTTTATTGAAACAATAATTCAGCTGTTAATCACACTTGCACAAAATGAAGAAAATCAATGCAAATATATGGTTTTTGCCTTTAAAATTTAATAAAAAGAGAATCTACATTACTTTGAGTAGCTATATTGAAATATTTCACAAGTGAAAGTGGGAACATTTTGTATCCTCAATATATCACACATAGCTTTCAGCACAAGCCAGTGAATATAAAACTGTTGTGTGGATTTGTGCTTGGAGATTATGAAGTTACTTTTACTGTGTATAGAGAATAAATAAATGTGAAGTACTCCAAAAATTTAATCAATAAATGTGAATTATTTAATAAATAAATAAATAATTGTGAAGTACTCCAAACATTAAATAAATAAAAGGTGAAGTACTCCAAAAAATTAATAATAATTAAATGTGAAGCAATCACCCCAAAAAATAAATAAATGTAAAGTACTCCAAAAAATTAATAAATAATTAAATGTGAAGTACTCCAAAAATTGAATAAATAAGTCAATGTGAAGTACTCTAAAAAATAATAAATAAATAAAGGAGAAGTATTCATTAATTTAATAAATAAGTAAATACAATTTTAACAAATGCATGCAGACTGAGATGCACAAGACAATAAATTCAAATGATCATGAGAGGGAAGATAAGGGTGGGGGTGGGGTCTTTTCAAATTTAAGTGCACAAATCTAATCCCAGGCTTCAATTTATTTTAGAATTAAAGATTGAGACATGCAGTAAGTTTCTGAGATTTTTCTGCCAGATGTGTGATGGTCATGTATAATCTATTGCATTTCCTCAGGCTTGTTCTGATCAAAAATATTCTACCTGAAATGTCAACCTGGTTATCCCCAACTTTAGCAATTTTTAAAGATTTTGCTTAACCACCTTTACTAAAAGCTCTTGCTTTCTAGTGCTGGTGGAGGGCGGCTTTGTAAGATAAATTTCTGAGATAAATCATTGTGATGACAGTCGAGACCAGATAGTATCCTTATATCTCTTGATTAGCTTGTTTTAGGTTTCAATTGAGTGGGACCATGTAATTAGTGGGCATAATTATCTTTAATATTGCCTCTGATAATTTTGTAGAGTTATTAGTGAAAACTATGTTACTGTGACCTATATTTCATTGTCCAGTGATTTTTACTGACCTTTGGATTGAGTTTCTCTAGGTTATAATTTTTATTTAGGTCATTTTCTCAGACATTATTACTCACAGATTTACATGTAAATAAATTGGTACTTAAATGTGTCATGTGGAGTACATTTTCTCATGCATTATAGCCCATTATGAAGCTACCTTAATTTGTATTTTTAGATGTGTCATGGTGAGTACTACACCAATCACTGAAAATTTAAATCACTTTGACCTATATTTCAGTCTAGTGATTTTTGTTAACCTTTGTAATTAGTTCATTTTCTCAGGCACTATTGCTTATGGGGTTACATAACTTTGCATGTAACTGCAGCATGAGACATACTACAGACATCATTTGAAACTTGGTCACTTTGACCTATATTTCATGATTCAGTGGTTTGTGCTTACATATGGGTTGAGTTACGTTTCGCTTCGATAGTTTGCATTTAGATCATTGAGTCACATAAGTTGGTATCTAGATTTTTAGGCTAGATTTGTAGGTCAGTGGTTCAAAGGAACCCAAACATCTACAAAGACTAGTACCTGTTGAATAAAAATGAATTTACAGCATCCATGGTTGCAATCCAGCAATACAGCCATTCATAGTTTTCTTGCACATAATTGAGTGTGTCTGCCTTTCTGTGTACAACATTATTGGATTCAGCTAGAAAAGACTTGTAATTAATGTCTGAGGTGTTCAAATAAACTTTCTAAAATTTAGGGAAAAAATGTTCATGTCTTTGTAACTGTTAAATAAAATTACTTTGTAATTTGCAATTTTCATTTTATTTTATTTCTAATTTGAATATATAGATCCAATGATTGTAGTATACATATTATTAAATGGAAACATTCCTGCACTTGGTAATTAAAAACAAAATAAGACATGTCAATCTGTAATGTCTTACAGCTTACATGTATTTCTCATGACTTGTTTACACCTACCAGGAAGCTCAGGCAGAGGGGTTTTAGATAAATTATGTTAAATGGAAAATTCTTAATATTTTTACTTATCTAGAATGTAGACTTTAAAGAAATTGCAACAAGAACAAAATTCAGTGTCACACCTGATGCAAATTCTGGGCAAGAAAAATAATATTCTAGTGCCACACAAAATGTTTAACTCATCTCAGGCTGCCAGACAAGATTCTTTATCCCTGACTGATTCATAAGGTGAGCAAGGACTGTTCTATTTTTCAAAATCATATTTTTAAAAAAATGAGAAATATTCAATCCTATTGTAGGATGAACCAACAACAGGTATGGATCCCAAGGCCAGAAGATTCCTTTGGAACTGTATCAATAACATTGTGAAGGATGGCAGATCTGTCATCCTGACTTCACATAGGTAATTCAGAAGCTGGCTTATTTTCCACAGTTGTATTCCAAAATATTTGAGATTATATGTTGATCTGCTGTCGTGGTTTTCTTTACATAAAAGTCTCATTCAAAATAACAGTTTTTTCCAGAATAATATCTGTTTTTAAATAAGTACATTATGTAGCCATATCTAAAGGTCATCCACTCTCAAGACTGGTTTACCATTGTTTCCAAATATTCAAGATATTAAGTTTTAAATCTAATAAGTTTTGGAAAACCTTATTTATGTATTTATTTATTTATTTATTCATTTCTTTTCCTTGTGATGATTTCTTTTTTAATAATGCTTGGCTGTTTCTTCTTCAAATATGTTACCTGATCATGATACTTTAAGAAAAAAATATTACTTCCTTGCATATCCAACCCTCCCAGGCTAAAACTTCGATTTCTTTTATGTTTCTTGCATGATGTTGTCATTGTTTGAAAATAAGCATATTGATCAATCACAGTATTTCCATGACTTCCATTAGTGTTATCAACCCTTGGCTATGATACAATCTTGTGGCTACTAGTTGTCTTTCAGTTGTTAATGGATCACTTTAATACTTAGTACATATGGTCATTATATGAAAATATACATAATGACTCATTAAATGTGCTTCTTTGATTTTGTATCAATTACTGCCCTTTTTTGCATGCACTTTAAGGCAACTAGTCCCAAATTAGAATAATTTACATTATGGACATTGGAATGGATGCATATGTTGCAGGTTATTTGCTCACCATTCCTCTTGTTATTCATGTCTGTTATCTGGTCAAAGTTAGTGAATAGCAGTTTAAGTTTAATTTATTGTGTGTGTATGTGTGTGCAGTTCATACTATATATATGTGGAGGTTTCTCTTCAAACTTTTGAAACTTCTGTACTTGAAAACTGCATATTCATTGTTACTTTCTAAAAAAAATAATGCCAACCATACAAAAGTCAATAACTGTTTCCACTGACTGAGCTGCACTGTAGATGAAACACATATGTACAGAGAGCTCAGTTTTAGTGCTTTCTATGTCTTTTAATTACTGTTTTAAAAACTATAAGTTATAAAGAAGCAGTAAAAGGAAAATTGAGTTAAATATTATTTGTGATGATATCAAAAACTAAAATCAAGATATGGTAATTTTACATTGCCTTACAAAACAGTGGCTGATGAACTGATGGCCACTTGTACACAAGTGTGACCCAAGTCATAAATCCTAATGTTTTAGGCAAAAATAATAATCATAGTTTTCCTTGCATATTATCTACATCTTCCTTTTCTATTATCTCTGCCTCCATTTGTCACCTATTAACACTTTACCTGACTGGTTTCTTGTTATCTACGCTGTTTATTTTGCACTGCAAAACTATATTCTATGTACTGGTCTCATATTGGTGCCCATGTACTTTTCTTTGATGATAGATGTGTCACACTTTCAGTGCTTATGAGACCAAACAAACTAGGATCCTCCATTATAGTGAATCACTGTACTTTTTTCAACTGCACCCATTATCCTTGTTTCCTGCTTCATATGCTACCTGTTATATAATCCACGATACAATTAACTAATCAGTAGACACAGATTATGCTATTTCCAGGCCAACATCGGCTTACCAATTTCAGCCAGGTGCCACCAAAATATTTTTCTCCTTACCTGTGTCCACACAGAAAATGCCTGTTCCAAATATTATTCCCCAAAATTCTGACTGTTCAGAGTTTTGTCAATATAATTGGGAATGAAAATATTAAATTTAATAAATACTGATAATAATTCCAGAAGATTCCGAATGGTTAGTATCCCCTGAATATGTTGTGTATGATATGTCCAGCCCTTTTGACGACCAAATATTTCATCTGTACGAGTTTAACCTGGGTGCACAAAAAAAAATCCATGACAATTTCCACAAGGAATGCCAGGACAGGAATCGGATTCAGATACAAATTCCTTATTTACTTTTAAGCATTACAAACTTTATGAGTACAACATAAAATGCCCCCGACTTTACTGAACTCCCGAGAAATACCTATTTATTCTAATATGTAGCAAATATTACTCGGTCTTATGGTTTAGTGCGATTTCTGTTTTGTACACTGTCATGATTGCTAAGCCCAGCTACAAGTTATGTATAAGCTATAATCTACCTGTCTTGGGAATATTACCGCAGCCATGTGTTTGGTGTCTAAAGATTGTGCAGGCTAGTGTTGAACTCTTACGCAAGGTTACCTGACCAGCCGGTGACCGGAAAACTTGAATTGGCAAAGGCGATAGATTGCACCATATAAACATGGGCTTGTAGTTATCACACCTATGTGTTGAAGCTTAGTCCAAAGATGAAAGGGAAGCCCGCAGCATTGCTGACTGGAGTTTGGAGCTTTGCATCTATCTTTCACTAAATTTAACTTCCAACAAAATAAAGCCTGGGTGGGACTTCTATAATAGTTTAAATAAAACACTGGGAGCACCCCATTCCAACCATTTCTCACATACACAGTAACATAAATGTAAAAGAGAATAATAAAAAAAAAAAACTTACAAGAAAATCAGAATCTGATAAATTCTTCTGTGGGGTTGGCATAATGAGTACTTGTGAGGAAAAAACAGACTGACCGAGGATTTGTGAATCAGTTGTGTGTGCATTCCTGTGTGTATACAATTTGTACATGTGCTCATGCATGTATGTATGCATGTGTGTGTGTTCATTTTCTGGAAATACCACCTGTAGGCATCAGACAAGGTGACAAATCCAAATTCTTTAGTGGAGTAGATAATTAAGTCCTCTGCCCATCTGCTTAGGTGTGTACTGATTAGCGTGCCCCACATCAAAAACTCCACTGCAATACAGAACAATATATTCCTCATGTGCATATTCCAAGAAACTAATCTACAGTTCTAAGTCTTTTGAATCACTTTTTTCTTGAAATGCAGTTAGAACAATCATCATATCTTTGTAGCACTGACATAAATTGGCAAGGATTGAGCATTTTCATTTGATGTTTAGACTGAAAAATTACCATTTAAACATCATTTAGGAGATATTTTATTCACTTGAAAGACACTAAAGTATACAATACTGTCATAATTCTGTCAACACATTTACATATAAACATGAATCCCTCCACCAAAAGAAGCACATCTGGAGAGCAAACAATATATAGACTGGAGGAAAATACTTGGGTCACTCGTGCCTGAAATTTTGGTCAAAGTTACCTAACTTTAGTATTATTGAGTTTCTCCCCATGAGAGATACATCCACATAGTTACATACCAATTTTTATGTGTAGGTGAAATATGGTTGAAGATATCAAAAGTGTAATGAACAGCTAAAAATAGACAAGTCCATCAAGCATGAAGATTGGTCAATTTGACTTGCTTTGGGTATATTTCAGTCACTGTAATCAAGATGTATCTACATACCAATTTTCATGAGTACTGAGTCCAAGATATTGACTGTGTAATTAACTTAAAAGACAAAAGTCACTCAAGCATGTAAATTTGATAGTGACTAGTATCGTGGAGTTGCTCTTACTGAGATGCACTCATATACTAATTTTTGTAAGTGTGGTAGAAACTGAGTCCAAAGATTTAAAAATTTAACAAAATATTGAGAGGGCAATGAATGAACAAATGGCCACATAAACGAAGAAGCAAAACTCTGTATCGCTTCACAACTTTGTTTGAAAGGGGACAATTTTTCTCATGATTTAAATCTATCCAAACTTTCCAGCATTTTTAAGCATCAAAACTTTGTACATTGCTTTAAAAAAAACAATACTGTCTTTGACATGATACCCTTACAAATTTTTATTTTGGTAAATTTAATGAAGCTAAAGTGCACTCTAACAAATGCATACAATATCATCACATACCAGGGGTCAATCTGGTAGACAAAACAAGCAAATAGGATCTATTTTGGGCGAAAGAAATTGCCTTATTTATGTATTTATCCATCAATTTCAGATGTTTCTAATCAACAAGCTGAACACTATGGATTACAGAAATAGTATGCACATTAAGAAAAAGCAAATTATTTTAGTAAATTATGTTTCTCTGAGAATACTTACTTGATCATCTTCATATCAGGAAAAAGCTCCAACATCTAAAGAATTCAGCAATCACGGAAGGATGAAACTATATACCATATTGACAAGGGGAAGGAACTAGCTTTCTCTTAACACCACTGGCTACAATGTTTACTTGGTGTTCACTTGAGCAATACCTTAAAGAGGATATTGGAGTTTGGAGGTGCAGGAAGTGTTAATAATAATACAATCTGGACTAACTATTAGAAGCGAGGGGATAGGATGACCACTTTTTAATTGACTGGTTGCATCATCATGGCTACTCAACCATTCAATCTGAACTTGAGATACTGCAGGTCCATTCAAAGAACTATCAATAAACACATTCTGCATGATAGCACCTTCAAGTAGGTGTTGGCTAAGCTCACAAACTGATCTGAGTTGAGTTGTGTCCCATGACAAATTTCATTTGCAATTTTGGGCTATTAAAATCCAAATTAAATCCTATTCATGACCTATATCTGCTCAACCATGACGACTGAATGTGTCTAGAGATCATGGAATCATAGCCTTCGATAGCAGTGGGAGATAACATTTTCTCCTCTAAAAAGCCAGAGAAAAAAAGATAGCCATTATGGAATTGAAGCACTCAAAAGATGATGCCACAGGTGTTGCATTAATCCTTGAAAACCCAACATTTCCCCTCATCCAAAGTGGAAGGTTCTAGTTCAAGATTCTCTCCACAACACTTAAATTATTTTCTTCTCAAGGCTCTCTTGACAAGAGACAGGCATGGGATAGTCTGTCCAGGCATGGATGAAACACCTGCAACTGTGGCTGTTTGAGTAGGTTGGGTGTTGGGGAAATTTTCCTAGGAACATCTGTTTATACATCAAGCAGATCATTCACACAGGACTTGTCCCACCTTAAAGGAGCCATCAGAATCACTTTGCATATCTGATCGCTTACTTTTTTAATTAATTTTGGTACCAAAATTATTAGGGAGTATGCATAGTCCCAAAACCCCTCCTATGGCCCATGCCTCTTGGTCTGGACTTGCAAGTTGAAGGTAGGCAGTTTGTAATTCCACCTAACTGCAGGTAGCCACAAAGGGCACAAATCTGCTGAAAGATCAATGAGTGGACAGGCGATTCTGTGTGATGGGTCTGGCCTCTGCTTGAAAATGAATCAGCTAGGACATTAAGACTGCCTGAGATATTTCTGATGCAGATCAGTGGAGAAATCAGAAAACAAAACACTCATCTAGTGATTTCATCCCTGCCATTTCAGGAGGCAGATCACCATATAATGAGAACTACTTTTCCATACAATTGGTCCATTTCAACATGGTGGCTTTAATTTCTAGAATGTTGGTGTGGGGAAGTAATTCTTCGGCCCCCAATTGTCACTTACCATCAATCTGGGCAGCAGATGTGCTCCTCAACCACACAAGCTGGTATTGATAGATATTTTAAGTTCCAAATAGGTGATTTTCCAGAGATATATTCCTGCTGTGAGCCACTATTTTTGACACCAGTGACACAGGAAAGACACTACTTCATTCAAGATCATGATTTGCTGATTAAATCAACTGGAAAAGGGCAGCCACTGGGCTAGCACAGCCTTCTGCAACAGCCACATGAAAAGATGGCTAAGGAGAATCAAAGTGACAGCCATAATGAGCAGACTGAGGAGTTATAAAAACTCAATTGCCAAAATCCACTCCTTTTCTGAAAATGACTCAATGAGTTGATAATTCATGCTATGAGCAGCAAAGATAACAAGATTGAGGCTTGTAAAAAATCAAATGTCCTGATGGATAAAATGACAGCATGAAGTGAGGTCTGGCTCATCTCAATTGACCAGAAACCCAAATTGACTCAAAAGGGACAGAAGTCCTCGGACCAAAAATAAACCTAGCATGAATTTTTGAAGAATGGCATCAAGATAAGCCACCATGAAATGACACAGCTGATGATCTTGGAGAAATCCCAAGTGAGGGCTGATATAGTGGCCAAATGAAAGAGCCAACATTTTAAATGTTTCTCTGAAAACCAAACAATAGAAACTTACATGAGGATGTATGTATAGGTATATGAAAGTACAATTTGTTCCTTTCACCGAAGATCTCACTGATCTTGCTGTCTCTGTTTTGAACTATAGCACCAGCTGAGGTCTGCAACTGATCTGACACTTCTGTTGGCCTTGGGTACTAAAAGCAGGCTGGAGAAAAACTGCTTGAGTTCAGCTTGCAAGCTTGTTGAGTAATGCCCAAATCTCCATCAGTACAATTCCCACCTTCTCCAGATCCGATGGCATGTCTGTCATGGATGGGGAAGTTAAATGGGAAAAGGGTTCTATAAATGAAATCCAAAGCCCCTCTGAAACTACTTGGATCGCCCATCTGTTCTTAGGAAACTGGTCAATCCACATGGTACTAAAATAAAGGAGGCTGTCAGCAGGCAGCTGGGGAGGCAAGTTGATGTCAGCCGTTACAAATTTGGAGAAGCAGAAACCTAGTTTCCTTTCCCCTCTTTTTTAACTGAATCTGGAACTGAAGGGCCCAAAGCTGCATTAAGTTGAACTAAGGTCAAAACTTTGAGTAGTATTTGGCCTCTTATCCTTTCATCAGTGATCATCTTTTCATTGTGACTTAAACTGGTCTGACATGAAAGCAGATGCAGGTGGCAAGGCAGGTTGAAAAGGCAGCTCTTATGATGCCCGCTTGCATACTTCCTCAAATTTTCCACCAAACACTGATGGCTTGCCAAAAGGTTTCAACTAAAGGGACAAAGCATAATGTGGCTTAAGGCTGAACAAGCACAGGCAGGCATATCACATCACAACAACCACGGTTGGCTGAAGCCACTAGTACATTAGTTACCAGGTGGTACATGGCCCTGTTAATGACCTTGGGCCATGGATTCTAACATGTGATCATTACCTGCTTTTTTGGCCACTTGAGAAATTGCTAGCTAAGTCAAATCAAGCATTGAGGAGGTGTGAATCAAGCATTGAGGAGGTGTGAACAAGATGTGGTATGTAAGACATTTTCTTTCTGTTAATAAAACAGCAGACTGGTCACACAGACTACCACAATGCTTTTATCCAAGTACAGCCAAGTACTCAGTACTGAATGACGGTGAATGTGTGCAGTACCAGCATTAAGAAATGAAGCTGGAAGCTGCTTTCAGAAAAGAAAGCCATATAAATTTCCAGGTCCTGTCATTTTTCATTTAGGTAATCAGAGACATCCTTAACCTTTGCTAACTGGAAGAAACAGAAAGTTGCCAGGCCATCTTCATCTTCCAAATCCACTGAAGTCTTGACCTTATAGACCTAGCTTGCAGCTCAGAAACTGACAAAACTCTCCATGGCAACTTTAAAACTGTATTGCATCCAATCATCAATGTTATCCCTGAACTCAATGCAGAGTCTGTCCTCACGGGACATTCGGTCAACATCACAGTAAAATATCTCCAGCAGCAAGGATAAGGCATTATCATTCTCCCTGTGTCCAGTTTTACATCTCCACAAAGGATAAGTCTTAATGATTTAAACCAGCAGTTGCATCAGCAGGCAGGCAAGTGCCATGGTTTGTCTTCCCAGTATGAATATGAGTAAGTGTGTTGGCCAGTCATTTTGGATGTCAGATGGACCAATGTCCTGGTTATTGGTGAGGCAGCTGGCTCAACTCTAGGCTGGACAGACAGCTTAGTAACTGCCTGGTTGGTCTGTGCAGAAACACAGATGGATTGGATAACCAGATCAATTTACAGAGTGGCTAGCTGATATGTAGCAAGGCTTATGGAGGATTCCTAGTCACTGATTACTGTGTATGCCTGGCTGACTGGAATGGCTGGTTAATATATGGACAACATTATACGGCCTGGGCTGATTGCAAGATGGGTAATTCATCTCCCCAGAAAATGGTGCATGTCATATCCAGCAAAAGCTAAACTGAACATTCAAAGCCATCTAGTGATTAAAAAGAAGGAAAGGGGAAGGTTGGGAAGAGTTTCTACCCTTTTCTACTGGTATATAGATGGGAAAGCAGAAAACATTTCTGTGATAGCTGGATGACAGAGGTAGTGGAGCTGCTTCCAAACATTATTGTGGCCATGGAATGTAATCAAACAAACAATCATGTAACAGGCAAACATGCAACAAAGAAAGAAGTGTATACAACTGAACATACAAGTGAAAATGTTGGAAGAAGAGTATGCAATATTTTTGCATAGTTCTGATAAAAAATATTTTCTTTAAACACATGTGAAAGGTTTTGTTTTTCAAAAACAGATGAAAACTGTGATGATATTTTTTTTTTTTTTTACATCAGTATCATACATTTTCCAAAACTTATTTTTTAAACATTTCAATAAAACAACATCACTGACATGTCTTTTTCTTAAATTAAAAAGTTGACTGTGCATAAATATTTAATTCATTCTTCTATTGGTAATTAAGAAATTTCCTTCTATGCACTCCAACAAGAATTTACTAAAGTCATAATCACTTCATACACTGTTACTAACCAAAAAATAATTTAGCTGACTTCTCTGTCACATCTCCCTTGAACTTATTTCTCATTTATATGAAGAGTCAATTCTCTCATTTTTCTGATCCAAGTTTGAACCCTTATAAACAATGTTCCTTTTGAAAGTCTGTGCATTTTAAATGAGTTTGCTCTCTTCATCTCTTGTGGTAACTCTCCCCATGAGATGTATGCTGCCTTTTCCAACATGGTCACACAGAATAAAGCACATGTTTAGATTTGTTATTTTTAGACTGATTTAACCAACAAATACAGGTGGTAATGAGGCATCAGACAAACATCATGGAATGTTTCAAGAAAATTAGGATGTTCTATGCTGAATTGGGCAACTGCTTCCCTCTGATCTGGCATGCTGTGGCTGAGAAATGTGCCCTCGGAAAGATATCTTTCGTGAGCTTTGACTGAAAACATGTACACTAATGCCCCATACAAGTAGTACAACAAAAACTTAACTGATACACTATGCAGATGTCAATTAATAATTACACACTTAATTCTTTCCTTATCATTAAATACATCTAATGACCCCTAAATATTTAGCAAAAAACATTCTTTAGAGAAAATTGCTGCTTACCGACAAAATCACGATCACTCACAGCATCAAGACTATTGCCAGTCACATCAGAAAAGGACAGATCTGCAAAAAAAGAATCAGTTCAATGTGTAAGGTTTAAAGAGACATCATCACAATCATGTCTGCATAGTGCCAAGTAAATTTAACTATCCCCACCCACCCACCCCGGCATAAAAAACAAACATACCAGCTAAAAGGGTAAAAACCTTACAATACACAGTTAAATGTTTGTCATGAAATATACTCTTTGGAGAAGTCCAAGACCACATGAAATGGAACATCATCATGTGGTACATACCAGGGTAAAAAGGTTGCTTCCAGCAGTTGCCTCTTGACCTACACGAGTGTGTAATGGACCTATTCTACATCCCCTCTTATGCTCTTATGACACAAAGCAATGTGTAATAGATCGATACTATATCCCTGAGCACATAGGGGTCTTTGGAAGTGAGCAGCAAAACACCTGACTTTACTGAATAATATGGAGGTTTCTGTTTAAACTTATTTTTTCATCTTCCCTCATTCATTACTATAAATTTCTACTGCATCTTTTATGATTATGACATCAAAAAAAGTTGGTGTGGGTAATTTTAGCCCCTAATAATTATGTGAAAGTGATTCACCACTAGAACAAAGAACTTGCTAATATGGATATTATAGCGTTGGGAAGTTGAGATAGGTTATCAAATGAACATTGATCTTGTGGAAATCAGCCTATCAATATCTTTCAAAGCAGTAAGCTCAATACTACATGCACAAAGCTATGTCAAAATTACAATATAACCAAAAATGTTACAGCATTGTAAAAGTGGATGGCTGTGATGGAAAGACAGTAATTTAGCAGGTGGCCGGTTGATAATGAGAAGGCCGGGAAATATAAGAAATTGAAATGACTAATCCTATATCAACAATCAATATGGTCACTGAAAGCTCAAGAGAAAAAAAAATGACAATTATTGGAAGGAATTATGTAAATACTGTGCATTCAATTACAGGTAAGTGCTCTCTACTTACATTAAAACTCTTATATATCATAAATGCTGTATGGAGAAAATAAAGACATAAGATCCCTATTTCATTACAATTATCTGCCTTAACACTTCTAAATAAACTACAGTTCTTTCAAATGGTATCTTGGGAATGCCATCCTTTGCAAATATAACCACTTATCGACATGTTCTACTTGATATTTCCTGCTGTTATTAAATCACCATAAATATATACAACAAAGTTAAATGAAGATACATGACTGTTTTTGGTTTGTAGTTCAAATTTTTGTACTTTATGAAACAGGATGGCTTATTTTCAATATTCTTCTTGTCTCTCTTGCTCACATGTTATTTCATTTTCTGCTATTGACTGCTTAAATGATATGTCAAAAGCTCTCATAATTCCTGGTCTAAGAGCAGTAAGGCTTGCTTGAGAAGTTCTTCTTCATAATTCCTGGTTGATGAGCAGTAAGGCCTGCTTGAGAAGTTCTTCATAATTCCTGGTTGATGAGCAGTAAGGCCTACTTGAAAAGCTCTACATAATACTTCCTGGTATATGATCAATTGTAAGGCCTGCTCGAGAAGTTCATCATAATACTTCTTGGTCTATGAGCAGTAAGGCCTGCTTGAGAAGTTCTTCATAATAATTCCTGGTCTACATGCAGTAAGGCCTACTTGAGTAGTTCTTCATAATATGTCCTGGTCTATAAGTAGTAAGACCTACTTGAGAAGTTCTTCATAATACATCCTGGTCTACATGCAGTAAGGCCTACTTGAGAAGTTCTTCGTAATACGTCCTGGTCTACATGCAGTAAGGCCTACTTGAGAAAACTCTTCAAAATACTTTCTCACCAATGAACAGCATAGACTACTCTCAAAGCTCTTCATAATAATTCTGGTTCATAGGCAGTATGGCCTACTTGCAAAGTTCTTTATATTAACTGATGGTCTCTGAGCAGTAAGGCCTACTGGGAAAATACTTCATAATAATTCCTGGCCTATGAGCAGTAAGACCCACTTGAAAAGCTCTCCATTGTACTTCCTGGTCTATAGGCAGTGCAGTCTACTTGCAAAGCTCTTCATGATCCTTCTTGGTCTATAAACAGTATAACTAATAGATCCTTAGTTTCTGCATCTTTCTCCATTTAAACAAAATTAAAACAATAGCCCTTTTTCTGTTTATCTGAATTTATGACTGTATACATGACAAAATCCATCAATTATACTAGAAATGACTGTTCAACAAATAGACTTCTACATCACTTGGCTGGTTCATTGTCAAATTACATCACACAAAACAGCAAACATAGCTTTAGTCAAGAGAGGTAGTTCAACACTTTGTAATTTTGGACATTAACTCTTCATTTTAATGGTAAATTTTGGCAATTCAGTTAAAAGAAATTTTACTGGGCAAATTTAATTGTTTTTGGCTTTTTTTAAAATATAAAGAATGTTCTAAATAAAGCATAAAAAAGGACAAGGTAGGATATAGGCTCATTGGTAGCAATAAATTCAAGTGTTTGCAAGAGCATTATATCCACAATAACATATATACACATGATACAATGAAGCAATGTCAAAAGAACAGTTCATTTTGTTCCTAAATAAGTAAGAGTTCCATGAAACCTCAAATCTTGCCGTATTTCTGCATCTTCAGAGTCCACACGAGTCCAAATTCTATCTATATCATTTTAATTTAGTAATTTGCCTACCAGGTTACAATACAGTTTCATTCATGTAAAGGACAATTGTTTGAAAGCATTACCAAGATCAAATATTAAAAGGACGGTTCTAGACTAACTTCAAGCTTTCTTTTTGGTTTTTAATGCAGATAAATAGGTTTTCCTTTATCTTTCCTTTTAATGATTAATGTTGATTTGCATTTCTGCCTTTATTTCCTATATCACAGATTTTTTGTTTTTTAATATGAAAAACTTAAATTTTTATTCAAAGTTTTGAAACTTACTTCAAAATAACCCTGAAAGCACTTTGTTTTCAAGTACTACTCATTGCCGTATACAATTCATGTAGTCTATATGGTGCTTCATGGCAGAGCAACACAAGTGGGTTATTTAGTGCCAAGGCAACTGGACTAAAGCGACTTGCCCAAGGATACAACTGTAGTAGCTGACCTAGTCTGATCCAGTGGTGTGATTTGAAAAACACATGTTTCTGTTTTGAGTCCAGCAGGTTAACCACTGAGCCACTATAGCTCCTTGCTATCTGTTTATTACATAGCTCATTATTTGTTTATCATTTCACTGTTCCCTGAAGTTCATAAGCACAGATTTTTTTCTTGGTGTCCATTCATGTGTGTCAGTGATGTTTGTATGTATGTGAGAGATAGAGAGATAAGCACTATAACAATGGGTCAACCAACAAAAAAAAAAATGAAGGCAATGATTTTTGGAGCCTTTCTTGAACATTTTTGCAATGTTTAGTTGTTGGATTTGGAATGTCATTTACATGCTTTCTGTAGATAAAGCAGAATGTGCTAAGTGCCATATTAATAGAAAGTTTCTGTGTTTGTATGGGAAAATATGAACACGTTTTTCTGAGCAATACTGCACAATATTAGGAGTGAAGTATTACTCAGAAGAAAAAAAGAGTTCATATTTTCCCATACAAATGTAATCTTCTTATTATAGACTCAGTTTTGCTTCAATACCTAAGACTTAATAATAAACAGAACAAACTGCAAGAAAAAAATTAACTGAATTTATGCTGATTCCAGAGCAAATACATAACTTTAGGTTCAACAATACACAGTAACAGTATTCATGTGCACATAGCACTGTCCAGTGACCTCTGAACTTGGTCATGCCTTCAGTCATTACTTTAAAAAATAAATCTCATTTTGGTCTACTTAAAACTGAAATTTAGAGGTGGGTTGTGAATGAATGCACACTGAAACAACTTTTCCAATTGGTCTGGAATGGAAGGATTTTGTTTTCTGTCAATCAATCTAAATTCTGCTTTTCTAGTTGTGATGGACTGGAATTACTTGCTGGGTCAATTCTGTAAAATGTACATGTGACTGGCCTTGATGCAACTGAACTCATGTTTCTGTTCTGTCAGTGACTGTTTGGAATCATGTGGAAAATATATGAATTCTTTTAAATGAAATTCTCAAAAAGACACAGAATTAAATATTGTTTACTGGGAATATCATATTCATTTTGTTTTGAGTGCAGTAAGGAGAATCTGATTTCCATTGGAAATGTAGTTGAAATTGCAGTACAATTTCATGGTGTGTATCAATTTTTGGAACCCAAGTAATTCTGATTAGCAGAAATTAACTAAGACAATACCTTTTGAGGAAACTGAAGATGCAAAAGGTACGTATATTTATTGTCATTGTTATTACCAGCTAAAAATGGCATATGTTTGTGTCTCTTGCATGCTCTTTTTTGGAGGAATCAGTTATTTTCATGACCTGTGTAACTTTGTTCACTATTAAAAATCCAAAAATTGTCTCAAAAAAGTAAAACAGAGAAAAATGCAAAGTAGCTACAGTGTGACGGTCCATTTGGCCAGTGGAAGTAAGACTTTTTAATCATCTTGGCTTATTGGCTCTATGGCTCTTGGTTTCTACCTAAACCCACTTTCATCAGTTGCATTTTTCTTTTCTTCAAATTTAGTGTTTTGACTGACTTGTAAAATGGGACATCTCAAAGGGAGATGGGATAACCCATGGCCTTACTATGCCTTTCTGTTTTTATAGACCCTACAGTCAGGTCATGGTCTGAACCATTTGATTTGTTAATAGTTATTAACATGTCTCCTAAATGTTTAAATTATCAGAAAGGTATTTTCAAAATACTGCATGTCTCACCTTTGTTGTGGACATAGCAGGTATCACATTCATTCATTTGCTCTTGCGAAAGCTTCTTTTGTGATTCAGTGAATTCATCCACATCATCAACTTTATCATTTCAACATTCAAATGGACCAAACTGCTTGTTTAGTTCATCCACAAACAAATTTAATAAATCAAAAGATCTGGCATCTGCTACATGACCCTACATTATTTGTTTACAATCCAAAATAGATCCTAAAACATGATACTATTTTCAGACACACGTGTGAAGCAGTTCAGTATGGAAAAATATTGCACCATTCAAACAATATAAAGTTAATGGAGATAAAAATTAGCATATAATAAAGCTATTTTTATCATAATCAGATTGTCTAATCTATGTCTAGCAGAAACCTTAAAGACACTACGATTATATTTTAAGATCCTAATTATCTATAAGCCTAAAAGTTCTAACAATAATCAATGAATAAGAAAAATTCAGACTTTCAAAACATCTGAAAATTCCCAATCTATTTCTTAGTTTTTCCAAAGAAAGATAAAATTATATGGGTCAAAATAATAAATAAACAGCATCAGCTGTTCAACCAGATACACACTTTGAGTTTCGTTAAATCAAAGGTTTCCATCCAAGCAAAATCCACCTTCAAAATATCTTAAGTTTGTGTTTTGTTCATTCAATAGAATTTCCATTCAAATGAGTAACATTAATTTAACAATAACTGCTGGAAATTTGAGAAGGATACTTTCATTTGCTATTCCAAGGTCAAATAGACATTAGCTCCTACATTTTCAAATCCTTTAATTGTAAACTTAGCATTACCATATCAAGAGAATAACTACAAGCTACCAGAAATACATGGCTGAGAATAAAACTAAATCATACCATAATGATGGATGAAACATTGTATAAGTGTCATCTACAAGGAATATATCTCCCATCCCCCAGCTTACATGTAAAGACAATTACTAAAGTACCATATGGTCAATCAATCACAATTTATTTACTAATTATGCAATTACCATATGGTCACTCACACTCAATTTATTTGTGAGAAAGCTTGCCAGTAGCTTCTCATGGGTTGGTGGTTCTTTCCGGGTTCTTCCTCCACCATTTATACTGGCCGCCATGTATAGCCTATCTTGTGCTGAAAAATGGTGTTAAACTCTAAAACAACAACAACTCAATTTCTTTACAACTCATGCAAGCACCCTATGGTCACTCACACTCAATTTATATACTACTCACGCCTATGGTCAATCACTCTAAAAATATATACTGCTGATGTGAATACCCTATTTATATATCACCATAATATGCTATACAAAGCTTCCCTAAAATTTGGAATGCATAAAATTCTATGCCATGAAAAGTCATGTCTACGCAACTTTCTACACAACTGTACTTTGGCTGAAATGTCTGAACAGGGGTTGGAAAATTTATGATACACTCACCCAGTTAACCCTTTACTGCATGACGGCATGGCACATCATCAGCCTGATTTGGACAGCATGTTGCTGATTATGTATGAATTTGATACCAGTAGTATATATTCATTTCACACAGCACATTTTTTAGGTCATTCACTGTCCACATCAATGTGTAAATTTTATCATGGCTATATAGAATCTGATATAAAATATGATTATTTTCAAATCTTTCTGATACCAAGTATGAAAAGTCTGAGACTGATTCTTAATTTTATATTAATTCATGAAATGTACTTATACCTTATATTTATAAAAAGCATATAATTATTTTGCATAAATCACATAATGTTCTGTTACCATGGTAACCATTCTGATATGAATAACAACACATGTAAATAATGTAACACAATTTTTAATGATGATATGATTTAAAGGAATCACATTCAAACAGTTCTCAAAGTTGTATATTAATAAAGAAAACTTTCCAAACATAAATACATTTATTAAGTGGAAAAGCTCCAACTGCACCAGTATTTGGCATCATATATTGAACAAATGTAGACAATGACTGGGGAGTAAAAAATGTGAAAGAAGTGTAGAATGTGACAGAAATCCAAAAACAGGAGATGAAAAGGACAATTACATAGCTGCCAACCCCCAAGTACAAAAATACTGATTGCTTATGAAAAAAATACTGATTTTCACGACCAAATACTGATTTTTAAAATTTTAATGCATATGTAACTACTTAAAACATATACAACCATCAGTAAGGTAGGACGGTGTCTTACATAATTATCTGATATCAAAGATGCATGTGTTGCAAACTTGCACCTTCTGAATGGGCACCCTGTTCCATTCGGGTGCCCATTCAGAAGGTGCAAGAGTGCAACACACTCAGACACAGGCCGTTTATAGGAGCCTTTTCGACACCTTGTTTTTTTTTCTCTGTCATTATCGATTCCAATGTACCAACTTTCATTGATAATCTCAATTCTGTTTGATTTTCTTACTGAATTGTTTACATTCTAGCATAATAGTAATCCTTTGCAATTTTACTGTCTGGAAAACGTGTGTGAAATAAATCGCCAGCAACACTAGTAACTGAAAGAGGAAGGTTCATTTCTAAAAGAAATTTAATAAACCGAATTTCGATTGAATTACATCAAGGTTCTCTCTGGTATTTATATACATCCAAGTTCAGGCTGAGTTGTGTATGATGAAGCAGCAAGCTGATGTTTATTAGCTTTTTCGTGCTCTTGTATTTCATGTGCGCCTCTATGCCCAATAGCGAAATCACATTACACAATTTGCAAAACGTAAAGTCTTCTCCTTTACTAGATGATTTCACAAATCTAAACAAGACAGCACAATTGTCCTTTCAGTTCTGTTTTCTTGTCTTTTCTGGCAAAAATTCTGAATATTCTGATTTCCTATTTAACATGATTAGAAGTTGAATATTATGAAGATGAGACACAGTGGTAGCGGTAACTGTTTGTGAAATCCAATATGGTGGATAAAGACAGGCAAGGTAGCCTCGATTTCGAAAGAACCAATCATATTGTAGAACTGTATTCCTATATACAGGTGATACATTTCTATCAGAATGGAACTGAGTGCCCGTTCTAAACTGAAGGAAAGGAAGGAAATTTTTTATTATTTTTTTTATATAAAAAAACGTATTTTTTGCAAAAAATAAGTACACCCGTATTCAGGTCCAAAATACGGGACAAATACGGGAAAAACGGGACAGTTGGCAGCTATGCAATTATGTATGTCAAGTCTCAAAAATAGTCAATAAAATAATTCCTCATTCTTCAAATAAAAAACCATGAAATGTATGGTATGCTTAAAAGCATCCAGCTTTGCACAAATTACTGTTGTATTGAATGCAGCCATAAACAGTTTCTTTACATCTCTTCTCTCCGCTCTTAGTGCACCACCTGTGTCTGGTTCTTGGGTGTGCAAGCTTAGAAACCTTGTGAATTCTTGGCTGAACTGGTGCATAGACTGGATGTAATCTAGATGAGAAGCTGCTAGTCAACCCTTTGACAACATCATCTCTGAAGTCAAAGAGGGTATAACTTTTCTTCAGTTGGCAATGTATGTCTGTCTCCTTCATAACAATAAAGGCATTTGTAATACACAAGTTTATAAGATAAAAGAAAATATACTGCCACCACTTCTCTGGATGGCCTGCCCACTGGATTTTTGCTCTTAACTGATTGTTTCTGTCAATGCCTTCCATGTAATTCTGAGAAGTTTCCACTGAAAGTGGAAAACTAGCTTCAACTCTTCTTCCATCTGCAAGTCAACATCTGAATGGGTCGGAGTTAGACAACAGATGTTATCTTAAACTGAAAAGTAAAACCATACAAAAAAAAAAAATCATCTATACTTTGAACTGTGTCTAAGTTAGTATCATTAACAATATGACTAATGGAAGATTAGAAAATTAATCAACTGTAGAGAATTTTTCCAAATTAATTCATCCGTGACATCATGCATCACTTTGTATAAGCTCTAATGACTTAAGTATTAATGCCTGCTGCGAATAAAATTACTTCTCATTGATAAATGTTCTTATTTTATTCCCTTTGTATGTTTCATTCAGTACACTGTTTCATTAATTACTTGGTTTAATATAGTACACAACTCTAAAACTGAACAGAGAGCAAAGCATCTGCTTTTTATCTACCCATACAGTAGCAACTAGGTTGTTGTTTTCTCACAATACTCTTGCCCTTGCTAATATAAATGACTTCATATGGGAACCCTAGAACAGTACTGTAACTTACACACCTGTCAACTTTTCAAAGGACAAGTAGGGAGAATGAATAAAAAAATAGGGAGATTGGGGTCTAAATTTGTATGGTTTTTCGCTGTTCATTTTAAGCCACATTTTCACTAAATGTTGACGGATCATCTGGGTCCAATATGCATGAAATTCTCAAAGGACACACCATTTCTCCCTGTGACATGCCTTATTTTCCCACCCAGGATGTGCCCTCAGTTCATGTTCTGGTCAGCTGTGGCCAAACTGCGCAATAGCTAAAGGTTAGTCTTAAGTAAACAAACAAGAAAGCCAGCATGACTAATTAGCAATTAATCCTTCTCACTGAAATTATCTTGTGAAAAGGACTGGCATTAAACCTAATTCAAAGAAACCATGTTCTACAGTGTGTGTTATGTAAGCATCAGCAATTGACTGGCAAATAAACAAAGCCCTATTTTGTTGTAAATAGGCAGTCAATAGTACGTTGCCATACATGTGGCAACTATTTTTCCCATGTTCTATATCCCACCTTATTTCCTTATTCTCAACTCGAAAGGCATTTAACATTGTTTACTGAATAACATATTTATTCTGAATTAGTTTTTTTTACAGCACATAAGCTACGTGATATTTTTCTTCATTCCTTCTTTTTAACTTAATGATGGTAATTAACATTTATATATATGGTACAGTAATGCCAGGTATTCACTCATGTAAGTTTATTTCTTTTGGTGGAAATGGAGATGGTACAGCATTCATGGTGATCATTCTTGGCATCAAAACTAATTTCTGACAATTGATGCTGTTTATTTTCCAATTTTAGTATTGTTGTAGGATTAAAAAAAAAAATCATAAATGATGTGAATAATGATTAAACTCAACATCCTATACACCATAGAAAAATTCTTTGTAGTGTGATAATAATTACCCCCATCACAACAATATTCATGGGTGATTAAATAGAACATGGCTTCTGTGGACTGCATAAGATATATATATTTATGTAGAATATATTTTAGGAAAAATGAAAATCAACAGACAATATGTAATAATCGGGAGTTCTCTACAAAAATCGGGAGATATGAAATCGGGAGGTAGGCATGAAACGACCCCAAAAATCGGGAGTTTTTTTCTTCCAGCATAAGAGTTGACAGGGTATGTTGTAATTGATGGCATATATGAGAACAACTTAATAAGGAAGATATTTTTGAAGGTAAATGAGTATGTATATGTGCAACACAATGTGGATGATCAACAAGTATAGTAAACAGTACGTCAATATGGAAATTATTTTCATACCTATTTTGCACATAAGAGATTTATTAAGCAAGATTAGGAAAGCATGAATATTTCAAATAAAACAAAAATGTAAATAACTTCATCAAAATCACAGAGTGTATGTTCAAGTTGTGTGGAATAGGTTACGGTATATGTTCAAACCAATGAAGAGACACGATTAAAACAGTAATTAAAGTTAAGATTGAGCAATGATAAAAACTTTTTATAATAATTAAATATACTAAGAAATAAGCCCTCAAAATTCTGTTTAATTATTCTACATGCAAATATTCCATCTCTTTCTAAGATCTGTAGCAAGGTAACAAATAAAAGAATCTGAAAACAAAATGAAATTGAGAAAAAAAGACATCTGAGCACTTTCATTTTAGTAGCTTTACATGTAATAATGTTTTAGTAAATTTAACCAGCAGGAAAAGAGAAGATAGTTTTTTAAATTTATTATGAATAAGTTGTGAATTCAGAATACCCTATTTGTGATTCACATTATTACACTCAGTTTTATAAAAATTTTAATAACAGAGGAATAGTCATGATTCTATTTTGATGATGAATATCTATCAAATTTTGCTTGAGAAAAAAAGTTTGTATTACCTATCAAAGCATATCTGAAGATGTTTCCCTTTCCAATTCTCCACAAGTAATTTCACAACTTTCTAAGATAGCTGGGGTCCACAACTGGGAACATGTTTGCCCAAATACAAATCCAAGGCATGACAGTATCCACTTTCTGCATCACAGAACATCCAGATTATGAAACCTCTCTTGACTGGCTTATTGGGCATATACTATTTCATTGATTATCGCCCTGTGAAGTAATTTACAAGCTCTTTCAGTTAAGTTTCTGTTCTATCTAAAGAAATATACATTGTGAAAAGGTATATTTAATTTATCATTTAATGTATTAATAAATTATTAATTTAATTATATAAAAATGTTAAACAGATAACAAAATACTTAGCATCTGAATAATATTCTACTGTCATTATTAAAACATTTGAACACAAATGAAATTTTAAAATGCAATATAAACCATATTTCACAATGAAATTAAAATAATTACCTTTGTATTTCATCACAGCCTCATCTACTGCTTGTTCTTCATGGGGATGTATACTTCTTTGAAAGTTTCCTTCACTATTCTAGAAATGGTTGAATCTGAGGCAGTCGGTTATGCCCTGGCATGCTATGTTGTGTTTCAGTGGTATTGTCATTTAGATGGAAATACTGATGGAGTTTGGCAAATTTTTTTTTACAGATAAGACTCCTCTGAATCCAACATTTCCTACAAATGGATCAGTGCACCAATACAGTCTGTATGAAGGAGGCTGATTCACTGCCATTTAAATATTAATGACAAGAAATGTCTAAACTTCCTCAACTGATGTTGGGTGCCATTTTTGATCTGGCCCTTTTTATTGTGCATACAACTCTCTTGTACTACACAATCCTCAAAAATGATTGTTCCAGGAACAGTTGGGCATATTCAACAAGACTCGCATTAACACCAAGGGTATGGCCTGACCCAGTTTTTAAAATCAATGGATCAGTGTCAACTTATTCCAGATTACTTGACCGAAATCCCTCATTTTTCAAGCCTGTTTTGGCTTTCAGGGATTTCACTCAACTCAGAGTTTTCCTCTGCATTAGAAAAATCAGAGTACACATTATTAGTGACATCAACATGGGACTAAACATAAATATCAGAGTCCCTAACATCAGAAATGGATGATAATTCATCCCTATTAATACTGTCATTGACAACACTATGAAAAAAATCATAACTTCTTCACTAAAGTCACTGAACCAACTTCTGCTGTCACTATTACCATTTTCAAGTTCTATATTGAAATCGTTGTAATAGTCTAAACAGTCTACAATCATTTGAGATAAAATTTATTTTTAAAAAAAGAAGTCAAATATGCAGAAAATATTGCAAATTTATTATAGCTGTATACATTATCAATGCACAGCATTAGACAACATGCAAGTTGCAATGGTTCACAATCTTTTTGACATGCAAGCCTTAAATAATACTTCTTGTTCAGGATGAAATAAAAGTCCTTTTTTTTACAAATGGATGACAACTTCATTTAACTGTAGATCAGCAATATTTAATCAAATTTCTGTTATCATTTGCACTTTAATGCTATTAAATTCATATTAAACAGCAAATTACATGCAAAATGAAGGAATGCACACACCGGAAATTATGTAAGGAAACATGTGACCACCTGAATTTTCCATGTCACTAAAAACATACTGCCCTTAGAAGACTATGATCATTCTTATTTTAGATATTTCTGGTCAGAAATTTAAGGAAAAGTCTTTATATCAAAAAGAAAATTGTATCTCGCATAAAATTAAACACGTCAGTCTTTCTCAAGTTGATACATTCATAACAATTTACCAAGGTTAACTGGTGACATGTGCTAAGCCTAGTTCCCATACTTCCATTTCACCAGAGTTTTCAGATATTTTGGATCAATATTTTCATAAGTTTATATCTTTAGGCGTGGAGGGATCTTATCGAATAGCATTATAAAATGCAATACAAAATGATATTGTTAAAAGAATCGTAAATTAAGTATCATCTTTACGGTATGTAAACCATGTTTACAAATGGCAGACATAACAATATACTGACCTTACAGATCATGTAGTAAATCGCTCATAAATGTATAATTTGTGAATAAACAATGGTTTTATTGCATGCACATTTTTAATATGCATGCCCATATACATTTCAGTTGTAGTAATGGAGGAAATGTTTATACTTAAAATTCCTTGTAGCATCTAAATTGACTCTGGTATAAAAGGCATTGGAATGCATCATTATGCAGTAAAGGGGGTGACATCAAAAGCATCTACATGCAGTAAAGGGTTAAGCAACTACTAAATATTTTTACCTGCCAGAATAAATTCTTAGTCAACCAGCTATTAAAGAAATATAAAAATTGAGAATGTTAATGACCTAAATTTGATCCTATGAAAAGTTGTTTTCCTTTCACACAGATTTCACACTACACTTCTAATACAAGTCAGAAGAAATTACAAACTGACAACAGTCTGCTCTCCCTCAAGGAAGCATTTATTAGTACTGATGATGGAGAGCACTGTGGTATCATGAGCATGATCTATGCAAATTAAAAACAAACTTCCATTAGAAAGTATCAATTTTCAATGAACAAAGTTCACAATATTCTAAAAAGAATGTCTTTCTCATTCATTATGGAAACTACCAATGAAATCAGCACTCACCCAATCTGGAGAGAAATTTAAAAAATTCACCAGACTGCTGGAAATTTTCACTAGACATTGAGTTTGCAGAGTGAATTTTCAACCCACTGAGTTATGCTCTAGGAATGAAAATATTTATGGGCAGACAGATGAACACAGCAGTAGCTATATCCCACCATGTTACATTCTTAAACGGGGTGGGAGATGAAATAAACAAAAATTTTACCAAAGGATGTGCTGATGATGTGCATAATTAAGCCTTGTCCACATCTGCAGCTTTTTTATGTGACTCCTAACTTCCTAATGAACAATTTTCTATAATTCACAATGAAAACTGACAATTAAGGTAATATTCAAGTATTATGTCCATTTGCCTATAATATACCATCAAGCAGGTATATTTCATCATGTAAAATTGGAGCAATTTTTGATCATACTATTTTATTCACTGACAATCTAAAGAAATCACAATGTTTTAAGTGGTAATGGTTTTTTGTAGCAAACTTACCCTAAACTATTAAACTGCCAAACTTTCTTGACCAATAAAATTTCTTTCAACAGTTTTGTGCCTAGGGTATGACAAATACTTTGGTAAACTCATCAATGATTTTTAAAGTACTTCAAACATAATAGAACCAGCTCGCTTTTCTGAGAATAAAGTTTCTATGAATAATTCAACCAAATCTTCTGATGGAAAATGAAAGGCAATCTCTAGACGTTTTCAGAAACATCAGACCTTAAAATTCCTCTGGCTTTACAAGGAAAATATAGCATGAAATTCAAATGGAGTCTTGATAGCAGACAACTATATAAAGTTTTAATTACGGTAAATAAATAATGTACAATCGAAATGTTCAGTGCTTCATAACAATAATTGTTACAGAGACACTATGTCTCTTGCAAATTCTTAAGTCACAACACTGCCTGCTCCATCGTACTTACCTGAAGTCATGAAGTTCCTTTCACCTAGAATTGTTTCTCAATCCTTACCTTTAGCCAGCTGTGTTCTGTCTACTCCAAATGGGTTCCCAGCCAAAGCCCCACTGAAATGAGATAGTTCCAGTAAAAATTACACAGTAAAACCTGTCTTGAAAGACCACTGCTATGACAGACCACCTGCCTTGAGATACCAGATTCTCAATGCACATATTTATTGATTATATACCATAATGTCTTGTCAAGAGAGATCACCTGTCGTGAGAGACCATGACTTCTTGCTGGAGAGGTGATCTTTCAAGATAGGTTCTACTGTACTGTATGTACTTTTGCATAACTTTTATGGATCTAAGAACTTGTACAGACCCAGTTCTGCTGTCACTTGTGTCTCTAGATTGAGGTAGTGTTGTGTAAATCAGAAAAAGATTATCAATTTACCATTTCTGCAAACAGATCCATAATTAATTACCTATTAATTTTTTCGTAAGCTGTCCTGCCAAATCAGGTATACTTTTCAAATAATGTGAAGGTCAAAACAGCAGAAACTATGAAACACTGAATTCTGACCAAAACCTAATCCTAGAAATGGTATTTGGCTAATTGGTCACTTCACTGAAAGTCAATTAATATGAACTGCACTTTATCAAGATCAATACTGTTTGCATGTGATAACAACCTGAACAAGATTCTGACCTCCAATGCATGATTATGGCTGAAATGGGTTTACATGTACAAACTTCTGAGTCAGATGCTTGCTCTACTTATTAATCAGTCAGTCAGGGCCTTCACATCAAGCCATCGATCAGAGCAGTGCCAGAAAACTCCAGCCAAAACCTTAATAAACTGTTCCCTACCACCACTGGCAAGTGTCCAATACTCAACCTCTCACTTTCCACCAAATTGGACTTTACAAAAATAGTGTATATTAAAGCAAGTGATTGGATAGATGCTCTTAATAAACATATTTTCAAATCATCAAGGCAAAGAAATTGTCTCTCAAAAATTCAATAACACTTCTCTCAGCAGTCACTTCAATAAAAAGGACATACACTCAGAAAGTAAAATATGAATGAACCTCTTTCTTTAAACATGGTTAGAAGTGAAATCATATTTTAAAATTTGAGGGTTTTTCAAGGTTTTCTTCAAGGGTTTAACATTCTATTTGAGGTTCAAAAAAAGGAGTTACAAGCTTATCTCCATTGGGAGCATAACATTTTTTGAAAATTTGATAAAGTACGCTATGAATTTGTTTCAAAAGCAATGAAAATAAAGCTACAGTGAGAAGCAAAAATAAATAAAATCACTGTCCTTAATTTGCATAATTCGTATGCTTTCTTGACCACCAGGCTAGCCTAATGAAAAGCCGTGTGCAAAAAAGCATTTTTCTGGTTGGGTTGGGGATAGAGACATTTATCTTTTCAAATTATTAGGTTCCTTTTTCATTAAGTTTCCTTAAGATTTTTTAGGCTTTTTTTTAAGTGTCTAAGGTCCAAATCCAATTTTAGGTATTTCATGTTTTTGAGGTGACCCTGTTTATTTTTCTTATAAATTTATCCTCTTGTTTGAACAACAACTGCATCCTCCATAGAAACAAACATTTTGTGGTCCAGTGAGTGTCATTCATTGACACAAAAGAAAATCACACTCCAACTTGTTCAAGAGATTTTTTTTTTGATCAAGGGCCTTAAGTCATTTTAGAAATAGGGACAAACTGACATAACCTTTTAACTGCATTATTATATTTCTAGAGTGCAGTTTACATATGAAGCAGAATTAAATGGCTGCAAGATTAAGCTGCTAATTAGACGCTGCTAAGCTGTTTGAGGTTTAACACCACTTTTCAGTGCATGAGAGGTTATACATGGTGGCCAGTAAAGCTGGTGGAAGAAAAACTCAAGAAAGCCCCATTAAGAACCACCAACCCGAGGGAGGCTATGGGCGAGCCTACTCACATACCCACTTTGGCCAAGCCAGAGACCTGAACCCATGTAGACAGAGCTGAGATAGCGGTGATCAGTAAATGTGCTTTAAACCATGCAACCACAAAAGGCCCTGTCACTGCTCATAAACTAACTGAAGGCAGAAATTTGGTAATGAAACACATATACCCTACCATGATGCCTGAAAATCTGACATACAGATGAAACTTAACTAAAGTATAGACATATCATGTAACTCTGTGTGCTGGGTCTTTATGAGCTAAAGGGTAATTTGTACCCTTACTAAATTCAAAGATGTTTTATACTAAAATGCTACAATTTAATGAGTTACTAACAGTCAAAAAAAGAAAGATTATATCTTGAACTTTACGAAAGACAATATTATGTTGGAAGAGTATGTTGTTCAATTCTTAAATTTAATCAACACTCTTGTAGTTCATCATTCCATCTTCTTGGGATGAAAAACTCCCACTTTGCTGAATGTTCATACAGAGTAAATCAGAGTATATTTGTAGTTGCTTTCTCAGTATTTGATTAGAAATGTGCTGATTCATGAAATAAAAGTTGAAATTGAGATCAAAATACATTTATGTGTTGTTTATTTGGTTCCAGCAATAAGACATTTAAATTGTTAATGGTGTCTACTAAAACGAGGCCATGAATTCACAACAAAGTTCCATTATACCACTGTTCACCTGATCGATTCCCTGGGCACTGCCAGGCGCACTCGCTGGGAGGAAACCACAGGATCACTCAACTTTACGCGCTCCAGCCGGAAATGCTGGAACTTGATTCGAAGACTTGGCACTGCTCGGCAACCACCAGTTCAACCTCACCCTGTTGTCAAGCCAAATGCTGTAGCTAGCCACTTATTACAAGTGGCAAAAGCACCCTTGGAGAAACAACACCAATGTCAAGTATGAGATGAGTGGCGACAATACTGCCATCGGAAGTCAGATGAACTAGATCAAAATACTCCAGAGGCATTTACAACAAAAGAACTTGAAATGGTGCTATGCAGCATCAAATCAGGAAAAGCAGCAGGATATGATAACATCCTGCCTGAGTTCCTGAAGGATCTTGGCCCGAAGACAAAGGAATGGCTTGCTGCTTTTTACACCCGGGTTATTAGGGAAAAGTGCATGCTGACTTTGTGGCATCAGGCAAAGATTATTGTGATACCAAAGCCGCAAAGATCAAAACAATGTGGCGAGTTATCGGCCGATCTCCTTGCTTTCGGTCTGTTTTAAAATACTGGAGTGCCTGATTCTCCAAAGAATTGGTCCTGACTTGGAGAATATCATGACTGTTGAGCAGGCAGGCTTTAGGCATGACCGTAGCACTTGCGATCAAGTCCTTGCCCTGACTACATTTGTTGAAAATTGGTTTCAGAGGAACCTCAAAACTGGAGTTGTTTTTCTAGATCTAACAGCGGCATATGACATGGTCTGGCATGCAGGGCTGCTGGTGAAAATTTCCAGAGTATTGCCGCCCTGGATAGTTGAGACTATTGAACTGTTCCTTCACAACAGGCACTTCAAAGTGCACATCAGAGAGAACTGCAGCTCGTGGAGACGTCAGACTAATGGACTCCAACAAGGGTCTGTTCTTTGTCTACATCAATGACTTACCTGTAACACAGTCGCGCAAGTTCATGTATGAAGATGACATTGCTCTCGGGACCCAAAGTCACTCATTTGCTGAGCTTGAGGGGGTACTGAATAAGGACCTGGAGGATACGACGGACTTCTTCAAGAAATGGCATCTACAGCCAAGCGCAACAAAGACAGTCTCCAGTGTCTTCCACCTTAACAATGCAAATGCAAACCATGAGCTTTGCAGCCTCCTCAATGGGCAACAAATAAAATACAACCCGACACCAACATATCTTGGTGTGACTCTGGACAGATCGCTGACATTCTACAACCGCCTAAAGAAAATTGCAGCAAAACTTAGCACTCAAGACATCAGCACTGGCCCTCTGTTAATTGACAGCCGAGCATTGTGCTTCCGTCTGGGCTCGATCATCCCATACTAAGCTAACTGATGTCCAGCTCAACACAACAATGCACATAATTTCTGGAACACTATGTCCTACTCCTTTACCATGGCTGCCAGTACTCAGCAATATTCCTCTTCCACATCTGCGTCACCAGAAAGCAACCACAAAAGTGTTGGCTAAGGTCTATCCCGGTGAGAAACTTCCACTGTACATGGACATCACCTCACATCCAGCAGTCCACTTGACATCGAGATGCCTATCTGGTTAGGTCCGTTGCCTGAGGATAGGACAGCTATTTCAGCATGAAGCATTGAGTGGTCATCAACAAATGTTGTAAACCACTCCCTCACAGCTGAGCCATCTGTCTGCCCTCCTGGCTTCAACCTCCATGTCATCTGTGGACCACAATGAACTGCTTTCGGACAGGACAGGGTCATTGTTCAGTCAACAGTGTCCGATGGGGTCAGGCCACTAACTCTTCCAGTTGCTCTGGAGCTCTTCAGACCATGTCACACACTGTGAACAACTGTCCATTGACAAAGTTCCCCAGTGGACTGCAGGCTCTGCATGTTGCTGATGACGCTGTTAAATGGCTGAGCATGCACTGCACACGATAATAATAACTGCTTGCCAGCAAGTGGTCAAACGTTGTTTAGGCTAGTAAACATGGTTGCATTATACCCCTGCTAACCCAGCAAGTGGTCAGAAGTGATCCAGCCAGGTAAACAAAGTTGCATTATACCCCTGCTTGCCAATTAAGAAGACTTTCATTACAAATGTTTCATCATTTTCTTTAATAAATAAAGAACTGTATTTGCCTTTTCTGGTATTTGTTTCTCTTTTCTTTGTAAAACTATGTACATCACATCATTACTGCCACTAATGACTCTAAACTTATCTATGAATGTGACCAAGTGCTCATATCAATATTGTTTCCTAACTTAAGATTGCCTTTAACAACAGGATATGTCACCAAAAAAATACATAGCTATTCACAGTATCCTACCTTGAAGAATCCCAGCAATAATCGATGTTTTCCTTCAAAAATGCTTGAAACAATCTTGACACATCTAAAATATGTCAATGACTGCCCTAATAACCAAATCATTCAAGACTTGTTCAGGAATTTAATTCTGGAATACCCTTATTTGTACTACCATAATTATAGCTGAAATGACCAAAATGACAACATCCAAATTGAGGTTATCAAGGGGAAAGTAATTTTTGTTATAAATTATGTTTCTTTGAGGATCTTTACCCAAATGCATTAACATTTCGAAAATTTCAAATCCAGCATTCTGGAAAGATGAAATTTTCATTTTTTCCATCAATATATCATATAGGCAAAGTAACATAACATTTCAATATGCCCTAAATGACCTTCCTTTACTTACAACCTCTAGGGGACAACCCATTAAAAAAGATGTTTACCAGTTTAAGCTGTGACACATCAATGAGGATGCTTGCATTTGCAGGACATGTAGAAGGTTTAATATTAACATAATCAGGGAAGAATTCTTGAAGAAACACAATTTTTCTTATTAAAAATTTTTGCTTTCTCCAACAAATTCATTCACCAATTAATACTATGAGATAGGTAAGAGGAGGAAATGAGAATAGGTAAGTGGAAGAAATGCATGTGCATCCAACATCCACCAAAAGCTTCCTTCAAGAGAAGATTGTATGAATAAGAAGGATAAACCACTCCCCTAAAAGGATGGCAGCACAACTAGGAGAAAAGAGTGACTCTTCCTTACTGACAAAAAACTTTATGCAAATCCAATAAAGCACTAAACTCACACCCATGAGGAGGTTGTTCCCACTTCAAACTGGTCCCAAGGTCATCTCAGTCAAGACACATCAGATTCAATTCAAGTCTCTGCGATGATAAATCATGGATAAAAAAATCAACAGGGTTGACTTTGCATGCCAACCAATGGCTTCTATAACATATTGGATCAAAATATCGCATTCAGATGTGAGACTCACCAGAATAGTTAAAGTTTCATAAGCGGAAATCCTAACAAGGTGTATTGGATTTTGTGACAACTATGAATAAGCCAAGTGGCTGCAGGGGTCATATCCTCTTTTCCCATCTTAAACAGAATAAAATGATATTGTCAGGATCCACTACTCTTCTCTGTGCATTTCAAGTAATACTTAAAAGCATAGACTAGGTTTCACATAATTGTTCTTCTCAATGTGTCAATGGAGGAGAGTGGATGACATCTTTTGACTGTGGATGACATCATTTTGACCGCCCAAAGATGTCAGCTGGTTCATAATTACAAAACCAAGTTGTATCATTATGATCATGGAACCATCCAATCTGAACTGGAGATAATTCCAGTTGTGACATTACGATCATGGAACCATCCAATCTGAACTGGAGAAATTCTAGTTGTGTCATTCGGATCATGGAACCATCTAATCTGAACTGGAGATAATTCCAATTCAAGGCTTTTACTACTCACTGTCCATAATTTGTGAGTTTATTGCAGCCAGTACACACAGCTTTCCCTGGTAAAATTTTTAATTTCTCTAAAAAGTCTCAGTGGTAGAATTCCTCAAGCTAAATCTCGCCACTATTCTGTTTGATTGGTTAATTTAAAACATTGTTTTGTCCAGATGACCCAATCTGATTAAAATTAAATTTCCACTGTCCTACATGAAGATCTGGCAGCAACAATTTAGGGGTCATGTTCTGGTGACCTATGCTATTACCATAATTGCTAATTTTATCAGCCAATCAAATGAAGTCTTATATCTGTGTGTTTGGGAGACTGAGCAGTGTGGCTGAGGAGATCAATGTGTGCCGAACGATTTGATTTGCTTTCAAATTTTTAAAAGCTGCATTTCCACTGGCTAATTTATAGGTCACCAGAACATGGCCTCTAAGTGACTGCTGTCAGATCTTCACATTGGAGAGTGGAGATCTGATTTTAATCTGATTGCCAGATGACCAAGAATGTTTCTAACAACACTGTTAATGTATTGATTGCTGTCCATAAAATATATATAATTATATGGCATGATGCAGGATAAATTACAAGTGGGAATGCCATCTTTCTGAACTATTGATTGGTTCGAATAGAACCACATGTGGTAGCTGCAATCTGATTGGTTATAGTTTGGTGTGTGCAATTCAGACTGGTATTCTGTACTTCTATTAACATGTGAAAAATCCAAACCAAGAAAAAGAGGAAAATAAAGGACCATTGTTATAGCACCTGACCTAACCACCCCACAATTTTTCAGGATTTACACTGATCTGAAAAACAGCACAGAAACTATTTTTAAAAAGTGGAAAATCTTCTAACTGGCAAGCAAATTTCATGCCTGAGAAGGTATATATGTAAGGACTTTTCACTTTAAATTTTAAAGGGGTGTGTGTGTGTTTGTGTGTGCGTGCATGCATGTATGTGTGTGTGTGTATATATATATATATATATATATATATGTATATGTATATATATATACACACACACACACCATGATGCACACCACAGTAGCTGATCCCTGATCCAGCAGGCTGGTCCAATGGTCCAATGGTAGGATTCAAACCCATACCCTTTTGGTCTTGAGTCTAGCATGCTAACCACTAAGCCACTGTGACACCCTCAATTAATGAAATTTAAATAAATCAAACTGAAGCTTTTGATTTATACTCACCTACCCAATGGGCAGATATTCACTGTCTTTATCACTCCACTAAGTCTCTCTAGGTCTCTCTTCAGCATCCATGCATAGCTGTGAGGAACAGTATGGAATATTATTACAAAATGCAATATCTCAGATTTCTGTAATAGGTAAATTCCACAAGCCCTGACACTGTCAGCTGCATTTTAAACACTATAACAGATGAAACAATTAACTACATTTGTGCCTGAAAAACATGTAAACTGCAAACCAGAAAAGTTGCAGACTCAAAAACTCAACAACATCAGAAAAAATGGATGTAATAGCATGAGAATCTAATCAGGTCAGTGACAAATGTGTACAAACATTCATGCCAAATCTCATTTGTGTATAATTTTTGCCTAATTATGCTAACAAGATTCTTTTGTCCAAACGGTTAACAATGTCAAAATTTAAGATCATTTTGCAATGGCCCAAAATTTAATTAGATCTTCTACATATGAATACAAATATATGGACAAATTTTAATTTGTCTACCTCAAGTGGCTTTTGCTTAATCGAAGTCCAGAACAGTAAAAAATATGTTCAAGATTGCAATGTTGCTGTAATGCCTTAAAAACCTAATTATGTTCTCTTTCTATGACCATGATAATGTATATACAATTATACGGTTTTAAATATTTTTTGTGCCAAGATGCTAAAATAAATTTGCTAAAGACATGCAGATGTATGGATGGACAGCAGCAAAACAATATTAACTCTTCTGCCATCATCAAAACAACTGAAAAAAAAAAAAAGAACCACTACCATCATGATAGGGCTGCATTTAGTAACTATGGCATTAGGCACCTTTTATGTAGACAGTAATCTCTAAATACTGTCAGCCCAACTTCTCATGAATTTCAACTTGGTGGACAAATACTTAAGTCTAGTTGGAACAGCACTGAAGTTTCTGATTTTTACACCATGTTTTGCAAAGATTAACAAACAAACATTACTTGCCCTACAAATTATTTTTCTTGAACCCATGTCAGAGTGAAAAGGTCTAAATGCACATCAGGCATACAGCATTCCACTTGCTTGAATCAGAAATTGATTCAATCCGGAAAAAGACATCAGAGTAAGTATAGTCTGACAAAAGGAATCAGACTGTAATATGTGGAAAAGTATCAATATGGGCTAATGGAAAAGTATCAATATGGGCAGATAGAAAAGTATCAATATGGGCTGATGGAAAAGTATCAATATGGGCGGATGGAAAAGTATCAATATGGGCGGATGGAAAAGTATCAATATGGGCAGATAGAAAAGTATCAATATGGGCGGACAGAAAAGTATCAATATGGGCTAATGGAAAAGTATCAATATGGGCAGATAGAAAAGTATCAATATGGGTGGATGGAAAAGTATCAATATGGGCGGACAGAAAAGTATCAATATGGGCAGATGGAAAAGTATCAATATGGGCTGATGGAAAAGTATCAATATGGGCAGATAGAAAAGTATCAATATGGGCAGATGGAAAAGTATCAATATGGGTAAATGGAAACGTATCAATATCGGCGGACAAGAGTGTGCAATATTCCTGAAAATTTGACCTCTAGTTCAACTGTCAGTTGACTATGGAACACGCTACACAATGTCATTTATTTTGGATGACATCTACATTGTGATGGTAGCCACATCTCCGATGTCAAGCTCTTCTGTACTTGAAACAATATCTGCACATCATTTATACTTGCTTATAAGTCCAACTGCAAAATGCACAGACCCAGATCTGCCATTGCATAATATGCCAGCATATCTGGGCCTATGCAGTTTGTAAGGAGTAATCAGTACAACAAACAACATATACCTTGATCTGCCAGCATTATGCGACAGCAGATCTGGGTCTATGTTGTTTGCAGTTGGACTCGACTTATAAATGAGTAACGATGGTACCTTACTAGAAACAAGGTAGTCTTATACCTGCATAACCACAGTAAAATTCATACTAACCTAAGTAGCCAGTGGCTCCATCTGATGGGCTGAGCTCTCTGCATATGTGTGTACCCTGGCATTAGACACTCTATTTCTCTACAGAATAGACAAAAAAATCTGCTGTACAGTCAATAGTCTTGTGTCACTTATTTAATTAAAAACGTCATTCCCACTTAATATACCTGCTCCACAAAATGCAGTGCACTGACTTTGAATCACTTTTTTGTGACAGCGTTCTGCTTATGTGAGAAAGTCATGAACACAAAGCATAAATGGGTGCAATCTTTATGTCATATAGTAATAATTTTCAAAGTTGATGTCGAATACAGAAATTGATGCAGAAAGTAAGTGCCTTTCACATCCTCTGGTACAGCACCTTAACACTGATACCATCACATCTAAAAAAGGGATACCCATGTATTGCCATTTACAGATGAGACAAAAAGAGTTGGATTAACTTAAATAAACTCATAAAATTTTAAATAACATGCAGTCAGTTGTCCACCATCTTGACCTTGAATACTGCTGGCACAAGGGTTCCATGGAATGCTTTGTCTTCTAACTATGTTATGATGACATAGCCTTTTGCTCAAGTTAATGTATACAAGTATATCTGGATACAACCGAGTATATTGGGATACAAACTTCAGGCTTTAGTAATATTATACCAAGGTTCCGTTTAAATACAAAACTTAGTGCAGAGGATATATGACTTACAAAAATGAAATATTTATCATATATTATATCATGTTTCTCTGACAATAATTACACAATCACATTAATGTTACTGACTTCTACTACCTTCCAAATCCAGCCCTCTTGGAAAAACAAAAAATGTTGTCCTTCCCATCTGTAAACCATAGAGACAATATAAACAGCATTCATGGGAAGAATCTGTCCACGATTGTAAATCTTGTAAACAACATATTGTACCACTGACTCTCGTCCACGATTGTATCTGTATGTTAGGATAATATTTGTAAACATGTTTACTTGGATTGGAGTTCAGAACTGCTTGATTTGGAAATTCTATGGTCTACCTGGCTTCTGTCAGATTGGTTGCTAAAATTTAAATAAAGGGACCTGAGTTGTTCACAAATTTGATGGAAATTTCCATTTCAAATTACCCACCTCACTGTCATCTTACTGTATCTTAGTTTTCTATACAAGCTTGTTTACATAAAAATTATTCATTCTGATCTTAACGTCAGTCTTTGTGGAATCCATTTTAGTTGTGTTCGGTTATAATTTGAGGGGATTTATTTATTTAAATCATTCAGTAGAATTACAAAGTGCTCACTGCCTTTTGGACCCAATCACTTTTTGGGGATTATTGTGATTTCATTCAAGGACATCTGGATTATATTATTGTGATACATTAAGACTGTTGGCATATTAGCTCATCCAAGACTATTGGCACATCAGCACAAACAATACTCGAATTCATTTGGAACACTTTATACGTTTGGACTTGTGACAGAACTTATAGGATTATCTTGGATTTCACAATACTGTAAGTTCCTTCTAATTTTTACTTTGTATTTTAGGGAAATAAATTATTTGTTGAACTTTACTAAAATTGATCGTTTTACTTTTTCTATTACTTTGTTTAAGACCATAGAGTTGTCACTGAAGGCAGACTGTGATGACAAGTGATAAAACATGTTCGTGATGTCAGAATTATACACCAAGGCACTGGAACTTGCAGGCACTAAGGCCATGCATGGGTATGTAGAGGTAATTATGCCAAGTGAGCCGTTAAAAATTTATCGAAAAATCTTCAAACTGTCAATTCCAAATCTGCAATGCTTTAGCACACTTTATGATCAATTGGTAAAATTAAAGGTGATCTGAAATGATATCAAGAAGTGGTCATGTGTAATGTATAAACATCTGTAATACTGGTAGCCACCAAATGGTGGAAAGTGGAGGTCATCTGAAAGAGTTTCTTCCCTTTATCTAAATGTTACACAGACAGGAAGACAAAATTTTTGTCTATCTGGAAGGACTGTATTCAAGTGTAGCAGAGTTTATTTTCAAATGTTAATGTTACTGAGGAACATATCTGACAGAAAGAATCATTGTCAGGCTACTTCAATGTTGCTGTTGCTGTTGCTGTGGGTTTGAAGCCATTTTTCAGCACATGTAGATCTGGTGGAGGAGCAAACTGTGAAAAACCTGAGAACAACTGACCCACAGGAAGTTACTGGCAAGGTTATTCACATACTCACATTGGCCAAGCCTGAGACTTGAACCCACCCCGACAGAGGTGAGATGTCACTGATCTGTAAAGGTGAGTGCCTCGGCCACCTGGGGCCTCCCACTCCAATGTTTTCCAAGCACTGGATATAACACCTAAGGGCATGAACCTGTCTTGCAGAGCTGCCTCTCTTGACAGATCAGTGAAGGTCAGTAAGTGAATTATTACTCTTTGATTACCTGTTGGCTGCAACCTGTTCTAAACAATGGCTGCATCATGCCATTTTTGGGTATACAGACATGAAAGACAACATTTTTTGTCTTTCCAAGACGGCTGGATTCAAGGGGATGTGCATGCTAATTAATAACATCTTTTTTTTCAGATAATGTATTCGATAAAGAAACCTAAGCACTGCTTGTTAACATTTTTGAAGAACATGTTATATTTCCCATCACACACAGGCAAGACAAAAATGGATGTAAGATTATCATTACTGTAACATAAAGTAAGACTGCTCTTGAAATTAGACAATTCCCTTGCAAAGAACACTGTCAATCAGAATATAAGAGTTTCAACTTTTTAATTTAAAAAATGGACAAACTGTTTCTGATGCATAAAAAATATAACATCACAAAAAATCCATTCTAACATTTATAGCAAATTTGTCTGCATCAAACAGATTTTGTGCAAATATACCAATAAGCTAAACATGATGAATGGACAGACATGCTGATGAACAAATGGCTGGGATCAAATCATGATGTCCCATGTAGCAAACAGTGGGGGCATAATTATCTTCCCAAAAAAAATAACACTTTCCACTCATCAATCCACTTTGTGTCTTGCAACATTTATAAGGAACTCTGTGTGTATGTGTGTGTCTGTGTGTGTGTGTGTTTGTGTGTGTGAGAGAGATTTGGATTTTTTAACATAACTTTAACAATCTGAGTCATATCGCTACAATGTCTGCAGTGTGGCAGTTTATTGTGATGTCTAGCACTAAGGCATCATGTCGCAGACATGTAGCATCATGTCCCACCCAGGCACACTATTCTGACACCAAGCCAACCAGTCCTAACACTAACCTCTTAATGCTGAGCACCAAGTAAGGAAGCTGCTCCTTCAAAAATAACAGCTATCTATCTTTTGGCTGATTTTAACTTTCCCAGATTCAATTTACCCTTAAAGGATTGGGGATTACCTACTCTCTCGCTCTGTCAATCATGACTGTAAGAAGACTGGTAATGTTTCCTTTCAATTCATCAAGAGCATCTCGTAACCACAGCCTCATGTCAGTTGCCACTTGATCGTTACGACTTCGGCCTGTATGCAACTTCCCTCCAACTGGACCAATAAGCTCCTGGAAAGAAGAAAGAAGAATGCAAATCATGTTTTGAGGGTATTTTTTAAATGTATCTTATATCATACAACATGAACCTGTAAATCTGATCCAAATAACTATCATTAAAAGGGAAGTTTGCAATTTGTGAATGATGTTAAATATTTAATTGGCAATGTTAATCAGAGTAACCAACTGAAATAATCATGACATTTAGTTACCATCGTCTTTCAATGCAGTAATTTGTGAGGCTTGGAGTAGTCTCCCCTTGCAATGCATGCTGTTAGATCAACATTTGAGAAATCTCTCACTGTATGAATGAAATATATATGACAAAGCCAGAGGAACTTTATGATAAGTTCTGAATCAGATTTAAATATTGATTTTCTGTATATTAGTGAAGGCTACATGCACAGGTTCAAATATTCTGAGCAAATTCTGAGACTGAGTGATTAAAACAGTACACTTGGTTAGGACTTGTAAATCTCAGGAATACAAAATATTTTATATTGCAAATTCTAGATCATTCAATTGAGGATTTTTTTACCTGTATAGGTCTAAAAACTTTACTGGATCAGGGATTGTGAATGAAGTCGATTAATTCTCAAAGTTCTAGATTTACACTATGCCTTTATGACGATATAAATAAGCCATAACATGACTGACACTAAAGATAACCATGGGATGCAGACAGACAGACACAACAGTTTTCATGAACTAGAGGTAAAACACTGGTATAGTTATTATTTAAAGTATAAACTCTGTTTAATATTATACAGTACTACCCATTTATCTTGACATCCTCAGGACTGGGATAATACTGTCGACATAACTGGATATCGATATATGTTGTGGGGATGGGAGGCTGAAAAAATTCAAAACTTAGCAGACAAGTGAAACTTTTCTGTAATGGGTAACTTGTCATCAGTATGTAGGATTTAAACTTCGAGAAAATAAACAATGTAAGTTTTGATAAATGACTACAATACCAGTTTACAACATACACTTGAATATTGACAACTTACATTTATGTCACTATGTCAAATCCCTACACTTTCTATTAACACTTACCTTACCTTACTTTGACTTAGGGGGTCATAACCCAAAAGCTGTTACATACTTGCCATCATACTACAATTGCATAATTAAAGTTTTGCAAAAAAGTACTGCAAATGTCATATTATATGCCCTTCCTGTGACCTTTTCCCTACTAATGACCTTGACCTTTGAGCAAGGGACTTAACTTAATCCTAAGATGTGCAACGGATAACACTGCATCAAAACATCTACAGGAGCTAAAGTTGACAGCCTAGATAAAGTAACAGACAACTAACTTGCATGATCCCCATGTTGTGACCTGACTGGTAACTGACACCATTTATAGATGATAAAGTTTCATTCAAATACCTTCTGTGGTTCAAAGGTTACACCCCAAACTAGGATAAATTTCAGAGTTAAATTCCTCTTGCCATTACTCTGACCTAGGGGCATGAGGCTTTCCTATGGTACATGATCTGGCAACCATTTAATCCTAATAGATATATCAGCCAAGTTTCATGAAAATCTCTCCAACATTTCAAAATTATGAACTAGACAAGGAAATGTTAATGGACAAATGCATGAATGCTCAGATGAATGGACACTGCCATAATAAAATACTGAACACAGGCATCTGCAAATGATACTGTAACTGCAATGTTTGTATATTTGACCTTTGACCTCTCTCAGATATCCCTAGAGAAAAGCAAATGGATATAACATGGATCACTTATGATTCAAGTTCTGTCAATTTTCATTAACAGTTTTGGTGGAACTAGTCATGGACTGATGGCGGGTATCCCAATATCACACCCCACATGGAGGATAATGTATGATAGGACCATGAATGTAACAAAACCTTGTTATCTTCCTAAACGCAACTACTAAATACAGGTTTGACTACATAAAAGAAGTTTCATAAATTTCACACAAATTGAACAATCATGCAAAATTCTATCCACCACATGATAAAATACTGATTTAATTCAATGAACCATAAAAAAATTTAAAGAGTGGTTCAACTCTGATGTATGATCAGACCATGCTTTTCCTCAAAATTACTGTTATACACAGAAAACAAAATGCAACAACAAAATAGAAATTTACCTTTAGTCGTCTTTCATTTGCTGTATGAATATCTTCATCCCCTTCCTTAAGTTGGAATTTCTCTGCTGACCATTCCACAGAGATCTACATAAAAAAATTTCAATCTATTGAAAGGGTATTCAAAATATAATTATCCTCTGACTTCAATATCCTGTGTCTTCATTGAGAATCAGACTGAAAAGAAGACAGTCAATATAGTGCTTTCTCACAGTTCGATAAATCTGATCTTATCCATCTAAAAAAGTGGTGACAACATAAAATTCACATTGTTATAATCGACATACAGACATGAATCAAAGACTAACCTGAGTACACATCAATCTTTCAAAGTTTTATCCCAAATTAACAATTATGCTTTTCTATTACCATTTTTAAAAATGCCAAAGTTGAATGTATATTTATGTTGGTCACTGCTGTCTAATACCCACCTTTTCATTCAGTTATTTTCCTTTTATCAACAAGGATGGAAAAATCTTTTGTTTGCAAGTCCAAGGTAAATTAAAAATCCTGTAGAGTACATTAATTTTTCTGTCACAAAAATTTATCAATAATATAAAACAAAACTCTGAAGCTTGTGCTATTTGATGAGAATATTAATTCAACGAGTTGACAATAAATTAAGATATTTCCAGGTGCAAATTCACTAGACATCAAGGTTCAGTATTTCATCCCTGAACAAAGAAAGTAAATATTTTAGTAAATTATGTTTCTCCAAGAAGGCTTACCTGGTTACATTAGCATATGGGAAAAAACCTTCAAATCCAGCCAGATTGAAAACATCAGAATTCATCGTTTTCATTTATGTACCATACAGACCATGGGGGAAAAAAAAACATCTGTTGCCTATTATCTCCCCTTTACCACCAATAGGTGCCACCAGTTTTAAGGCATGGCATATCAACTAATATGCTTGCATTCATAGGAAGGTTGGTAGGGTTTTATAGTAATATAATCAGATAAATATTCTCAGAGAAATATAATTTACTAAAGAAATTTGCTTTTTGCTTTGAATGCATTCCCCAACACAATATAACATTAGGAAAATAGACGATAAGTAGCTGGAATGCTGAGAATCGTACCTCTACCCTAGGAACTCCTCAAGACAAGAATGACTGGATTCCCTATATTAAGAACAACTGTTATTCTAACATAACAACAGCACAACCAATGGCCATGAGATTTGTGATGACTATAGATGGTTAAGATGGAAATTAATAAACTCTCCTAATCGATAAAATTTCCATGCAAATCCAGCAAAAGAACTAACCTCCTGCTGTGAGAATGCTGTGCTGATGACAACTAGGTCTGGGGGTCATCTGGGCAACAGTTACTGTACACATCTTTGCAAATCTGGGTACAAAGAGATAAAATTTCAAGAAGGCTGACTGTGCATATCATGACCTTCACCTGAAGAAAGAAACACTTTTGTGTTCTGAGACTTTCCTCTGTTCAATTCAAGTAATGCTTGAAGTCAGCGACAGAACCTTGCATGGTTGCTTCTCTGGGTATCTATCAAAGAGAGGGATAGTATGAGGACTCGAGTGCAAGCTGAAAGCAACCTATTCTTAGCTACAGAGCACCATTAGTACCGCTGAACTATCCGATATGAACTGTAGATAGCAGAAGTCCACTGATTTGCATGAAGCTCACCTACCCTGTTAAAAGCTCAAACTGTTCTGAATTGAGCTATGTCAAACCCATGAGAGGTTCCATTAAGTAAACAGTCTTAGGGGTTTAGGCCTATTAAAGTCAAAATTAACTGGCAGGTCTGATAAATCTTTATCATGACCAATATCCCCTCTGTCATGAGGCCTAAAAGAATAAAATGAGCAGTAGTCTTTGATAATACTAACAACTTTCTATTTGAACAGCCAGCTAAAAAATCAGACAGCTGTGGGATTAAGGCACTCAAAGAGATGTTGCTCTTAGCTTTGCACCAATCCCTATACACATACCTCATTCCCTGGTAAGCATTCAAGCTCATAAGATTCTCCCCACAATTGAAGGTCTGAAATTCCTTTCTCTGCAGAGCTCTCCTGATAATAACTGCATGATTGAAGCACTCTAAGGGACAATGTTGTTGACTCTGCGTGGTCAGAAAGTATGATGGCCAGCTGGCTGGAGAGTTGGCTCAATTGTCAGCTGGGTGATATGCATGGCTGTTGACTGGACTGTCAGTTGGATGGTCAGCTTCGGAACCACCCATGCAGAAGGTGTGGGCAACAAAGATGGGTTGGTCATTCTGATTCCCATATGGTTCTACAGTCCTACCCACTTATATCAACATCACTTATGTCGACAAGCCGCCTATTTCGACAAAAAAGCAAAGTCCTGGTCCCTTGGTCTACTATTACAACCAAAACTGTCATGCTTATGTCTACGTCGAGATAAAAATATAAATGTACATGTCAACAGAAGCCCTTGGTCCCATCTTGAACAAATCCTTTGTTTTCTAATCATTTATGTCGACAAGCTGCCAGTTCCGACCCATTCTTTGTTCAACAATTAGTTGATCTTGCCTCCAGGCTTTAATTTTCCCGCCTTATCATTTATGTCGACCAGCTGCCAGTTCCGACCCAAACTTTGTTCAACAATTAGTTGATCTTGCCGGCAGGCTTTAATTTTCCCGCCTAATCATTTATGTTGGCAAGCGGCCAGTTCCGACCTGTACTTTATTCAACAATTAGTTGATCTTGCCGGCAGGCTTTAATGTTGTGGTCGGATAAAAAAACAGGCTTTTGTTTGGTCCTATAAAGTTGGCCTCTTGTGGCGAATAAAAGCAATGAAATCTGATCGGTTCTTGCATTTTCCAAAGTGATCGGTGATTCAAACAAGTTTATTGTGCTGTGAAATTTCCTTTTTAACTTTATTTATATTTACGATGGCTACCAACGGCAGTGTAAAACGCAGATTAAATTTACAGTCTCTGGAAACTAAATATCTGGCTGTTAAGGAAGCTGAGGGTGGGGCATCTCGCAAAGATGTCTGTGAAAAATTTTAAATGTATACCACTGGAGCTGACATTGTTACAATATTGTATTGTAAGAATCATTTTCTTTTAATACCTCATTAGCATGTATCAATGTATACAATATTATGCCTTCATTAATCATATCAGCCGCATATCTCTTGTTCGCTTTTATGTACTTTTCACGATGACTTCTGTAACTAAATACACGTACTGTTTAAACCAACTTGTCAACAAGTTTTCATTTCCCTGTGAATAGCCCCATCCCCTTGGTAGCCTCAATAAGATGGCAACAGACTGACCAAAATCTAAGCCAATTTAAGTACATGTACTTGAAGCATGTAAATAACAACTATGCAACCATGTGCTTATGCCGATATTGAAAATCGTAGTGAATATTTTTCATATCAGGATGTGACTGATGCAATATTTTATTGTGGATTTTATTACACAGAGGTAACCAAAATATAATTTGTCAATATACAAGTGTATTTCACACTGGTTTTGTCTTCATGTAATCAAAATTTGCATTGTTTGTTTACTCAAAGTGTAAATGCTACTGACTGACAACAGGTCACCCCTTACTAACGAATTTAACTTGTATCTTTTTTTTTTAGACACCCCCCCAAACCCTTATCTCGACATCCGCCTATGTCGACAATATTTCCTCGGGCCCGAGGATGTCAACATAAATGGGTAGGACTGCATATATTACAGCACTACTGACAGTATGTAGCATGGCTTGCCAAAGTGACAGAATTCAGAAAAATGAACAAAAGGTAAATCTGGTCAGACAACTGGATTGGTAATATATAAAAGAATGCAGAAACTGATTGTCAAGATCTGAGAAAAACCCTATGTGACAGGACTTAAAGGTATGAAGGCCATTCTCAAACATGGGAGAGGGAACTTAAGCCCGCTGGAAGTCAAGATATGGGGGATACTCCAAAATAATCTCCAAATCATCCATGAAGGTATGCAATGAACTCCAACCTCTATCTGGGCATTCTTCCAGTGTGACCTAGGTGCATTTTTGTCATGAATGAGTGAATAAGTGACTGAGCGATCAATCACAGTGCACGAAGTGTGCATAAGCCTGTAGTCATAGTCATAATTCAAGCGAATTGTAACATTTGTAGATTTTGAGTCTTTGTGTCTGGTTTATCCATTTTGTTTCCTGTTGGTTAATAAACCCCACGATCAGCAAGTGTTGCAGTTACTGCTATTTAAAAAATGCCCAACTCACACAGGGAAGAAAGGCTGGATCTCCTACATGAATGATAACCAGCTCTCCTAACTTGCAAGCAACACAGAAGACAGTCACATAATCTGTGACAACTATATCCAGTTAAGAAGATGACTATTGAAATCTTCTTACCAACAAATTTTCGTAGAGAATTCAGCTAAAGGTAAATGGTTGTGTTGGCCTTAACCAGGTCTGGTGGGCATTGGGCAGCCACCACTCGAGCAACAAGATCAGTGTTTGTCCCTGGAAGCTAAATCCTGGAGATAAAAATTCAAGAAGGTTGACTTTGCATGCCAGCAAAACAGCTTCTATTATATCTCAAAGGCTGACTTTGCATGCCAGCCAAACGGCTTCTATTATATCTCAGATCCAACATTACATCTGAACTTGTGGCTTCCAGAGATTGCTCTAATTTCATGACCTGAAATGCTCATGAGGTGATTCTGACCTTATACAACTTCAGCATATTATCCACTTCACCCACGAAGAGACAGTCTGAGGGGTGATATCCTGCATCATGGCCTTCACCAGGATAAAATGTGACTTTCATGTGCCATGCCATTTCTCTGAGTGCTTCAAGGAGTACTGGAGGGTGCACACATAATCTTGCATGGCTGCTTCTCTCAATGTGTCTATTGAATAGAGGTATCATATTATTATTGTCTGATTGCCCACTGACAGCTAACTTATTCTTGGCTAAGTCTAGCTGCATCACGAGGACTGCAAAACCATCTGATCTGAATCTGAACTTAAGATGGTTCAGATCAACTGATGGAGCATGTAAGTTGCACACCCTAGCTGCTGAAGCTAAGGCTATCAGGAAACATGTTTAGTATGATAGTAGTTTCAGCTAGGTTCTGGCTAAAGGCTCAAATTTATCTGAATTGAGTTATGTCAAAACCCATGACAGATTCCAATTTGTTAACAGGTTGAGAAATTTTGGTAAATTCAAATCAAAATTAGCCAATACATATGATGGATCTTTATGATGGCCAATACCCCATCTGCCATGATGTATGAATGTGTCCGATATCATGGAGCCTTTTGGTGGTAAATCAAGCCAACTTTTTCTCCTTGTAGTGCAAGAGATAAAAGTCAGCCAGCTGATGGATCAAAGCACTCAAAAGGTATGACATTGCTGACTCAGCACCAGTCCATAAGAACAAGCCACTTTCCACTGTAAGCCTTCTTCTTCACAAGATTCTCTCTACAAATGAAGGTTTAAATTGTTTCTTTCACATGGCTTTCCTAACAAGAGGCAGGCATAAAGTAGAAGACAGTCCAAACTAGGGTGGATCATCTGCAACGGCAGCTGTTTGAGAAAAATCAGCTTGGCCAGAATCTTCCTGGGTAGATCTATCACCACATCTTTCAAATAACTGCTTACTGAGGACTTGCCCCATCTGAAAGAAGCTAGCAGAACCATCTTGTTTAAACAAAAATTGAAGTTCTGACCCATCTTCTTATGTATTATTTCTGATATAAAGACTGAGTGGGTAGGCAAAGGCCCACAACCCTTCACAATTAATTGACAGTGCATCCACAGCACAAGCAGGCAGTAGGGTGGCAAGTCAAGTGTGGGGTTTAGGAGGCTTGGTGCATGAGAAAAATTGTTTCTCGTTCTCTCTACAAGATTGCCTCCTAAGTACAATAACTGCTGATTGGTGTCAGGTTGCGATCTGAACTGATTCTGCAATGTAAAGGATCCCTTGTCTTTAGGTACCCAATTATCCCTGTCGAGACAGGATGGACTGGCGTTACTAAAATGTAGAGGCTGGGCGGAAATTGGAGGGGCAGTTCCTGAGCTGCCTGCCTCCTAACTTCTATCATGTGTCCGAAGTGTTACAGCAACCAAAATGGCAGTGTCCATACTGCCAGGGCATGATATGGCATGTAAACACGCATCACACCGTTATCAGGTCTGGATTCAGAGAGGCAGTCAGAACAAGTGAGCTGCCCGAGGAATGACCCAAGCATTTTGAGCCATGGATTCCCAAATGCCAAAATTTTCATCAAAGATGTGATGATATTCCTGACCATCTTCAATGTGGCATCAAATATACTTTTGTCCACTTTGTTAAAAAGCGGGACTCACATGCTTATAGCCACTACATTTTGGTCTAATGCTGGGAGCTCAGTGTAGAAGGCACATATGTGTTTGCACCAGCATGATGAAAATGCCACTGGTACATAGCTCTCTGAAAAGAAAGCCTTCGAACTTCCTAAATCACAGAGTTTTTTCTGGACAGATTATCAATGATCTCTCGGATCTTCGTTGACTATAGAAGCAGACAAAAGAATGGGGCCCATTCCACTTTGTTTCTGTCTAATGAGGCTTTAACCTTATAATCTTGCATGGAGGTATGAGGTGGAGGGCATTCTTCTACAGATGTGATGGTGGAAAACAAAGCACTTGAAGCGGATGTGAGCCAACAATGTCCCCGACTTGTCTTGCAAGAGATTCTGTCTTAGAGTAAATGTTCAATAAATACATGATTTCACACTGAGATTTTCCTCTTTTTCCTTGCAAAAAACAGTGGACTAGATATCCTCAGACCATAAAGCACAAACACTGCATGGCAGAAACAAAGTGCACTTGGTGCATGCAAGGCACAACTCATGCATGTCTTCATGTGCCTTGAACTTCTTACATTTTGAACACTTTTCATCCTGTTTCACTAAAATTACAAAAACAACGAAAATGTAAAAATCTGCAGCACAACATGTTAGTGAGGTGCTATAACAACACCTGTTACTAGCCATGTGATTGAACAATAGACAGTAAGTGCATGAATCACAAAATGCATCAATAATAGCATTTTGGCATACATGGTCTGAATCAACAAAGTCCAAGAATGCGTGTGTGTGATATAGAATTTTAACATAGCTTTAACAATTTTTCAGTTATATTGGTATGATGTCTGCAGTGTGACAGTTTATAGTGATGTCTAGCACTTGGCATCATGCCGCAGACATGTGGCATGCTTTCCCACCCAGTCACATTATCCTAACACCAGGCCGACCAGTCCTAACACTAACCTCTTAATGCTGAGCACCAAGCGAAGCAGCTCTTAGTACCATTTTTTAAAAAAAACCCGCAACCCCCCCACATCCAAGGTGGACGCTCTAACCTCTAGGCCACCGGAGCGGTCTCCAAGAATGTGACAAAACCATAAAAATATTGGTCATAATAAAAATATAACCTATACCACCTGTCACAGAACTGTAGCCTCATGGTAAAAATCCAAATACCTGGGTAAATGGCTAATAATCACATACATATTGGGAGGGTTTTCTTGAGGTAGACGTCATGTCATCTGTACGACAGCAAAAGCTTAAAACTAGTGACACCAATAGTGGCAAATGGTGGTAATGGACAAGAGTTACCCCCCCCCCTTTGTCTCTATAATGTAGACAAGAAAGATGATTTTTGTCTTTTAGCAATGGTTGGATGAGAGAGGTAGCAGGCTTATAATCTGAAAGTTAATATGATAGGAAACGCATTTGAAGAAACCTTAATACACTCTCATATGCTGACTTTCTATATGGATGGGTTGAAATCACAATGATATTCTTAGGATTTCCGGAGGTTTCTCAGTACTGTGTTGATAGTATTAACCAAAAGCTTAAATCAGCACCACCTAGTGATGGTAAAGGTGAGGTAATGGGTAAGAGTTTCTTCCCTTAGTACATATCTATCGCTATAAATATATATCTTTCCACGAAGTAGCCAAGTTTATTTTCAAAATGCTAATATGATTGATGAATGTTCTCAAAAGAGAAGCTCAATCAGGGAACTAGGTTTAACACTAGCTTGCAAAGTCTGAAAACTATTTGAGCAAATTTTTAATTACAAACATACAGAAAACAAAATAATGTATAGATGAAACAATGACCACAATACGCTTCTCTTGACAAAGGCAGAGAAGGTGAGGAAAAGTAATTAATTTGGTCGCAGATATGCAAATATAACATGTTCTCTCATTGCAGCAAGAAAATGTATGGCATCATTTTGATATGGTTCACATCAGGCAGGGAAGTATTCATACACTATGTCAAACAACTTATTTTCCCCAAACAGGAATAAAACACTACCGTAAGCAGTTTTCAATTTATTATATATGTTTATGCTTTTCAACATTGTGAATGGAATTTTTTTAAAAAAGCATTCAATCAGGTGCACCTAAGAATACTGACATTCAGACATCAGTGAAAAATGCTAAATAGTTATTCAGGATATGCAACATGGAAATACAAATTGGACATCCATACTGAACACAGATCAAACACGTATGATTAAATGAGTATGTAAATAAACCATCACAATCATTGATGCTACTGTGATAATGCTCCCTTAATTAATTTTTATTTTTTTTTATAAATTACACTTTTTAAAAACCATTTACCAATGTCTTAGAATGAAGACAGCCAGATATCTTGCATCTGAAACTTTGAGAATGTTTATGGTGGTTTTATTTTTACACAAATCTACTTTAATAGCTCAAAGTTTTCTGGAGTAAAACATATACCTTTCTTAACCTCTCATGTGCTTCTTTTGATAACAAAAGAAGCATGAATGGTACATTATTATGTCCTCCCTGTGTTCAGTAAGTGTCTCTGTAATTAACTGAAATGTTTGTGCACAAACCATTTTCTTCTCAGAGTAACTGACCTTGACCTTTGAGTTTTTGACCCCAAAATCGAAAGACTTCTTCATTACTCTAAGTGCAAGCAATGCATAAAGTTTCATGTACAACTTTAATTATTGTGCAGAAACTATCATTCTTCTTTCAGTCAGTGAACTTAACCTTTTACCCTGAAACTGATACGCTTCCTCCTTAACACAAGCGCAACAAAAGTGTTGGCTAAGGTCTATGCCAGTGAGAAACTTCCACTGTACATGGACATCACCTCACATCCAGCAGTCGGCTTGACTTCGAGATGCCCAATCTGGTTAGGTCCGTTGATGTAAGATATGACAGCTATTTCAGCATGAAGCGTTGAGTGGTCTTCAACAGATTTTGTAAACCACTCCCTCGTAGCTGAGCCATCTGTCTGCCCTCCTGGCTTCAACCACCTTCCACGTCATCTGTGGACCACACTGAACCGCTTTCTTACAGGACAGGGTCGTTGTGCAATCAACCTTGTCCAATGGGGCTAGGCCACCAACTCCTCTTGTTGCTGTGGAGCTCTTCAAACCATGTCACACATTGTGAACAACTGTCCACCGATAAAATTCCCCCATGGACTGCAGGCTCTGCATGTTCCTGATGATGACACTGTTAAATGACTGAGCACGCAATGCACACGATAATATAAGACAAGCACAAGTCATCCAAAAAGGTTGGTAACTGTTGATGAGAATAGACTTTAACTATTGTGCAGAAAAGAAATAAGGAATACACGGACAGATGGTAGGATGAATGAATGGATGTACAACATTACAGCATAATGCATCCTGCCATATTTCCTACAAATAAAAAAGATACTAATGCACCAATCCAAATAATCATTCTAAATATATAGTAATGAAATAACCTTCCTACCTTTTCCAGTCCATCTAGAATCGAGTTCATTTCCGCCTCTGTCACAAGTCCTACCTTCTGAATGGTCTTTACATATGCCTGACTGCCCTGGAAATTTGAATGGTAACAATAAATTCTGCTTACAATGTTATCACATGGAACAATGTATTATACTACATACAGTCCCTTCCTATTGGTTGATATTATAAATACTATTTGAGTATAATGATGATTTTACTGTCCACTGGTTATAGATGCATTGTTTACTAGCTAAGAACCCAACAAGAATGATGCAAAGGTAACCTCAAATTTCTGCGAAATTAAATTTAGTAGTACTTAAAGGTTTTTTTTAGTAACAGGATAGGTAACCATCATTTGTACACATTTTAAAGATCTTCATGTCAGGATGTTTTCGTTTCAGTTTGATCACAAATTCTATTATATGGCTTTTGAGAATAAGTCATTTAAACAAACTGATTTGTTTTTTTAGTAATGGCATCCATATCTGATAACAGATTTGTATCATTTAATCAAAACTGATGCTTTGCCAAGCTTGCCTAAAATTGTTTGGACAGTTTTTGAAAAGATGTTGAAAACAGCAATTGTTCATCAGTGATGGACATGTTTTTCCAATTTTGGCAACAGTGGCCATATTTGATTAGTGGATAGTCATCTTTTGTAAAAGCTTGAAAGACCTTGATGCCAAGATGCTGTCAAATTTTTTATCGCATTCTGTTCAGCAGTTTTGGAAAAGAAGTAGGTATATTTTATATTCCTAACATAACTTTAACTATTCTAGTCACATCGCTAAGATGTTTGCAGTGTGGCAGTTTACAGTGATGTCCAGCACTGGGGCATCATGCCGAAGACATATAGCATCAAGTCCCACCCAGTAACGTTATCCCGACGCAAGGCCAACCAGTCCTAACATTAACCTCTAAATGCTGAGTGCCAAGCAAGGCAACTGCTAGTACCATTAAGTCTATGGTATGACTCAATTGGGTTCAAACCTGCAACCTCCTGCATCTGAGACAGATGCTCTTACCACTTAGACCACCAGAGATATCTGGGAAAAGAAGTGATTTAAACATTTTTCGTGGGCACATTTGATGATATATTGACATCATATGTATAAAATTAGAATGCGTTTATGCCAGAATTTTCGGTGCCAAGTTTGACTGAAACTGATCAGGCAGATTTTGAGATGATGTAAATATCAATTTTGTACAGATGCTTGATGGAGCAACATGGACAATACCATAAGCTCACTTGGCCTTTCAGGCCCAGTAAGCTAATAAAAATCACAGAACCACAGTGATCTGTCAACATGCCCATTTCCAGATATTTATAACAAAGGCTGAAAATTCCTGAAGCCTAAGTTCTGGGGTCGACATCTTGCCTGCAGGAGCCAGCTATTTTATAACCCTAAGAAGTCCAATGTCAAATGATTTATTTTTGGTATATTTAAATATGTAATGTACATCTCAACAGAAATGCTAAAACAAAGCATGGGATCAAACAGAAAAATGTATTTACCATCATTACTGAGAACTGCACAGAATAGTATGCACATGCTTGGTGTAGCACCATTAAAATACTGGGATCACAATGCCGAGGGATGGACCCAGCTTAAATTTAACAAAAACCTTGATACAAATTGTATATCAGTGTGTCTTGGATCTGAAGGTGAAAGTGGTGAGCACATATGTCACAGAATGAGTTGTCCTAACTTCACAAGGATTCATGTCAAATATGAGAATCAATCAAGTGATTTAGGAAATATAAGGAAATGAAAAACACTAAAGTAAAACCGTAACAAGCTTTTGGTAATGATCATACCATCAGAGCCAAAATAAATGTGACTGCTGTCTTGCTTACTATTAAAGATGGTTAAAAAAATAGTATAGAGGAATGATTTGTTGGTATGTGCATCTAAGTATGTTAGCTGTAAAGTAATTGAAAGGACAGATGAACATGAGGATTCCTATATACCCCTCCACAAAATAAAATTTCCCAATCTGCCAAATAAAAAATAAGTAATATTATGTAAAACAGAAGATACTGAATAAATCAGGAAAACACAGACCTGAAATTCAAATTCATAGTTCCTTCCTACAATAAACAAAATCAACACCTTATATAAAATCTTTAAACTGCTGTCCACTGAGAGCAAACCATAAATGCAAATTTTAATCTCCCACTTTTCCATAAGTATTGCTCAAAATATCAGTATGAATTAGTCGAAAGTACATTATCTTGCGCAGTTATTAATATAGGGACAATGAATTTTGCCAGACTGGGCAAAACCAGCCTCTGAAAGTGCAAAAAATGAATAAATTACTAAATATATAACATGTAAAAAAAATGTTATCGGGTCTTTTTTTAAAAAATTTACCTCTAAGTCCTGGAAGTGACAATGAGCAAGCAGTTTTTTTGAGAGATGCACATCTGAAAAGCTATAGACTCTATAACCCATATTACACCCATCAATCATTTCCAAAATAAAAGGAATTAAAAGTTCCTCCATTGATACCTAAGATATATAAGGTCTTTTTGAAATAGCCAGTATTACCAGTCAGGAAGCCTGGAGAAATGAAATTCTTTTCCTTTAAAATTCTAACTGAATGCAAAGTATGAAACTATAGAGTGCCACCTTAACATCTGGGACCATTTTCTTCAAAAGTATAGACTGGTCCACCAACTAACTTATCAATACAAAAAATCTGTAAGGAAAAGTTCATATTTGAAGAAACTCATCTGTTTTCCTGGAAATGGGTCATATACAGTTTCTATAAACAGGAAATAAGGAAAGTACTCTTATGCTATTCTAATGAAACAGACATCTTTTAAGGAATATTCTCAAATTTATATGACTGGACTTAATGAGATGATAATAAAAGAAAATGACAAAAACAACTTTCCATTGTTTTACATTTATTTTTTAATGTACCAAAAAGCAAAATCCATATACAGTCTAGCGTAAAATGTAATTTGCTGAAAAAAGCATAATGATTATGCCAAAAGAGTAACAGTTGGCATGTATATCGGTGAGACACGAGGTTCTGCAGAAAACTTGTTCATAACAATGGACCAGGCACATTCCTATATTGTATTAATAGATTAATAGTCCAAAGTACTCCTGACACATTTTAAATTATGTACTAGTTAAGTGCAGATCAAAGAGTGTCAAAACTTCCAGCTTACCATAATATCTGCCTTCCACATGCGTTTATCGTAGTGAATTGATGCATTAAACTTTTCCATGACTGGGTCAATTTTTCCTGTAAATCTTCCTCCCCAAAGCTTCTGTTTCTACAAAAGAATATGAAATTTCATGATAACCATTCATTTTTTCAAAAAGAGTTGGGACATCAAGATATCTTCTGTCTGCCCATAAGCCTGTCAGTTACATCTCCTAAACAGCTGGATGGAAAGTCAAGAAACTTTGTAGTAATGCTGCTGCCCCTGTAGTGACCATCTGGCAATGACCATCTGGCATCACTGGCTCCCCAGGAGTGAGTGGGAGGGGCCAATGGTCAAAGTTGCACAAATGTCAGTTACAACATTTTCAAATATTTTCTGACCAAACATCATGTATGCAGATATAGCAGAAGGATGCATCATAGTACATAGATGTTTGTTTCAGGGGTGGGAAGGAAGGGTGGGTAAGTAAGCATTTTAAAGTACTGAAGAACAACTTCAGTTGTTGTTTGTGTCGTATTATGGTTACACTTGTCTATGAAAACGTTACCCAGGAAACCAACAGAAACTAGTGACTCATATACTGGTCAACGAGCATCTTCAACTGGACCTACTGTGTCTGACCCTTTTACACAGAAGACTGCTACACTGAGTTTCAATTAAACTAAAAGCTAATCCTTCTTATATACGACATTTTTTCATTGGTGTTTGATGAAGGAACATTCTTAGATGTAGATTAATTTGCAAGGAAAAATACAAAAGCATCTGAAAATTCTGTGGCTTGCCTTTTTTCTCTGTTTTATCCATCAATGCTTATATTATCACCAAGGAAAGTGATTGCCACTGTTGAATAATTCCACATTCTTATACTTGTATAGGTTAATCACTTTGTGAAGGACTCAACTTGTGGCAATGAATAATACAAAATTACATCAAACATTTATTAGTTTGCCAAGAAACTAGAAATATGTCAATAGAACATGGAAGTCCCATCAACAGGGCTTCAAAACAAAGTTAAAAACAAACGTTCGTGCTACCGAAAACTTAATAACAGATAGATAAAAGAAGGGTGACATTCTATGTCCCCTTCCACACTCATGGCAAGTTATATATGGTGACTATTGTAATTTGGCAATCTAAGTGAAAATAACAAACAACAAATCTTTGTGACAATCTTTCAAAATGTTGATGCCATAAAAAGTTTTGTTAGCTGTTATATTAAATAGGAAATCATAATTCAATTTTTCCAGAAACTGCTTATGGATAAATTTACTTGGACAAATATTAAGATTTGCGTTCCATGAGAAACATCCCAATAACAATTTAGATGAGACAAAAAGTTTTCAAATGATTAATGACTAATTTGTAAATTACATCATGCTTGTCCACTTCATTAGCTTCATTAGATCCAGGGGTGGAACTTACTGATGATGTCATGATGATCTGGAAAAGAAACAAAAACATAAACAAAATTGACCAATTAAACATATCAACAATGTTATCATTCTGACAAAGTTTTATGGTTATATACCACAATTTCCAGCAGCAGCCCTTTTCGAGCAAGTAACCATATATGCTTGCTTTAATTTGATTCCATCTGCAAATTGCACAGAGCCTGACCTGTGATGCATTATGCAATGGCAGATCAAGGTCCATGTTGTTTGCAAGTATATATGGCATATCTTGTGGGATCAGGGTCTATGTTGTTTGCAAGTATATATGGCATATCTTGTGGGATCAGGGTCCATGTTGTTTGCAAGTATATATGACATATCTTGTGGGATCAGGGTCTATGCTGTTAGCAAGCTTATAGTGTATCTTGTGGGATTAGGGTCTATATTGTTTGCAAAAATATAGCATATCTTGTGGAATCAGGGTCTATGTTGTTTGCAAGAATATATGGCATATCTTGTGGGATCAGGGTCTATGTTGCTTGAAAGTACCTATATCTTGTGGAGATCGTGGTCTATGTTGTTTGCAAGAATATACAGTATATCTTGTGGAGATCCATGTCGATGTTGTTTGCAAGTTGTATTCTTAAGTCCTGTTCTGATTTTATCATAACTTTGTATCCTAACTCCGAAGATTTTAAGTTGTATTCTTGAGTCCTGCTTTGATCATATTTTCTAAAGATTTGTAAGATGAATCCTCAAGTCCAATTTTTATCATAACTTCATATCCTAACCCTTAAGATTTGTAAGCCATTATCATAAAGTCCAACTTTTGATCATAACTTTCTATCCTGACCACTCTGGTGGCCTAAGTGGTTAGAGCATCTGCCTCAGATGCTGTAGGTTATGGGTTCAAATTGCGGCTAAGTCATACCAAAGACTTATCAAAATGGTACAAGCAGCTGCCTTGCTTGGCACTCAGCATTGAGAGATTAGTGTTAGGACTGTTCGGCCTGGTGTCAGGATAATGTGACTAGGTTTCACATAATGCTTCATGTCTGCAGCATGATTCCCCAGTGCTAGACATCACTATAAACTGCAACACTGCAGATATTGTAGCGATATGACTGAAAATCTTTTAAAGCTATGTTAAAAATCCAAATCACACACACACACACACACACTTTCTATCCTAGCTTATAAGATTTCTAAGTTGTACTCCTGAGTCCAACTTTTATCATAACTTTCTAAAGATTTGTAAGTTGTACTATTAAGTCAAACTTTGATCATAACTTTCTACAGATTTGTAAGTTGTACTATTAAGTCAAACTTTGATCATAACTTTCTACAGATCTGTAAGTTGTACTATTAAGTCAAACTCTGATCATAACTTTCTATCCTAAATCTTTTGTAAGTGGTATTCTGATATCCTGCCAAACCTTTGCAACTGACTCTGAAACTGACAACATTCTGCTGAACTCAAAGTCAGTTCTGAGATGGGGAAATGAACTTCTCCCTCCAGAAAAAAAACAAAGAATCCTATAAATGGACTGACACTCTACTAGCCACATTTTTTAAAAACAGGAATTCAAGATTATTAAAAGCATCTTTGAAATTCATGAGAAACTCCAACATACTAAATCTGGCAACAAAATTTTTCATTTAGAAAACACAGAGCCTGGACTAACATTTGAACATACATGTTGATCCCTATCTGGACTGAACAGTATGCTCGTATTGTATCCAAAACAATTCTTCTTTTTCATGCCAAATGATGCTTATAAGAAGCCTGCATCAGAAAAATAATTTATATTATTCAATACCAAAGAGTTTGTGGTCACGTATGTTGAAGTAATAATGTGGTATTCATCTTTTGTCAATGTTCCAAGGTGTTCTTTCATTCTCACTTTTTAAATTCCCTTTTAGTCTCACCCACAAAATTGCCACATGTGTCACAGGTTAGTAAACAAGGTTATGTGTGATACAACGACATGTTAATTTCAAAGTATATGTGAGGTTTGAATAAGTGCTTATAAAGATTTGAGATTTTGGGGCATTTTTCAGCTTTCATCAACCATTTTTGGTTATTAGAGACATCTCTTCTAAAGATTGTTGTTTTGTATAAGAACTAGCCAGAAGTACTGATATAGTCCCACAGACACTTTAGATAGAAGTACTGATATAGTCCCACAGACACTTCAGATAGAAGTACTGAAACAGTCCCACAGACACTTTAGATAGAAGTACCAATATAGTCTCACAGACACTTTAGATAAAAGTGAAATGATTCATCGATATATTGATGTATTGGTACTTTTGCTGGAATGAAAAAAACATTGATACAAGAGAAGGAGAATTGATACAAAATGATACTTACCATATATATATATATATATATATATATATATATATATATATATATGTTATTTTAGTCTTCAGCAATTATGAATAATTATTATTAGTTTGCCTTCTTATTCTTTATATACAGAATTCATCTGAAACAGCATTTTCAGTCATAGGCACTCTTTTTTATTAGTAAAAACGAAAAAGACTACTGAGAATGCTCGCTTGCTGTCTACAATTCAAACAAAGTGACACGGTTCGTACTCTGCCCCTGCCCCCAATTCCATGCTAATTATCTTAACTCAGCAGCATGTTCAGCATAAAGGATACATTCCAAATGTCTTCCACGTGCATAATGAATATAATGAAGAACTTTACTCATAATTTAATAACCAATTTTACGCGAAGTTTCTACGTTGAATTTGATCTTGCCTACTTTGGTTGATTTGAAAGCTACACTACCAGTGCGTCACAGTGAAATATGTTATGTTCGAATTTTATTGGTGGTTACTGCTTGTTCCAGTACAGGTTGAATAATAACTAGCTATCAGGAATCAGTGTAGCTTATTCTTTGCCTGACAGACAGGATGTACTAGCATAGCAACAGATAAACTATGCTCTAAAGTCAATGAGAAATAAAGTACTTAAACAGAGATGCTGTAAGGGTGTGCGATTGTTGAATCGTGCAAAATATGTATGAATTCGCACACTTGGAGAACAGTGATGCACGTGAACTCCTGCAAATTAGTTGGAAGTCCCGATTATGAAAATGTACTTTGCGAAGTATACAATTTTTATTTAACCGTTCTTGTTGTGACATGTTTTTCTGGTAGGCAACAGTTTATACATCTGGGGTTTTTAAGCATGACAAAAATGGTTGTTAAACTAAATTTGATTGGCACATTGTGCCCTGGAATAAGCATTATGGCGTAGTTTGAACCTTCCATGAAGGAAGTTTTACAAATGCATGTATAAAATACAGGCCACCTATAGAACCCAAAATGTCTTATTCCTGGCATGGTTCATTACATTTCCGTTCGTCAAATACCAGCTGGTGATAGTGATGATGGCAATAATTTTTAAAGTTATGCAGTATACTGGATTATTGGAGCTCGGAAATTGTTAATGGAGATACTAGTGAGTGATTTTGAGCCTGAAAATGGTGTTAAATATGAGTCAGATGTACATGTTGGATGGACAAAAATAGATGGCATGACCGCCAGTTTCCCTTTCAGTGGTATTTCAAAATTAAATGTAGAAAGGGCAGAATACTGAGCCTAATTAACATACAGACAATTTCAAAGTAGAATGCAATTTTCATTTTTTTATCAATCAATTTAGCCCTGCAAATCATATGCTACAAAACCATATATCCATATCAGGGTTAAGATAAACTGAAGTAAGGATGAAAAACTGAAATATAGAAGTAAAGATATTTATTTGAATACCTCTGTCTGCACAAGCAGACTATGGCATTGATTGACTAAAAACCCTAGTAAAGCATCATGGAACAGATAAGAAATCTGGCATAGTAGTCAGTAAACTACTGATTCAAGAAGTTTGAGTTAGTGAAAAATCCTATTTTGGAGTGGATGTATCCAAATGGCAATATCTGTGAGCTCTGGAAAATTCTAACAGCCACAATGATCCATTTCCCAATATCTTCAAGCTGACAAAGCTAGCTATGCATATGCCCTTTCAGAAGGAAGCACAAAAAATATTCATCCACGGATAAGAAACAGAGCATACAACCAGAGGTGACATCATTTAATGATTCTGATTTCAGTAGTGCTCTAAAAAAGTGGAGTATTGAAGTGTTAGGTAAATACTGAACCATGACCGTTTCCTCCTCTCCTTCCTTCTTTTCTACTCTCCCTTTCTTTCGGTGACAAAGGGTGAAGTCCCCCTTAAGATAAAATCCTGGCAGCATCTCTGCTTAAATTGTACATGGGGAACAAATTTGGAATTTCTCTTTTTGAGTAAAAATATTTAACCAGTGAATGAAGGTGCTGATGGAACAAATAAAATTACTGCAGAATCAGCAAGGGGGCAGATTTCAAACAGCTGAAGTTTATCACCTTGTGTAAAAATTTTACAACATCGATATGTCTTCCAAGTTTAATTTAGACATGAAATTGGTAATAAGATATTTTCAAAGCATTCATACAGTGCAAAACAGGGCCAGGTGGCTAAAGTGAATTAAATGGAGCTTCCATTAAATGGCCTAAAACGATGAATAAAACTCACTGACAACCAACAGGTATTCTGTTTGAAAGTATGTTTGTTTTCATGTCATCGATGAGAATTGCATATAAATATATGATAACTATATCTCTATCTATAATCTGCATACTGGAGATACAACCATTATATCAACATAAATAAAGGGGCACCACCTACCTTTCAAAGAAAGAAAGACCATCAATTGCATCAATATGCATCATATTGCAGGCTGTGTATCGTGAATCGTATCAATACGAGGCATGTGTGTATTGTTTCATCCCTACTTTAGACAGACATGATTGTGATTTAAACTTCTACCCTATGCACTACTGTGACGTGTGTGATTGGATAAAATCTGGAAGGCATTAAGGTGATATCTTCAAAACAGAAGAAACAGTGCAATTTCCTTGTGCAAAGAAAATCTTATCTAGAACAAGTCTGAGTGTGGGAGGGGAGATAACCACCAGATCCTTCACATTGTGCTTCTTACAGATGCATAACAACTGCTGTGGCCACAGACACTCATTTCTATCATTAAAAAAGGAAATTAATGACAACACCCACTCCCCATCAACAAATTAACAAGGTGACTATAACACATTGCTTGGATTCTCCCCCAGCTTGCCTATTTTTGTGCTAATGTATTTATCCAGTGGCCACTTTTAGCTGCTGATTGCATAAATCAGAGTAAAGGAGACATTCCACATGTATAATTTAAGTAATTTACAGATCATTTTGTGCGCAAAGTTTCTCTGCTACTTTGTATCTTGGCATTTTTTTTTCATTCCTTCTTTTGTCTGAATTTAATGACAGAAATTCACATTTCTATATATGGCACAATGTTATGCCAGGCGTTTACTCATACAAGTTTCTTTGGTGGGAATGGAGATGCTATTTTACTTGTAGAGAAAATTACAGAACAGTCCTACTGATCATTATTGAGACTGAAACTAACTGTTGATGAATTTATTGCTGTGGTTTAGTTTTTGCATTTAGTTTTGTTCTTGGTGTAAAGAAATAAATAAATTTATATGTATAATCTTTAAACATAATATTCTCTTAGAAAAAATTTTTTTTTTTAGTGTGGTATTACAAACAGCGAATAATTCAATCCTGATATTGTTCAACATAATTAATATGTGCTTTCATTTTCCTTTCTATCCTTTTTAAAGTAAGGGACTCCCAAATTTATGCCAGGGATTCTCAGATATAGGCTGGGGACTCCCGAAGAGTTCAGGACTCATCCTGAAATTCTGTTGACAGCCCTAAACAACAAAAGCAATTTCTACTATCACTACTTTTTAAAAAAAAGGGAACTTCTGTACAAAACAAGAACAAACAAAAGTATGTAACCAATTATGGTTTATAATATGAACTTTTTAATCTGCTATTATGGGACACATAAAAATAAAATGCAACAAAAATTATGAGTGATGATGGTTTTGAGGTTACAAACAATAAACCTACATGTTAAAAATTTCTGAAAGCACTTATTTTACAATGAGAAATTCCAATTCCAGAGATGGACTCCCCAAAAATTTCATTGTAGGAATCATCCCTGACATGTGGAGTCCTAAGAACCTCATCCATTTGCTGAAAAAGGACTTTTCCAGGAATGAGAAGAGGACAGCGAGCAGACATTCTTTATACTGAAAACCTGGTTTGAACTCCAGACAAAATGACACTATTAAGTATCCATGGCAACATTCAAGTTAGAAATTATAAATAAATGAATGAAATGTCATAGTTTGTGCATTTTTTAATATTCTTCATACTTTTCATTTTTTAAATCACATGGTGAGCACAAGCATTTGTTTTCTGGGTGGATGGCTGGCTGTTTTTGGCTAGACCTTATCCGGTGCATAAAAATATTGAAAAGAATCAAAACACATAAAAAACACTGAAATGCACTTAAATTATATTTATATACTTTTATGTATCATTGGTTATGTATACAATTCATAACTTAGATCATTTAATAATAGTTATATAATAGAGTAGATGGATTGAGAATAATTTAGATATACTGTATTAGGTTTAACAACTTCTGATACACGTAATTTATATTACACTACTTTAGGTAAACTAGATTTAACATCCACATTTAATTAATCCATTCCTAACTGATGTCATTTTAATTAATAATTACATTGTCAATAATACTGATACCATAATTTAATAAAAATTAGAGCATAATTTATAGTACAATACTTTTATGTAAATTAGCTACAATGACAGTTTCATTAACCCATTCTAAATGGATCCTCATAGACCCAACAGCATAAGTGAAATCCTTAAAGTATATTAAAAACAGCAATTATTATTTCAAAGCACATGTTGTTTTTATTTTAGTGCTATGTCTTACTATCCATATAACGGCCTCGTATAGTGTGTTCCAATGTCAGTTGACATCGGAATGAGTAGTCACAGTTTCAGGAATATCTCACACACTTGGCAGCCTATATCAACACTCTTCCACTAACTTACGTGTAATTAATATACTTACTGTGCTGTCTTTATCCTGGTAGAATCAAAATATGACACTAGCAAATGGACGCATTTTCATGTTCCATTGACATACATTTGAATTTGTTGCAATGCGATGGTAGTCGAGGTACGCCGAAGTATGTTCAAGTAGGTTCATGTGGGGGATATGTTTCTTGAACAAAACAAAATGTTGCTTACAGTTCCAATAGGCATAATATATTTTTATTCATTTCGTTAAAGAATAATATTTCAACTTAACCTGATTTCCGCATAATAGGCTTTCATAGCTTTGCAGCCAACTGAAATGTAGGCCAATGAAACTTGAAAACAGGTCCATTTCTTTTGTGAGAATTTGAATTTATTAGAGAAAAGACATCAGGGTAAGTAAAGTCTGACAAAAATATTATAACTTTACTTTGTAGAAATGTGTCATCATTGGTTGCCAGTTGTATGTGATATTATTGAAAATTTTACTTTCGTTACAGTTAATCGACATCAAAACACGCTACACAGCACCGTTAGTTAGGCAGGAAGACCCATCACCCCCCAGAACAAAAATATTGGGTGATGTGTCTTACGTTGTAGGACTAACAGAAAGCCAATATTTTCATGCCACCTTTCTCTCAACTTTACCTCATAATCTTGTTTATTGCATATTTTAAAAAAAGAAAAAAAAAAATGATGCACCTTTACACAGAAATGCTCAGATTCTGTAAATCTTTGTTCTTTTGGCTAGTATCATATGATTCAGTATAAAAGGCTGCATTTCCTTGTGATACATGTAAATCTGATTGCTAAAATGATGCCATTCAGTAGTCAGATTGTCTTAAATGGTACCATAGAAAGTGTTATATGTCTGTACAACAACTGAAATCTTGGTGTATGAAATCACCAACTTCTTTTGTAACTCTGGTACATATGAAGATGACCACAGGTGCTCAACCCAAGCTGAAAATGTTGAAGAAAAAAAAAAAGCAATAACCTGTAGTAAAAAATATCATAACGAGTGACAAAATTACCCCAATGACTAGTTCTGACATAGGATCATGTCTATCCTACTAGGGGGGTAATCTGTGGTAATTTTGTCGCTGTTTTGATTTGCTTTTCCTTCAAGTCATTGCTTTTTTAACATTAAAATTAAGCTCGCGTCGAGCACCTGTAACATAGCCACTTAATTCATGGGGAAACCAATGATAACACACTCCCAATCATCATTGGTTTCCCCATTAATCAAGTGCCTGTGACCTGTGAAGATGACAATCACGATGCCCATGAGGCTTTATAAAGGGAAGAATAATCGAGAAAATTACAATTAACCAAAATAATTGTCACTAGGCTTAATTGACATTATTTAAAATAATACAGTTGTGAGCTTTCAATAAATATAATTTCTCACCAAATATTAATAAATAAAACAACTTTCTCGTCTAAAATCCGCACGTCAGCAAAGTTTCTTCCTTACAGCAGGCTTCTCATACCAGGCTGAATGATACTAGAACATCAGTCTGTTACACAAGAGTGTCCAAGGTAGGTAACTCTCCTCACATTTCTCCAGTTGATTTCATTTCTGCCGACACTGAACGAGTCTTTCCTAGGTTAGTCAACAACATCCAATTTTATGGTCAATCCGGGGCATTACCAACATTAATGTTTCTTTCAAAATATAAAAAGATATGTTTAAACCGATTAAAAACAAGTATTTTTATTGCTATTAGATGGATTTTGTTTGTTCTAAAGTTCTGTGGAACAAAATATAAACTTTCAATTGCCGTCGTTGTCATCGTCATCGTCGGCATCGCTTCCACCACAATCTTCATCATTAAAATTACCCCTCCATACTTTTCCCCGTAAACTTTATATGTTATTTTACCATGTAGTTGAGTAACAATGGGGTTGGGGAGGTATAGGACAGTTCTTGACCAGCAGTTAAATTGCTGTACAATTTGTCTTACTACTGAACAAAACAGCACCAAAATAACCATACTATTGCATAAAACACCCTCATATTTGTTAACCCCATCGTACTGGACCAGTTTCCTTAACTGCATAAAACACACCCATATTCCTATACCCAAGAATTATTAGACCACCGTCCTTTATTACAGCATAAAAATGAAAGCACGATCAGTGGTGTACTAAGGGTAAATAGCGCCCGGGGCGACGGAATGGCCCAATGGGTTTGGTCACCTCAGGATCTCTGGCGCTCGTGGTTTCGGTTCCCCAAGACCTCTGGGGCGGCGGCAACTATTGTGATAAAAAAGAAGAAGTCTCGCAACTAAATTAAGTGGAGATGCCAAACTGCGGTAATTGTGCTTCTTCGAGAAAAATGGTACAGTAACGACGGTGATTTGTGCTTGTTAATGCAGTAGTAAGGTCAAACATTGAGTTGATAGTATATAAGAGCTCAGTGGTGTAACTACCGTGGTAGCAGGTACAGCCTTTCCTATGGGGCCCGGCCGTCTTAGGAAGCAGCAGGGAGGGTGAACAGACCAAGGCGGCGCGTGAAAATAAAGGTTCCTACAACAAAAAAAAAATGAAAAAAAAAATAAAATAAATAAAGTCGATAAAGTCAAACTGAAGTTTATTTTTCAAAATATTAGGCTGAGTCGTTTACACACATGTGGTCACCCCCCCCCCCGACACACACACACACACACCCGCTGCTGTCGATTTTATAAATTCAAAAATAAACAGCAGTCTACCATTCCACTGGGTCCCTTCTGCCAGTAAAGTCTCTTGCCAATAAGGTCCTAAGAGTCCCTTATTGAGGCCTTAAGTCCACAGGGCACTCTTTCATCGGTTAAAACCTGTCTTATGGTCCACAGGCACCTTATTGAGACTTTTGGGTCCGGCGGACATTCTTTCTGAATGCCCCTATGTGGGTATCCTTCAGTAGTTACGAGTTCACATCATCCTGCTGTTTATTTTAGGGACGCAAGCGCATAGACACACACCCCAGCGAATTCCTAATGTGCGAAACGAAATATTAGAAATTCAGAGGGCTGTCTAGGTATTGCGATTTCATGTAAAAACCCCACCCCACACGAATCAAACCCGGGGGTAAGTGCAAAACTGCACTCACCACGTTGTTCAACATGGTGAGGGGTACATGAAATCTCATGGAGTGCTTGCGTCCCCAATTATTAAGTAAATAATAATTATTAAATAAAATGGCATCCCAGGGCCACAAACCATCGACAGTGTCAGTCATGGGTTTGGAACTCAAGACCTCGAGTATGAGAGTCAGACGTTCTACGAATGCACCATTGTTCCAACTTACAAATACACGTTTCAAAAATAAATATATAGCTATCTTAGCCCTGACTCTGTCACTGCAGATTCTGTGATCAGTATTTATCTGATTCTGAATAAAATCTGCAATTTTACATATTTCTGCCGCTTCTGTCTTGTTTAAATATTATACTATTAACCCTTGATTTCATCAGGACAGAACTATCTAGCAATGAATGCATGAATCAACATTATTCAGTTCATTCCGGTCTGAACAAAAAAATCAATAATGACTAATGTTTATAGCGTGGTTCGTCCTAATTTTAGGCAACAGATTTTTTTGTGGTTTGATTATATGAAATAGGTAAATTTCTCAGACTTTTCAGAGATATGAGGCTGGGAAATCGAAGTCAAAGAAGAAACATGACCGTATAGGTATGAAACTATTAATTATCTATGAACCGTTTTATCCTTGACTGTCAAGGGAAATAACTGCTTCATTACTCTATGAGTGAGAGTTATTCAGTATCAAGGACCAAATATTCTATCAATACCTATATGATACCTTGACCTAGGGTCGTGTAAATTTATGGTTATAAAACCAAACGGGGTAGCTTGTGCTTTCGAAAAAAAGTTTTTAAATTTATTCATGTCCATGTCCCCAGAACACCAAGTATAATAAATAGTTTGCAGCGTATGATTATCAGCTCCGTTAAACACAACTAAAATATTACAGTTATCTCTGATCACTTTTGGAATTTATGTATAACGCTGTGTAACATAAATCACGTCTGTGTTTTTATGCCTGCCTCTGGAAAATATCCTAGCTGGATTTGATTGTTTGTCAAGCATGACATCATCGTACACTACTAAATTATTAATACTTCCACCAAAGTCATCTACAGATGGCGCTTCATCAATATCAGTTATAAAGTCAATAACGTCACTGTCTTCATATAACGATTTTGCATTTTCATTAAAATCTTTAAGTACTTCATAGCATCGCTGGTCATCTACAGATGGAGCTACTAAATATAATTTATCCCACTTCAGCCATCTCATTATCAAATTAAGCAATAATTGTGTTTTGCCTGATCCAGTTGGACCTATTATGATTGCCCTAATAGAATATGGCAATGCTGGGTGATGCTTGACTGGTTCTTGTTTTCGTGTCGCTGAAAAGTCAATTATATCCATATGATAAATGATATGAATCTATATTGTGTTCGATGCAGGGCAGCCACGTCCACCACTGGATTAACAACAATAATAACAAAAAATTAAAAAACGCGCACTTACAGGTAAGTGTGAAAAGTGTGGTACCAAAAAAAATACAAATTTATTTCGTCTAGCACAGCGACGGGAGGTGATATCGCCGCTTCGTTGGGAAAATTACCAGGGGTTCCCTGGGCGAAATATTCCGGGCAAAAACATTTACCCGGATACGATTATTGTGGTCCTGGAACTCGACTTGATATCCGACTTGATGATCAAGATCAACCGCGACCTGGAGAGTATCCAATAAACAAGACTGATCAAACGTGTCACGTTCATGATGTTGCGTATAAAAGCAAGGATTTACAACAACGGCATCTCGCAGATGTGAAATTGATTCATGCGTTAAATTCTATACCTAATAAATCTCTCAGAGAAAAACTCGCTAGTTTTCTAGTGAAATCTGCTATGAAAGGTAAAATAATGCTAGGGGCTGGGTAATTAATTATATAACTATTATAATGGAGTCCATTTATTATAGCCCAAGAGGATATTGGAAGGGCAAAGCAGCGATTAGTAAACTTGCTGAAGTAGCAAAAGTCTCACGTGCTGTTGCTGCAGCGTGGTTAGCACGACAAGCAATATGGCAAATCTATCTACGTCCACCTAAAAAAAATTCAGTACGCGTATTTTGATGTCAGCGTTCCCAATGAAGTTCATCAAGCAGATATTTTGTTTTTACCGCACGATACTATTAAAACACGTGGACGTCAATCACGCACATACAAATACGCGTTAACTGTCGTTGATGTTGCAAGTAGATATAAAGAAGCGGAGCCGCTATCAACAAAAACAACATCTGAAGTTGCATCTGCGTTTGAACGAATTTATCAGCGAGGACCATTACGATGGCCACAGTTGCTACAAGTTGATCCTGGCAAAGAATTTCTTGGTACAGTATCATCGCTGATGAAAAGACATAATGTCAAAATCAGACAAGGACACATTGCAATTCATCGTGATCAGGCAATAGTTGAACGATTTAATCGAACACTCGCTGAGCGGTTATTTGGATACCAGTATGCGAAGGAAATAATTCAGGCAGATACAAGATCTCGTGAATGGGTTGCAAGATTACCAAGTGTGATAGCTGCGTTAAATAATGAAATTACTCGTGCAACTTCTAAGAAACCTATTAATGCAATTACAAAGAAACATATACCCGTAGCGATGGCTACGGACAACGACGTGACTTTTCAAAACAGCCAGTGTTAGGTAATGTGACTGTAAGGTATTTATATGAACCGGGTGAACTTGAAGGGGGTAAAAAAAGAGCAACTGATCCTATCTGGAGTGTGACCACACATAAAATTTCTAGCGTGGTTATATCTACGGGTAGACCTGCCATCTACAGACTGGATTCAAATGCTCCTCAACGTGGATTTGTGTGTGAACAATTACAAGTAATTCCTGAGGACACACAGTTACCACCGCGTTCACTTTTGTAAACTAGCACCTGGGCGTCCAGCGCCCCGACGTCGATTACATTCAAGACATGTCAATATGACATTATCACGTGTATGACCAAGATCACTATTAATTCTATCCACGGTGAACTGTCTTGGATTATTACTCGAATACTCCCATAGTATATTACAGTTACAACTTGCACAATGATTATTCTGTCGTTGTTTTAGTGTCATAATCAATTTAGTATCAATATCAAAATCGCGATTATTTTTTTTTTTTTGGTCACATTGCTTATAACCAAATAGTTTTTTTCTTATTACACCAACAACAACTTCGTTGTCGTTGCTAGCAGTTTGATTATTATTTTCTGTAGCATTCATAATAACCCTGTGTAGTTGAGATATTCTTCTGATTCGAGACACTGCGAGATAAACTAAATTTGACCATTCGATTCTATCATCGACAATCCAGATATTTGTATCAGTAATAGTTAGTCCTTGTGACGAATGAATCGTTATAGCATATCCTAATTTCCATGGAGTTTTATCCATGATCAACGCGCTCTCAACAACATCAACATCAACCAAAACAATATCATTCAATACAAGATTTTGTTTTTCATTTGTTCCTGGAATTTCAACTTCAGTATTTTGTCATCGCGTATCTGCTGGGCGATAACATAATGGTACAGGTAGATTTGAAAACTTTTCTTATGTAACAGAAATAATTTCTCTTGCAATTCATCACGAACTATTTTTCTATTCGCAACTATTAAATCATTTGGTGTGCACAAATTCCAAAACTCGTTCACAGGAGTTTCTGGAATTATTTCACGCATTATCTCACATTGTATTCTATCTGGCTGTAGTCTGATTAATCTTTTAAATTCTTTCAGAGGTTCATCAATAGCTCTATGATCATCGGTTATCTCCTCATAATAATCCACAAATGATTTTAACCACTCATGTGGAGATTGAACGACGAAAGGTGGTGGTTGACCATGATCGCCGCACATAATTATCGCAGTATTTTTTCGTTAATAACCAATCGAGAAATATTTTTAGTGTTTCTGACGACACCGTACAAATCTCATTCCAGATAATGATTTTAGGAATATATTTCTCACCCATTCGCTCAGGTGTCCATGTATCTCCGCACCATCTGAAAAAACTATGGTATGTACATGATTTTACTCCTCGTTGTTTTATTTCTCTTGCTAGTCTATGTGTAGGTGTCAACACAATCATATCTAAACTCTGACGAAATAATTCAATGGCACGTGTTGTTTTACCAGAACCTCCAGGTCCATTGAGATAAATGGTTTTATGTCTGGCCACGGGATCAAATACAGATGGTGATGTTGATACTGGTATTTGATTGTCATCACCGTAGTATATTTCTTTGATATTAACGTCTGCTGATTCAGAATAGTCAAGTATACTTTCGTGTTTTATTTTCCATGATCCCCATTCACTATTACCGATTAACGGTTTTACCAAATCCACGTACGCGCTATTTACATAAAATGAATCCGTAGCAACTCTGACAGCGTAACGAGAAAATCTATTTATCATCGATAATAAATTTATAGAAACGTAAGCGAGCATAGAAGATCTTAAATGAGTAAATTGCGGTGACTCACCATCGATATAATTCACGATTGTACCTAATTTAATTCCGTCTGATGAATAAGCTTTACTTCTGCTTATAAATGTTCCTTTGTTCGTTGTATCAGTAATTATAAAATCCAACTCAACATCATCCATGATTAATCTTGTACAATGTCTTTTATGATCATACGAACCACCTTGAGTAAATTTACCAATTATTTTTCTACCGAGATCTTTTCCAACTTTATTTTCATAATCAATTTTATCCCAATCTTCATCTGGATCTGTCGGTGAATGTTTCTTTTGTTGTGGTAACCAAACTTGTTTCTGCGGATGATATGATATAATAGCTTCATTTACACTCAACGACATTAAGATTTCAGTATCAAGCATGTATCGTAATAGCACTATTGGAACCCAATATTTTTCTGAGAAATGTCTACCAAACCACGCATAAACGATCGGATGAAGATTATTACAAAGCTTAAATGATTTTACACAAGCGAATCCAGTTAAATCAAAATCAGGTAATGGTCCATTTATCGCAACTCTCGTCATTTCATGTGTCGGATGTCCGAATCTTTTGACATATTCAGAACAGTCTCCGTATCCAAGAAAACTCCCAGGATAACACGGAACCATATCAACCGATATAACTTTACGATGATTGTATTTGGTATTCCATAATCCGCCATGTCCATATTCGACACAACTATGCTGAATATCTTCAAGGAATTCTGATGTGTCGGCGACCATGAATTTTTCTTCTGAGCGGCGTGGGCAGCAACTGATGGAACTGTAAAACAATTATTCAGTAATCGTTCAACTTCAACATCATCAGAATTATATTTCAGTGCAAGATTCTTCATTTCTTCATGGAGAGATTCTCTACGGTAAATCTCTCCATTAGGTTTTACAAACTGATCGTAATTCACGGATTCTGAACTCTGAATTAACCAAACAGATACAGGATCATTCTTACTGATATCACTGATAGCATCGAATATATAATCGTCATAAAATCTGACTATTCTATTTCGTGGAAATATTGTTACAGCATCAGTCCATGCATGTGCGTTATGATCAATGATTGTTATTGGAGCTCCTCTTGATGTGTATTTTGACGCATATAAAATCTCTCCGGTTAGTGTTTTTACTGTTATTGTGAATTTTAATTTTTTTTTCTAGTTCAGCGACGTCCTTGATAGATATTGCTTTTTTGAAATGTTCCATAACTCGCTTAGCTACACAATTTAATCGTGATAATTTCATCGGTTTAAGATTTTCAACGCTTGGTTTATCATTTAGCGGATACACCGCATAAACAACTGCGGTTACAGGATATACTCGTTCATAATACGGTTTATCAATACTGGTTAATACACCTGGCTTAGATTTTTTAAACAATATAACGGTTTGTCCTGATTGTGTTACTCTGACAGGTTCACGTTTATCACGGATAATCCAAATATCATCATCCGTCTGCACAATAAATTTGATCAGAATAATATATCGCTGATCATCGAGGTAATTCATAATACTTCTTCCTCGTTCGTCATTCATCTTAGTGTCGACGGTATCTCTGATTCTGAATGACGACCAAGTATGAGTAGCACCATCATTTTGAACTTCTTTGTTAGCTTCACGAATACGATCGGTTATATCATAATTCATCAAAGCTAGGTCTTGCATTGAGTATTTAGATTTGGATTTTGGTAATTTATCAAGATTAAATCCTGCTCCCGCCGAGACGGCGGAGGGTTCTATTACGGATAATCTCTTAAATTCCTCCATATAATAATTAAGACAGGATTTATTTAATTAGATTTTCATTCATAATATATGATACAAACAAATAACAAATGCAGCTGGTTAATGATTGGGTTTTCATCTCGCTGTAATAACCATGCGTAAAAGAAATCTGCGGATATCATATGCAGAGTTTTCGACGAAGAAATACAGGACCAAAACCTTGCCTTCGATGCGGTGTTGGAGTCAGAGGAAAAACTCAATTATGCGTGCAATGTGGCGGTAAAAAATACAAAGAGATGAAGCGGTATTACGATGAGAAATATGGACCATCGGCATCTCCGTTTAAAACCATAAATGATTATTTGGTTAGATTTCAGAATAATCATTTAGAAGAATGATATTATATATATAAATGGAGCAGAATGAATTTAGGATACACCCCACCATCAAGAATTACGAGGCATCTCGTAGTGGTATAATCAGAAACTGTCAACGAAAAAAAACAAGTGGGTTTTCTTACTAATACTGGGTACATCATATTTGGTGCTGGAAAAGAAAAATATCACTCACATAGATTCGTATTTGAATGTTTTTATGGGGTCATCGAAGACGGACTTGTGATCGATCACATAAATTCAAACCAGAAAGATAATTCTTTAAATAATTTGCGTGTTGTTACACAAAGTCAGAATTTAAAATTCGGACGAACCGGTCATGGTAATAAATCTCCTAAATCGGTTATATCCACAAACATAGAAACAGGTGAAGAAATAATTTTTCCATCGATACATGCGGCTGGGAAATATTTCGGTATTTGTAAGCCTTCAGTAAAATTTGTGGCAGATAATATAACTAAATCAGCGTTTTCGAAAAAATTCAATCAGAAGATTAAATTTAGATAGGCTGATAATTAATAACAGATACGAATTCATTGACAGAATTTACGCAGGAAAGGGATTCTCATATCGATCATGTTCCGTCATACCTGTTTCATGTGATGAACGTTCGCGCCGACGATTGCAAGAAAAATTCAGAGCAAGAATGCACAAAGAATAATCCAACGATTATAAATTTATTCTTGTCTTCTGAAAATCATGAATTCACTCATTTAGTCGTGCAAATAATTACCTCATTAAATTATTAAGTGATTTCAGAAAAATAAATTTATATTAAACAAATAATTTATAATATAAAAAATAATGAACCACGAAAACATCACATCAATTATTACTGCTATTAAACAATTACAACACAGCGGTATAAAAATATCTGATGAGCTTGATCCTGCAAAAATTATGAGTGGTTTTGAATCATTACAATTTCGGAAGTCAGAAAATAGGTATACGTTGCCCTCCGATTATAGATTCATACAGTTAATCTAGCAGGAGATGTTACGATCGCTGGCAGCAATCACGGATACGCAGGTGAAATTATTTGTTCCTCTTTCACGGGCCATCGAAAAGGTCAGGTCAGAATTATCTCACGAATACGAAACGAAAAGACTCGTACACGCTCGTATAAAACAGCTGAGAGATATCATGTCGATGACGGAAGAGTTACTGGCTAAAGATAAGGACGAGTGTGAAAGTGACTATAGTGACAACGAAACTAACAGTGTTGTACCGAAATAATTCATTTCTGATCCTGATAAAATCACGGGGGTAAAAAAAAAAATCAAATAATTATTTTTTTTTTTTGCTTGATGTTTTCCGTAACTACGATGACGAAGTCATTACGATCTTACATACAGATTTATATTTAACGACTCTGACCTAAGATCGAGCAAGTGGCCAGACTGGTCAGTAAGTTTAAAATGTATCCTCGATAAGAGTGGATTATGACATTTTAGATAAACAACATTGATTGGTTCTGATACAATCAAATAACCTGGTGGGACTTGAGGTGTAAATGAATACAGAATGTATCCTTGTTGGGCCTGGTTGGATTTTTCAACGTCGACTTGATAACTGCCGTCGATGACATCACATACTAGATTGACAGCGATCGTTGATGTGATATTAACGATGTTCGGTGAGACATGACGGCCGCCACCGTATGGATCATTATCGTATCGGAGAATATTTGCTGGTGGGCTACTTTTCTCCATGATTCGAGGATTTTTGGAAAATTCACATTAACGAAATCAATAACTGATTGTTTAAAATCACCGATTTTATGTCTTTTATATGTTTCTTCGTAACCCCCATCATAAATTCTGGGTTTTTATAATATTTATACGCATTTTTGACTAAAACATGTTTAATATATTCGAAATCTAATAATATTGAATTCAGATGTTGAATTGCTTCTATGATATTTTTTTTTTCACATCATCGCTGTAATAATATGTCAAATCAACGAATAAATTTTTTGACATTGGTAAACACCCGGTTAAATTCATCTACTACGTCTGGGATCGTAACGGTGATAATCTTCATATCCCATATCAAACGTCCATTTACACTCAGATCAGGAATTTTTTCTTGTCCATCAGTAAAAAATTTATCAATGACCCACGGATAATTATTATTTCGGTAATCTGAATTTTGATGAATTTTCAATCAGTTGTCAGAAAGTCATCTCGTTTTGGTTCTGGTGGACCTTCATAAACCGGCGCGACCTCGGGCCATCCCAACACAGTTCTAATCGAACTTTGATAAATGTCAACGGCGTAATCCGGCAATAATATTTCAATGGCCAAAGACAGTGTTGGCTCGTGGACGGTAATGGCAATCTTTGATTCTTTTCCTGTGATGGATTTAATTCTGCGTTGAAATTCTTCATTGATCTGTTCTATTTGATAACTGCCCGTTGGAATACTAACTACTTGCCAATCAGGAGTTCCATCGGGTTTATTTTTATTTGCAAATACTAATGAATTATTCGGTTGTAGTCCACCAAACGATTTTGACCTAATATTTGGCCAACTATAATAAACCCGTAATTGCGCTAGCGCTATCTCGGATGCTGAAATTGCGGCCGGAAAATTAATACTGAATTCAGGATTAGTTGAACTCGCTGATATCATTGTGGTTCTTACCGGAGCAGTATTAGTGACGATCTGTTATAATGATTCCTGCGATGTCATTATTATACTAATATTCTTTTAAATCCTTTTCAGGAATTTTTTCATCAAATACTTCATTGTAGATCTTTATTATAATACTGAATTCTTCGTCAGATATTATTCCATCATTAAGCGACGAAGAAATCATCAATGATAATTTAGAGTATGCGGTCGTTGCAGTATGTAATTTCATCGTGTACTCGTTCAATTTTTCGTTTGTACACGTATTTATCTTTTTCACGATTATATTAAATATTCCAGCGATCGTGGTTGACGATGAAACAATGATTGTTACAACGATCGGCGCCGTCATCGTCAACGTTGATAATACTACGCCAGTTCCAGCAACAATCGCTGAAACCGAATAAACGATGATATCAACGACAACCGCACGTCTACGATATTTTTTTATTTTTGCTGTATAATTACCGATGATGGTTTTTAATTTATTCTGCCATGTTGTTACTTGATCGTATCTGTATCGCTGAACGTCTATCATTATACTTTAGTTGTTGTCTAAGACAGCGATAAATTCCAGACACCACCAATAACGTCTCGGGGGTATTTCCGTTGATGTCAAAGTAAATGTTTCTTTGGTGTCCTTGTTTAGCATTACCAGTAGAGAATTATGATACACATTCGGTGATGATGAAGTGGCCGTAGTAATTTCCCAACCATGCATGGACAGCCTGTATAACCCAGTTACTTCTGCGGTATATTCGAGAGTGTTATCGCGCGGCGTCCACGTTGATACCCCAGATGCCACCGTGTACGTGATGTTGCTAATTTGTTTGTGTGGAATTTTGATCAGATTGGTTTTATTGACGATATTAGGAATTCCACTGACAATATCATCGAGTTTCTTGTTAACGTTGGCGAGTTTAATATCAACGGTTGGTGGACTTCCCAAAAAATCATTAGTGGTTTTGTTTACGTTTCTGCGAAAATTCATAAACAGTTCTATGTGATTATAAAATTCAGTTCTAAGTGCAATCATTCCATCATTGATCGTCGACAACAAAGTTGTCATCGGAATATTTTTATCATCCACATATTTCTTTGTTGCGGCATCTTCATCACCTGCTGGTTCTCTTAAAGCAACGATTTTATTTCCATTTATGTTAAGTTCACCTGTCATTGTATCACCGGCGGATTTTAAACGATCAGCGACACTTTTTTTAATTTCATCTCTGATAGTTGCGATTGATACATTTGAGTCTCTGATTTTACCACCGTCAGTAAATACTGGAATATTGTCCGTGGTAGCACCAAGAACTCTACAAATTATATCGATCCAGTTGATATTACTCGTCTTTAAAACACCGAATTTATCCTGAAAAATAACAACTTCATCTCGGTCAACTCCAGATAAATTCATAATTTCAGCAAGATCATTTTTGGTGGCGTATTTTGATAAATCGATATCTTCTTTCTTCTTGCCGGTGAGAGCACTAGTAGAAGATCTTCCATAAATATCAACCATTATATGATTAGCGATTATTTAATGTATATTCGTGTACAGCTTTATGAGGTGGTTTCGTTGATCTTGATACAGCATCAAGTACTGCTAGTGCTTCACGGCCACATATCGGCGGGTCGGTTAATGTTTGTGTTGGTAGCGTTGAATACCAGAGTGGAATACTCTGAAGTGCAGTACTTCGTACTGTATCGACGTATTTTAAAAATTCTTTTGGTGGAGCCAACCCATACGAATCAAAATAAATAATTCCACGTGGATCAATTGCATATGCAACCCAGTGAATGCCACGACCAGAGCTTTTATCGAGATTAATAATACCTGTTTCTTTCAGATTTGGATTTTTCGGTAATTGATCACGCATAAAAACACCTCTAAAATTCTTTATATTTAATCGCGCAGCAGCATGCATCGAGTAAATCAAAGTTAGACATCGGAAAAATCAGCGAGTCCCTGGAATTCTTAATCCTTTTACGTATCGAGACCCTGCAAGTTTCAGACCGTGACCTCTTCGTTTTCTTTTTTTTAATCCTTTTCCTGTTGCTTTTTTTAATGCCATTCCAGCAGCTGTCCCAACTGCACCTAATGCAGCAGCTTTTGCAACAGCTGGAGAGGCTGCGGCTATTAACGCTGGGATAGCTGCGAGAAGCGGAAATATTCCTCCGGTTTTAATAGTATCCTTGATTGCACCCACGGAAAGATTTAATCGTATTCCTTTATTGGCGTGCTTGGCTTCGTTGAATCTCTTAAACTGACGTTCGGTCAACGATAATTTATTTGCACCTCTCATTTGTTCTTGTTTTAATGATATTTTTGTTCCGCATCGTGATGCTAACGGTGATTGTAATCGTTTAATCTGACCCGGGGTCAGACTGACACTAACATGATGATATGACATTTATGATACATTTCTGACTTCTAAATTAGCGCTTGCATATTTTCTACTGGAGCATCAACGACTCTCATGCGGCCACCATCACCTTCAAGTAACATTGTTTTATCGCTGAGTATAACGGCGATTGCTCTATAATTAGGAACTTCTCCAACATTTCTGTTAACGCGAGCTCGAAAATGTATGTCAACGACAGACTGCCTAAACAAATCCAAATGTTTCAGCGAAAAAAAATAAATCGGGTACAGCGTTGTAAAATCTAGCTGTGATATTTGTAAACCAGTATCAACATTTTGATCACGTCCCATAAACGACATCAAACGATGATACGCACGCGCTACATGATTTAGCTCAAAATTCAACAAAATATCTTCCGATGGTTCCTGATGTCAGTTTATTCTCAGCGACACTTCAGTGACACCGAGTTTGTCAAATATCATTGCGCTAGCCGTTTGATTATTTAATCGTGCAGTATTTTGAAGCGCAACGAATATATGTCGCGGAGCAAAGATACCCTGTTGTGATGCTATCTGCCATGTAAATAAACCATTAATTGTGGTTTGAACAGCATCTGTGGTTGTTGTTAACCATGAGAGCGTCGACTTGCCACCACTGCTCATGAAAGCGAGTAACCGATCTTCTTCAGATATCGCTGGAGTCATCACTGGCATCCACAATGAAAGTTTTGTTAAAATTACTTTACCATGAAGTGCAGCAGTTTCAGCTGAGTTAGCTCCATCAAGGTGCCATATTGCATCATCGTCGGTTGCTTTTCGTACGAGTACAACTGTATCTTTGGCTCCGAAAATAACTTTTCTGACATTTCTGCAGAATCCAAAGATGTGTGACAGTGGAATCGCACATGAAAATCTTTTTCTTCCACCTGTTAACATTGCTTGACGTGTTACATATCCCAAATTGAAATTTCGGTTAACACTTTGCAATCTCGAAAATGCAGCGGCGGATCGGGCTATCATTCCAGCTGGTTGCGGATCAGATGCAGTGTCTTGAGGTGTTTGTACCAAATTATGTTGTTTGTTATCAGGAAGATTAGAACCATCCTTGGTAAACATCATTGACGGACCAGCTGATCTTGAATAATCATCGCTGTATCTTGCAAGACCAATTATCATCGTGGCAACGTCAACATCTTTTTGAATCGATTCAATATTTCTTCCATCGATCATGTACGTGGCGCTGTCGAACAACGCCATGATGCCGTTGTTAACAAAACCAATATTAAAATTTTCTCCGTATTCGGTATTATCTGTTTTTAAAATTTCACCTTCGACCTCGATAAATGCTTCAGCGGGTAAGAAATATCTACTTGTATCTTGAACTTTTAATTAACTTCGTCCACGCTGATCTGGCTGTCGCGCATCGTAAGAATAATATTGATAATCACGCACAGAATCATCCTTGAGAACTGGCGCATCCACGTCAAATGCGGGATCAGGTACACATTTGAAGATGTTATGTTATTGGTCATCGTCTAATACGAAGACCACTTCGGGAAGTGAAACCACTTCCCGCTATCAGATTTGCTACTACGTTTTTTTTCCCCCTCTTCGGCTAACTCTGCTAGTTTTTTATTTGCGGCTTGATTTATTATTTTACTAACACTTGCAGGCATCACTTCAGTGCTGGGTAATTTTACTGGCTTAAGTTTTCGTCGTATTAATCGTGCTAGTCTATCTTTGATGGCAGAAAATGCTTTACCGGCAACATCACCAACAGCACTAATACCTTTTTCACGAATAACGTCAATAGCTTTCATTCCTAGTTGCTTTGCGATCGGCATTGCTTTTGGGGCTATCCTCAAAAATAAACCCTGAACAACATCACCCGGTCCATCTCCATAAAATTTCTTGTATACAGGTAATCTTGAATTTACCACCCTGATCATAGTTGGTCCACGTTGAGCAACATGTATGATCATTTATTATAATAATTATATCTAACTGTTTAATCAGTGACGTAGTCACTATGATAATCATCGGTAATTTCATTAATGAGGGACCGATACACGTTAGTATCCATGATGCCACCGGTAAATAATCGTTGACAAATTGATGAGATTTCGTTGATAATTTCAGGAGAACTATTACCAGCTCGTTTCCCACCGATTAAAATTTCTAATCTATCTACGTCGGCAAGGACGTTGTTAGGACAAGTAACAAGACCACTTCCCGTTTTGCCTTTAACAAAAGATGAAAGATGACCAAAGAAACCTTGGGGTTGAGCTGATTCGCCAGGTGAAGTTGGTTCGCTAAGTTTTTTCTCCTTAAGGGATTTTATTCGTTCCATTACATTTTCTTTAAACTCATCAAAATCACCAAAGTCTTTTACTTCTTCGATATTTCTAGAAACGAGGTATATAGCAACAATCCAATCATCAAGTTCAAATTCTTCAACGTACTCAGGTCTTAAATATTTATCTCGTTCTTCGTAATTTGATGCAATAAGTATTGTCCGGGATGGTTTTTGGATATCGTCAATACTCTTGGGTTTAAAATATTCATTTACTGATCTTTCTGGTTGTGGTTGTTGTTGTAGTTCCTGAAAAGCCAACGTCATTTTTTTTATAGCTGTATCGTAAGCAACATATCTCCGGTCGTTAATTCGAGCTTGATCAACATTAAAACGTAAACGAAAAATCCATTTGTACCATTTCTCGTGACCTATAATATCATCAGCATACTCGGGTTTTAGAAATCTTTTTCGTTCATCATAAGATAACAAAGCAGTTTCAGCTAATTTATCTATATTAAACTTTGCGATGCTGTCAGTGAAAACCTCATTAAATTTATCAGATAATTTAACCCCAGCTTGAGCTTCTTCTAATTCTTGGACAGTTTCTTCGGGTGGTAAAACTTGCTGAGAGGCAGTTATTTCAGCGGGAAGTTCTCGTAGAATTGTTTTTTGTCTTTTTAGTTCGCTCTGCTATTTTTTCAGTTTGTTTCGCTGTTTTTTTTTTTTTTTAAACACAGAAAGAATACCTTCAGTAGTTTTCATGATAGGTTTAAATAATTGTTCTCTGATTCTGTAAAATCTTCTTGTGTTTGTTGACGCTCTTGTAATTTTTGCTTAACACTATTATTTCTGTATCGCTTCTAGTCGCTCTCGAGCTAATCTTGCTGAATGAGCTTCACCGATCATTATTGATATAATTATAAACAATCTTTTTAAATCGACAGCAGCGGGGGGGGGGGTGACCACATGTGTGTAAACGACTCAGCCTAATATTTTGAAAAATAAACTTCAGTTTGACTTTATCGACCTTATTTTGTTTTCATTTTTTTGTAGGAACCTTTATTTTCACGCGCCGCCTTGGTCTGTTCACCCACCCTGTTGCTCAGGGGTCCGGCCCTACCAGGCAAAAAATAAGTGACTGTAAGGGGGGGGGGGGGCGCTACAAAATGTTTGCTGTGGGGCCCGTGGTGAGATAGTTACGCCACTCTGAGAGCTGGCATCAAAATTAATATGTCAGTCACTTGTGTTTATTAGTTGTGCATCCAAGACAGTCCTGGTATAAAAAAATGTAACAAGTGGTCCAGAATTCTCAAATATGCAGAGAGAGAGAGAGAGAGAGAGAGAGAGAGAGAGAGAGAGAGAGAGAGAGGGGGGGGGGGCAGAAAGAATTTTTGCAAACGTAGACTCAGTATGCCTGCCATTGTCATAAACTGGCTGCTGTTTGTAAAATCGACTTATACTAAGGATAAGCGTCGACCAAGCCGTGAACATCAGAGAGGATATTCTTCAACGTTAACAGAGGACTATTATCCTACCCATTTGTGAATGCAAGCGAAAAACCGTGCATCCCAATTAGCAATTTATGGCAAAGCTTTTCGAAAAATGTAATGTGTATTTTCTTTTCTTTATGTATATGTTTAAAACGGCCATGACATTTGCATCCAGCCCTCGAATAATTATAATAACTGAAATACTCTTTGCTGGTTAATTTCGTGTTAAGAGATTACGTATAAGGTGTAAAATCAAGTAAATCAAGGAGGAATGGAAAGGAGGAAAAGACACGTGTAATAATTGAAAAAAACCAGCAAACAAAGACTCAGTCAAGCGATGTTGGAGCAATGTTGCTCACTTCATATTTTGTGTTAAATATAAATCTAGCAAAAATGCAACCAACTAAACTCCACCCCCACTCCACACAATGTACACTTTCTATAAACGAGGTAAATAGATTTGTAAACTATACATCAGTAATATCTATCTGATATATCTGGAATGAAAATGCTGTGGTCCAGTCTCTGCTAAGCTCTAAGGGCACCATAAGATATAAATAACTGATGTATACTATATAATACATACTGCGTTTAGTAAAGGCTGAGATAGACAATTGAAAGAAAGATAAATAGGGATATCCCAAGGGAGGCAGCTAGGACGGCATTTTGGTTAAGTGATCATTGATTCTAACGGATGAGAGAGAGAGAGAGAGAGAGAGAGAGAGAGTCAATATCCGTCAGTAAGTAACCTCTGTATACAAAATTGGTCCTTGAAAATACATGTATAAAATTACATCCTGGAACGACAAGTGGTAAACAACTATGTATCTGATATAGCGCATGGTTAGGACTATAGGCTTCGTCAGCTCACACAATTATTGTGTTGTAACCAATATGGACGGCATGTGTGTGTGTGTGTGTGTGTGTGTGTGTGTGATTTGGATTTCTAACGTAGCTTTAACAATTTTTCAGTCGTATGGCTACGATGTCTGCAGTGTGATACTTTATAGTGATGTCTAGCACTGAGGCATCTTGCCGCAGATATGTAGCTTGATGTCCCACCCAGTCACATTATCCTGACACCAGGCTGACCAGTCCTAACACTAACCTCTTAATGCTGATGGCCAAGCGAGGCAGCTGTTAGTACCATTTTCATAAATCTTTGGTATCACTCGACCGGGATTCGAACCCGCGATCTCCCGCATCTGAGACGGACGCTCTAACCACTAGGCCACCGGTGCGGTTCCAATATGGACGGCTGCCGAGATAAAACTTTTCACTGGGATAGATTATCGGCAGACGAGTCCCCAGCACATTACGTATTACTGTGTTTCAGTATATACGCCTGCAGACATGGCATAACTTCGTCATATATTCATATTTACTCGCTATAAGGAAGTCATAACAGTTGTGTGTCATAAATATTCTCTTTGACATTAGGTATTCAATAGAATGTTAGTCACGACTGTGTTATAATATTACAGTGAAACCAGTCAACTTCAAAACCTGACGTATCGTAGATCTGTTTTTAGATAAAGTAAAATAAGCTTGAGAAATAACCACCTTTAATTACAACTACCTTTGTTGCGAATTTGTCCTGTCCCTATAGTATTCGAGTAAGAATGGGTTCAATGTATTAATATTGTTCGTGTGTCTAAATCTTAGGAAGTAATCAACACTCCTTTTCATAAATGCATGGTGGATTACACAAGTCAGAAGTTTGAATAAACTGACTTCACGTGAGTAGTCTTTAAATATATAATATTGGACAATTGGAAATTTTAAAGATAATTTTTTTTGTGTGCGCTTCTCACACAAAATAAATAAATAAATAATTACGTAAAATTATTTAATATTAGCATCAGTCAGTTTTATACAACTCTCCAATTTATTGGCCCGTTGAGATAATGAGATTTTTTATTTAAATGAAATAACAGGACAACAGATTATTGTATGTATAACACATGAAATAAATTTGCTGTTACAGCTGTTAATCATTAAGCATATTCGTAATCTGACTAAGATATACGGCCAGCATGGCAACAACATATTCAATAAACGATGCATCGGTAAAGCACATCATTGTTGTGTGATCGGTCACATAAGCCTCATGTGTTAAACCACAGGTATTTCCAGCGGTTAATAAGGAATATCACATGCCATTCATGCCGGACTATGCAATTTTTTATTACGACTGCGCCTGGGTTTTTTTGCACATTCTTTTCCCATGCACAATACATGTAAATGATCGGACTGAGAAATTTATTTCACCACTCTCGTTACACACTACCGTGTGGAAACAGTAGTGTCTGGGGACACCATAACGACAACGGACTTCCATGTAAAAAAGTCAATATTCACCATAGGGACAATGGGAATTTAACATAGGTTGGGTTTGTATAGGGACAATAGGAATGGGACAGGTGGGGTGACATCACGGTACTGGACATTTGCAACAATGTTGCAAGTGGCTGACCTCAGTCGGGCGAGACTGGGACAGCCGGGAAAAAAAGCTATAACGCTTGGCTGGGCGGGACATATAATTTGATATAACTCTTGGCTGGGCGGGAACCCGTACAGTTCATACAAAAAACACAAACATTGCCTGGCTGAGGGGGGGGGGGACATATCACTGGATAGACATAAACAAACAAACAAACAATGACACAAATATGGCAAGAGAGCAAATCTTTTCGAGACATAGGAGTGACCCTGAAAAGGGCCTCTGGTTTTTTGTTATCACTATTCAGTTGACGTAGAGGGCATCTCACTGATCTTCTTCTCTTCCTCGAACTTTGTCTGACCTCTGGACCGTATATTAAGACTCTTTTCAGACAGCCTTGTCTCTCCATCCCTCGTTTCCAAAGGGCCGTCTCTGTGATCTGGGTAATAGCACATGCTGATCTGACATACATGGGATAGTCCGGGTTGAATAACATCGACGATACGAGGGTAGACGATTCTACGTTAGTCTACATCTTGTGACGAGAACAGTTGAAGGGAATGAAGTCAACCGCGGTTAGTTATAGTGGAAGAGCGGATCTAGTTTTTTCACCAATCCTAACATATGTTACAAAATTCATTTACAGTGTGGAGACTGTCTTCCAATTCGAAGAGAGCTGCCTGTGACGTCACATTCCCTATATAGATGCGCTAGCGTCTCTGCGCAGTGAATTCATGCGACAGAGTTAGAACATGACGGAAACTAAGAAGACGATGAATTGGGGTGCTCCGGCCGTGGAGGCGAGAAGTGATGGTATATCAGCGGCTACCAAAGCAAACACGATCCTACTTCCAGAAGAGACCGATTTTAATTGGGATTTAGTGGATTTTCTCTCTTCTTTAAAAGAATTTGTTCCGGTACCAGCACCTTCGACACCTTCTCCTTCTTTACCACACGTCGAGGATTTTAAACAGAGGCAGAAAGAAGATTTGGAGAAATCTTTGCAACAGCAGAAAGAAGCAAAACAAGCTTTTCTCCTTCAACAGCAACAGCGAGAAGAAGAGGCAAGAAGGAAACAACAGGGAGAAAAAGAAGCAGAGAAGAAACAAGGTCTAGGAGAAAAGGAGAACGGTGAAAGTCAAATGGTGACGGTACTCTTAGACATTTTGGCAGAGTTAAAGAGTCTGAAACAAATGTATCGGACTTTTTTATTACAACCCAAAAGAAAAAGACCTTCCCGAGCCCAACAGTCCAACCCTGTCCACACACCTGTTACGTCTGAGATCCCAGCCCTAGTGATTTCTACCAAATCGTCGACAGTAGCCGGTCCAGAAGTAGGCCTTCGCCGTAGCAAAGGGTTAAGGCAGTTAAAACTCATCACTTCCCGTTCCTGAGTTTGTTTTAAAAAAATCAAACACCCAACGGTCCTATTCAGGGCCACCCACTTCTCTCGAAAAAATACTACTCAATATTTGCCAGAATCAATTAAAACTCAAAATCCCATTTTTTCCCCATGATGGATGTGTGTGAGTGCGTGAGGGTAGGTCCTTATTCTAAAAATATAAAAACCAAGAGACACTTACGTTTCTTTCTGTTATAATCTGGTACAAATGTACAATCCAATGTCACAACACATCACTTTAAAAAGTTCATTAGCTTCTTCTTTGTCTTTGTTCACTCTCTCCTTTTATAAATTTCATCACTGTCACAGGTTTTTCCTCTTCTTCCTCACTTTCTTCTCGTCTTCTTTTCTTCTCTTTCTTTTCTTTCTGGACGTGTCTGTGTTCTTCCTTTTGGAGGGTACTTCTTCTTCTTACTATTCGGAAACCCTCTGTCTCCTGCTCCTGTTGTTTCTTACGGCAGTCTGAAGACCAATGTCTTTTCTCTTGACAATGATACCAGGTATCTTGACTTTTGTCTCTTTTGACACCTGTCTTGCTTTTCTGACATTCTGGACACTGAAGACCAAAGCCCTTTCTTCTGACAGATATAGCAAGTATCTTGACTTTTATCTCGAAAGGAGGGGGAGTAGTCCGTGGGCTTCTCTGAAGAAAACCTTCGTATGACACCTCGCAAAGCTCTGATCAGAAGTTCGATCTGTGTTGGCTCTTCCATTTTTATAGTCAGATTGATAGTGAAATGAATACATGAAGGGAAGACGCTGGCCCTTTATATAGGCAAGACACTGGCTTTACATTGATATATAGGGGGCCATGGCGTTTAAAATGTTGTCATCTGACTCTTTTCACTCCTGATGAAACGATTGCATCATTTCGTGGAGAAATGGAGAAAGAAGAAGAAAGTAAGAGGCAGAAACGTGATTTATCGCCTCGCACAGTAGCTGAAGTCTTGGTTCACATTCATGCCAGCGATTTTGAAGATGACATGAGTGAGCCAGAATCCAGCCCTGAGAGTCATCGTCAAACCAAAGTCCACACCCTGTAAACCCTGTTAATTACTACCACATTCTGGAGACGGACAAACGCTCCTCTAGAAAATTTAGAACCACGGCCTACACGTAGACAGTGAAGTTTAAAGATTTCAGTTCCGACGTCCTGCTGAAGAAAGCAGAAGAGTTCATCACTGATGTGTGGGATTCTTTGTTAACCGCACTGAAACAGCAATGTCAAACCAAAGAAAACGACCACTTGACACTTTCCATTTATCACGACAGTCTGAAGTCCCCCGTTTGGATCGAGTTTAGCAGGCCATCAGAATGGACACCTTCCAAAGTAATCGACAAGATTCAACATCTGCAGTAATCCAACGACAAGTTTCACATCACCGATGGAAAAGCGACACTGTACATATGCCCACGTTTCTCGTCTCAAAGTGACCGGACGCAAAAAGGTATTATTGGTGGACGACAGGGGCAGTATCAAGCGCAGCCTCGTTCAAATTAACAACCCTCAAGACAAAATGTGTTTAGACCGTGCCATCGTAGTGGGACGAACGTATGCCGACAAGAACGACACGGCAGAATGGAAAAGAGCCTGGGAGAACGTTCGAAAATCGAACCGTGCCAAACAACAAAGAGAAGCAGAACTCCTGTTACAGCAAGCGGGGCTGTCCAAAGACACGTTCAGTGGCATTCCTGAAATGCAAAAATTGCAAGACGTCTTAGTTCCACGCTACACCTTGAAAGTGCACCCTAATGAAGTGCGCCGACCTCTGTTGTTTCGAGGCAAAACTTTCAAAGACGGAAAATACATTCACGTCTATCATCACGATGAATATTTCGATGCCATTACCAGTATCGCCGGATTTCTGGGATACAAATATTATTGTGAGAAATGTGACTATGGCTATAGCAATCGAGAGCAACACAAGCATTGCGGATCGAAATGTGAGGAATGTGTAGCCTTTAAACCATGTCTTGACGAATGACAAGAACGAGTGCATTGCCCGACATGTCAGCGCACTTTTGTCAGCCCAGCCTGCTACCAACAACATTTGAAAACGCAAGGTTCACAGCAGAAAAGTGCTTGTCAACTGCTGAGATTGTGCCCTACTTGTGGACAAGCATACGTACCAATTGTGCCAAGGCTCACGTATGTCGAGGAAAGAAGCAAGTCACATTTGTCACCAAATCGTCGACTTGGAACACGAATGCTACATTCAAAAAATATCATTCCAAACATCAAGAGGAAGATGACCAGAAGGAAGGGAATTTAATCTTTTTCGATTTCTAATGCATGCAAGAGACCGGCATTCACATTCCTAATTTCTGCGTGGCTCATCGAGCGTGCGAGAAGTGCATCCAAGAACCTATCTTTAGTCATTGCCGTCACTGCAGCAAGATTCCTAGAGGACGTTAAAAAATATTTCGAGGACCAAACACGCTCGCCGATTTCACCCAATGCATCTTAGACCCCATCGACGAGACGTGGAGCCAAAAGGACATCGAACGTCACGGAGATTGCCATTGCTACGCCACGGTGATGGCTCACAAATTTCTCGGGAAACGATGGGCAATTTCTTCTCAGATACTATACGGAACAAAGCACCGAACGTCCAAAAGTCACTTTGAACAGAGCCAAAATCATTTCCATGCAAGTGGGACAAGTGAAGTTTTAAGATTCGATGAGCTACTTGGCCATGCCATTGAGCCTAAAACGTTTGGAATGACAGAAATGGTCAAAGGCTATTTCCGCACATTTTCAATACCGGAGCCAATCAACACGCCGTTCTGCCCCATTTGCCTGATGCTCACTACTGCGACCCCGACAACATGCGCATCGAACAACGAGAAGCTTTCTAAGTTTTGTATCACTCTCACGCTTCGCACCGCTTCGACTTTCAGGAAGAAATGTTAAAGTATTGTCTATCCGACGTGGACATTTTACGGCGTTGCTGTGGTAATTTCGAGAACTGTTCATGGAACACGGAGGGATCGATCCTTTGAAAAAAGCCTACACCATTGCCAAAGCGTGTTCCTTAGTGTACCGCCAACGATTCATGGCCAAAAACACACTGGCTGTCATCCGCCCTCAAACGACGAATTTTGTCAAATGTCAATACTCGGTCAAAGCCCTATGCTGGCTACATTCCTTGTGCGACAAGGAAGACAAATTGATCCAACACGCCCGAAACGGAAGAGGCGAAAACACCATTGGAACGTATTCGATGGATGGCTGGGACTTAGAAGACCCTAAGATCGTGTACGAGTTTAACGGTTGCTTATTCCACCGATGTCTCATCTGCTACCCTCAACGTGACACTAAATATCAGTTTTTACAACGTACCATGGAATACGTGTACCAGGCCACTTGTCAGCGGCGCCTGAAGTTAGAACAGCAAGGATACCAAGTGGTTGAAATGTGGGAACACTTGTACAATCGCCGTTTGAAAACTGATCCCGACTTTAAACGCATCGTGGAAAGTTACAAGCTGGTGGACCCTATGAACCCGCGTGAAAGTTTGTATGGAGGACGGACGAATGCCACCTGTTTGTTATACCACGCCGCCGAGGAGAAAGGAGAAGAAATCCAATGCTTGGACGTGTGTTTGCTGTATCCTTACGTGTGCAAATAGTGTCACTTTCCCGCAGGGCAACCGCAATTGCTGACAGAACACATCGACGTGGAAAACATTCGACAATACGAAGGATTGATCAAGTGCAATGTCTTGCCACCCCCACGTACTTGTATCATCCCGTCGTACCTCCCCATTTCCAAGGAAAACTGATGTGTCCCTTCTGTCGTACTTGTGCCGAAACGTGCAACCAAGATCAACCTTGTCAGTACACCCAGGAAGAACGCGCCTTGACAGGAACGTGGGTCAGCGTGGAATTGTTTAAAGCTCTGGACTTGGTATACCAATTGTTAGAAGTATACGAAATTTGCCACTTTCCCAGCACAGAACAGTACCACAAGGGTGACGAGACTCAGAAAGGCATTTTCGCAGACTAAGTGGATGCCATTTTAAAACTGAAACAAAAAGGTAGCGGCTATCCTTCCTGGTGCCCCACTCCCGAAGACCAAACAAATTCAAAAATATTCAAAGAGAAATACTTGGAACAGGAAGGCACCACTTTAGACAACATCCAGAAAAACGAAGGAAGGCGATCGTTTGCCAAAGTGATGTTGAATTGCTTGTGGGGAAAAACTGCATAACGACCGTGTTTACCCAAGACGGAATATTTGTCCGAACCTACCCGCTACTTCCAGATGATTCACGACAAAATTAGAACCATGAAACACGTGATCCTGGTCAATTATGAAGAAGAACTGGACTTTGTAGAAGCCGACGAATTTGGAAATGTCATCATTACGGCCTACGTGACAGCCCATGCTCGCTTAAAACTGTACGAATCTTTAGAACTGTTAGGAGATCGTGTGCTGTATTTTGACGCTGACAGTTGCATCTACATTGATCGCCTGGGTCAACATCACCCTGACATCGAAGGAGACCGTTTAGGAGCCTGGACGGACAAGCACCCCAACGACAAGATTCTAAGTTTTGTATGTTACGGTTACGAATACCGGGACCAACAAGAAGAAATGCACACCGAGTGTAAAGCGAAAGGATTGACTCTCAATTATCGCACCCGTCAAGTGGTGAACTTTGGGGTATTGAAAGAAGCCTTGCAGTCTGGAGAGGATCGAGATTTTAAAGTGACCACCTACCAACCTCACTAGATTCTACGTTTAGCCAAACACCAAATCGTCAGTCGGCCTTTAGAAAAAGTCTATCAAATCGTGTACCAGAAGCGAGTGGGACTTCCCAACCACTTCACGTTAACTTACGGACACACTGGTATAAAAAAAAATGGTTCCAAGACGATAGCTACCAACAAGAAGTATGACTTGCGACACAGCATTTTCCTGTCTTCTTGCCTGACTATTGTAACTGTGCCAGTCGATTGGAAACGTTTCAAAAATGGCCAACGGATGGGGAAGGATTACCTACTGCGAATGTTTTAGCTAGAACAGGATTTGTCTACTTGGGACCTGAGACTGGATTGGTATACGAAGTACAGTGTTTCAGTTGTGGCCTGAGGTTGCGTATGGATCGATGCATCTATAAAGATTCAGCTATTTTGGAACATACTCGATGGTCTTCGCACTGTCCTTACATTTCTATGGCATTTCCACCCATCACACTACGGTACAGGTATGACGGTACCTTAAAGAACATAGTACCGTTGTCCAGGAAGAGAAAAAGGAAGACTTCCAAACGTAGGCATAAAAAAGGAACGATGTACAAGCTCGAGACTTCATTACGACTAATATAAAAAGGGACAACGTCCAAGACCAATAGTTCATTGTGACTACAATTCGCAAGCGCGAAAGATAAATACTTTTAAACAGACAACACCATTTAAGTTCGGTGATTCTCAACTGGAGTACGATGCTGTGCCTTCCGATTGCAGGGATGCCGTACGCTGTGACCTCAGCGATTCAGTATCACATCATAGGAACTTTGCTATGACTATTACTACTACTACCACACCTACCATGGAAAGTGACGGTGTGCGTGTCAAACCTGATGGATACGAAAACGATGCCATTCGTTTTCGTAGACTCTTTACTGGTTTTCATTGTCAGTGTGAAACCATGCGACTACCACCCTACGTATGTCATCCAACATTGAGCAAACTACTGCGGATTTCACCTTACCCTCATCGAAATGAGCCTGTGAAAGAAGTATATTCGTTCCCTGTGCGTTTACCTCAATACTGTGACTTTGAAAATCGATTCCAAACCTTCCGAGGAAAGTGGACTAAATATATATGAGTATCTACCCCCGAAGAATTAGCCAGAGCCGGATTTATCTACTTGGGCGAAGGTGATAAAGTCAAGTGCTTCGGTTGCGGTGTGCCATTTCACCAGCGGGAGTAGAAAGATTCCGCCTATCTGGAACATGCTCGATGGTCTCCGCACTGTCACTACCTACCTTTAGTGGGACCCCAGTAATCTCTGTAAGGATACTTTGCAAGAGAACATTTCTGGTATGCCTGTGGAGAACGCATTTACCACGAATTCATCAAGATACAAGCGAAACGCAAGAAACAATTGAATCCTAACACTCATCAACTTTTAAGTTACCCATGGTATCTGAATGTCATAAGAGACTTAATTCATTTGAAAGTGTTGAAATTGTCGGACCTTCAACAACTACCTAACTGATATCGATGTACTTATTTCAAGATTCAAATAAATTGTGAAATTCCAGACGGCAAAGAGCTGGAACAGAATTACAAAGACTGTTTAAATTTACCATGGTATGTGTGGGATCAATCAGCGGACATCACACCTTTACGAGAAGCCTTTTGTGAACGTGTGTTAGATGTATCAACAAATACTGTTTGTGTAACGATAGACTAGAGGGTGAAAGTGCCTCAGAAGAAATTATACCCTTTTGTTTGTCAAATTCATCTAGTAAAGAAAAGGAAACTTTTCTGAATAAAACTAAGTGGCGTTCAGAAGTGACCCTCAACGTGGGTGTAAACACTGGCTGACATTGTCATGGATACTTTACAAGAGAACAATCATGATTTGCCTCAGGAGTGGAGAGAACGCATTTACGGAGAGTTTGTCAAATACAAGTCCAACGCAAGTACAACTGCATCCGTTATTTCACCGATGTTTGAACCACTGCTGCCTAAATGCTATAAGAGGACTGATTCATGTGAAAGCGTTCCAGTAGTCAGACATTGATCAACTACTTGTGGGTGCGAAGGATTGGTTTGTTACTGATTCTATTTACTACAAGGTAGACTTACTGCAACGAATTCCAAAAGAAGAGTTAGACAGTTACCAAAATCTTTTACACAAAGTAAACTTAGTTCAAGAGGAAACTTCTGAACGGTGTGTGATGGGCAAGTTAGTGACTAAACAATTTAGATTCGCCACTGGAGTATGATCGTATCTGTTCAGAAAGTACACTTATTGCCTCCGACAAAAGAAAGACATTGCTGTGAATGTCTAGTTTAGAAGAGTACATTCAGACTCTACCTGTGGAGCTGAGAGAACACATCTACTGAGAGTTTGTCAAAATACACGTCCAACGCAAAGAACAATTGCATCCGTTACGTCACCAATTTCGGAACCACTGGCAGCTAAATGGTATAAGAGAATTGATTCATTTCAAAGCGTTTCATTGGTCAGACATTGATGAATCACGTGAGATTCATAATGTTTTGGATGATGAGAGAAATAAAGTAGCCATGACGTAACTGGCAGATCCCCACATCGACACTCAAACCAAAAAGTAAATCAGTTTGAAACCTGGAGGTAGCGGTTCTCTAGGATGTGTCATTATTCGCTCCCTCTTAAACTGGGATCCTAATGCCCCCAAAGTCCTCTCCAAGAAAAAAGCCACACCCCGACCCCAAGGTACCCAGAAGAAGAAGAAAAAGAGCAGCGGTGTCAAAACCAGGTCACAGTCACCGAAAAAGAAAAGTACCCAGAAAAAGATAAAACGAAACCCCCAGAAAAGACCTCAGAAAACAGCTTCTACCCGCAAGAGAGGCAGTGCGACTAGGATGCAACCTTACGTTCCCAAACCACGGTCTACAGCAGGGGTCTCAAACTCAAACCACCCTGAGGGCCGCATGAGGGCATTTTCGAAAGCCCAAGGGCCGCACCACCTTTGTAATCTCTCATGACGCCATGTGACGCCAATCATTTTGCGGGCCACAGGATATGGCTTGGCGGGTCGCATGTGGCCCGCGGACCGCGTGTTTGAGACCCCTGGTCTAGAGCGTCTCTAGCAGCCTCAGGTTCTTCCACTTCTCTGTTGCTGGTGATGCCAGCCAAGCCCAGTTTGACACCCGTTCTTCCTAATTTGATGAAACAATGGAAAACCGTGTCTCCAAGAACTTCTCCTCCATCGGTGACACCCTCCTCTTCTTTACCTGCAACGGCAGCTGCTCACAAAGTACCTGCCTCCAAAATCAAAGTCCAAGAGAAATCGGGCATGTTACAGAGTTTACTGGATTTATCCAAGCAAGAACTCTCCCGATTTAGTCCGTTGCAAACCCCTCCACGACGTGTGATGCCTGTCATCAACTTGAAACGACGTAAAGATAATCAGTGGCGACGCATTCCTGTAAAAAAAAAAGACCTTGGGGGCAAACGATGGGTATCACTATTTTTGTGTTCCTGAACGCCCAAAGATGTCCCCTCAAAGAAATGCACACCACCATCATCGTCGTTCTTCTGTCCAAAAAGGACAAGGAAAAATAAAAGGATAGTCTCGTCATCCGAAAAAACGCTTAGCCAAGCATCGACGTCTACCCAGAAAAGATCCCATCGTCCAACTGTTACCACCATGTAGTTTAATTACATGTGTGCTAAAATTTGAATTCTTTCTATTTCATTTTTATTTCATTATTATAATTTTTATTGTGATGATGATTATGTTCGCAGGGTCTGACATTTTGATAGAAACATCGTGTTTATTTAGAACGTAAATGTGACTCGCGCGAGCACGATTTTTGCATGTCGGTTTGTCAATTCAAGTAAACAGTCGGCAAAAGCTATGTAAATGATTGGTTGTGACCACGGTCATTTCTAATAATACTTCTTGACATTCTGTACTGCGATGGCGAGATTTCGAAATCGCCATGTGTTCTTCGCGCGTGTACATGAAATGACGTTTTAGTTCTCCTTAAATACTCAGGTACCTGCGAAATAGTCTAGAGTCATATTTTAACACCTTAGAGGGAGTCACATTTTAACATCTTATAGAGTTTCTAATACCTTGAGAAGAAGGTATTCTTTTGTGCTGGAAAGAGTAGTTCGTTCGTACGTCTGTAGAACGACTGTAGAACGACATGTGTTTTGTTATTGATGATAGCTGCACTTCATCTACCTTTTAAATAATAATTATTTTCCCTGGAGAACTATACAACCGGCTTTGGACAAAGACATTTAGTGAAATTAATTCTAAATTGGAACAGAACAGTACAAATTGTGATTCACAGTGAAAATTCTGGACACTTGTGTAAAACCTTCGTCTGACGTCATCATCCGCCATCTTGGAACGGAATTGAGATTCAGACTACTTCAATTAGAACTGTTTATTTACAGGACTTATGTGTTTTTCACAATTTTAGGACACACTTTTTGGATTTTCTTCGCAAATCGTAAGTCCTATTTCATATTTTCACCTTTTCACCGTGTTTTCTAGGGAAATAAATTATTTTTTTAAAAATTTACAAAGCTTATTGTCTTCGCTCTTTTCTTTATGTCACTTTAAACGAGCCGATACGTAACACAACATAAAGAGGAGCAAGCAAAGGGAAGGATTTTTGGCACTGGAATGGTAGAACATATACTCAAACAGTTTGGTTTTCCAAAAATAATCCAAAAATACACACACAAAAAAAAGATTAAAGGGCGTGTGCCAAGTCATCGACTTCAGTGTATTTTTTGTGTGTGCCTCGGAACCAACAAACAAATTTGTCACCACCACCCCGAAACCATCCCTCTTCAACCCCAAAATGAAAGTAAAAAAAGGACTGTCTCCTCATTTTCCCAAACATTGGGACGCGTTGTCCTTCCTATCCAAAGCTCCTCCACCCATGCGAAAACAAATGATTCGAACTTCCTCCAAAGTCGTCATCGATACCGTATGCGAGTGCTGTCTGAATGTCTTGAAAGGAACAATACCTTTGTCTCCACATCAAAAAGAATGCTTAACCAAACATCAACACGTTCTTTGCCAAATGGTCCAAAATAAAACACCCATCTGTCAAAAGAAAAAGATGTTGATACAACGAGGAAGATTTGTGCACCTGTTGTTAGCACCCTTGCTAAAAGCCACATTAGTACCAATCATTACAGGACTCGTAGGAGCTACTGCTGCGCAAATGGCTCAAAGATAAAAGAGATCAAGAAGATAAACGTGACCATTGAAATCAGATAGAAGGACGAAAACTGGCTTTAGTGCCTTACAAACGATGGATGGAATTCCATCGATGGCAAGAACAACGGACCCCGCATTTACCTTCCAATCCTCATTTGACCGAGATGTCCCAGTTACAACACGAATTCTAATCGTTCATGGATCTCAAAGATTTTTCAGAAACGGAAAAATCGCAACGGTACTGTCAACTGTTGCAGCGACTTCAACTCTTTCACCAGAAAGGTTTAGACGAAACAGCTTCGCCGAATCTCAAAGATTTTAAGGCCCTGAAGAAAAGTCCATCATCACCACCACCACCACTCTCAGTAACCAAGACAAACGCAGCCCCACGGATGCGTTAGGAAGAAGTCTTTCAAACACCACCAGCAGCTCCCGTCTCTAGTAAGAATGCAGCGTCCCTGTTGACCCCTTCCCCTGCACCCCAATGATAAGAACTTAAAGCTTGGGTTAAAACTATGATGTCCACTCCGCTTTCGACAGAAGTCAAAAAGAAAGAAGAGAAACCAGAGGTGAAAAATAAAAGAAGACAAAAGCCATCCCACTGCCACCACCACCACTAACCTCGACTTATACTCCCGTGGCACATCGAACACGTAAGCCCCATCCAGAGTAGCATCCGTGAAGAGTGGGTAACCTATCAAAAAAGAAAAAAGTCCTGATGAAGAATGTGTTAGCCAACATTTACTACGATCCATCCCATCCTGAAGGTTACGGAGGAGTTCAGAAATTATATCGTGCTGCCAAAACCCAACTGAAAAGTGTCCGTTTACCTCAAGTGCAACGATGGTTACAAGAACAAACCGCGTACACCTTACACAAACTAATTCGACGAAAATTTTCCAGAATTCGCACCCGAGTGGAGGGCATCGATCATCATTGGCAAGCCGATTTAGCTGATGTCTCTCATTTGACCACCTACATTCGTGGCTACAAATATTTGTTTTGTGTCATCGACGTCTTTTCCAAATTTGCCTGGGTCGTTCGATTGACTTCCAAATCGAGCACTAAATTAGTGCAATCCTTAAAACTGGTGATAAAACATTGTGGTTGTCACCCTCTTCGATGGCAAACCGACAAAGGCAACATATTTCTGAACCAAGCTTTCCAAAAATAATGGAAGAAACAAGACTTTTGTTTTTTCACCACTGATAATCCAGAAACCAAAGCCAGCATCGTGGAACGTTCTCAGCGCACTTTGAAAGAACGCATGTGAAAATATTTTACGCATCAACACACTCTCAAGTACATCGACGTCTTTCCGCACCTGATCCAAGCGTAGAACCAACCTTACCATCGGAGCATTGAATGTACCCCTCAAGAAGTGACTCCCGACAACGAAGTGACCGTCCTTTTGACCGACTGTTTGGTACGTCCCCGACTGTGGCCATCCCCAAGAAAGATGAAGTGTTGACGACAGCAGATTGGGTGCGCATTGGTTAAACCAAACGTACTTTCGACAAAGGTTACTTACCCAACTGGACCACCGATTTATTTCGTGTCACTGGACAAGTGCGTTGCCGTCATCCTGCCGTCTATAAATTGGACATGAACGGGGAAGTGTTAAAAGGAACGTTTTACTTGCCCAAGTTACAGTGTGTGATCAAAAAAGAAGACAAAGCGTACGACATCGAAAGCATTCTCGATCGAAGAACCCGTAAAATGGGAAAATGACGTGTCAAAGAAGTGAAAGTACGTTGGAAAGAATATCCTCCCAGTTTTGATTCTTTGATCGACGCTTCGCAAATCATCGATTTATAAAAGGAGTGACCATCATGCCCTTCAACACAGCCCCAATCACTACAGCAGTGACCATTTCTTCATTCAGTTCTTCTCTGCAAGATTTACAAAAGCAACCCTTGTGGATGCGGTGTGGAGAACGTGTGCCTAAAACGCAAATCGTCTTTTTGTGCCAAATCTTTGTGGTGTATTGTGTCATCGGTGCTACCATTGCCAATTTGAGTTTGCAACAAGGAGACAAACAATTGTGGACCATTTTACTGAGCAGTTGCATCGGTTACCTTCTTCCCAATCCTTCCCTGAAATACTCTAATGGTCAAAACTGGAGCCTTGCGTCCAACATCACCCTTCCAACAGTCAACACCCAAACAACAACAATATCCCTCTTTTAGGCACTCCTCTGACCTCCAGTGACCTCTCGGACAGCAGAACTCTGGAAATATGAATAAGCAATTTACTTAACTATACCCAGTGACAGTTCCATGGAGGTGTTTCCCCACAATATTTTTTGCTGTTTCACGGCCAAATTACCTCAGGCCATCCAATTGGATCACGAAGCCCATTGGGAAGTGGCTTTGGTGAAAAATGATTCACTGTACACAAATCAAAAACATCACTGAAAATCAAAACACTTTCGAGGTCAAAGTTCTGAATGACCAAGTGCAACAATGCTTGATTGAAAGTGACGTACATAATGACTTTATGAACATACAAGAGTCCTTCACTACTCCACGAAACATCTATATTATTAAAATTCCTGCAGGCTATTATTTTAGTGGTCAACATCTGGTGAATACGATTGCTGTCAGGTTCAATGCATTGTTTGGCAAAGCCTTGGAGAAAGCCAGACGAAGTGTCACCATTGAGTACCATAAACTGGCTCGTCGCCTGCTGATGAAATTTTCCGATGAGAAAACATTGGCCATTACATTTTGTCCTGACTTGCATGACATTTTGGGTGGAAACGTCAAGATGCTCAAGGGTAAACACATATCACCCATTGCCAACAACTCGAATTTTGCACAGCTGTTTGGATTCCCTGTGGAATTGAACCAAGGATTAAATTTGATCTTTGTGTACTCTGGTGTGGTGGAGTACAACGTGGTGGGACAAACCTTCTTACCGTTACTGCGAGTCATTCCTTTCAAAGTGGATTCTGCCACGACCAATGACGAGGAAGGTGGAAACACCTATCACGTTCACCGCAAATTTGTACATCCTCATTATTTGCCCGTTAGTAAGTCGTATTTAGACAGTTTCAACATTACTATTAAAGGAGATCTAGGACAAAATATTTCATTCACCAAAGAGAAAGTCACGGTGAAACTCCATTTTCGAAAACGATTCTCTAACGACATGTAAGTCATGTATCCTGTGTACCGAAGATTCGCTCGACAGCGAGGACATGGTTTAGGAGATCTGTTGAAATCGGCGTTTCGTTCGGTGGCCCCCGTTTTGAAACCGATGGTGACACGAGGATTGCACGCCTTGAATGATGCCGCTTGGACTCAAGGCAAAGTATTTCTCCAAAATGTCATCATCGACAAACAAAACCCCAAAGAAGCTTTCTTGAGAGCAGGCAAAAATGTCTTCCTTCAAAACGGCAAAGACAGTTTGGGCCGAGGAAAAATTCCTATAAATCCCCTAGACGCTGATGAGCCAGTCATTCCTGCTTCTCTGACTCCAGAGGAAGAACAAGGCAGAAAGAGACGACAAAGAAGACACCCCTCCAAAGGCTTCACACCCCCAGACCTAGAAAGACCAAGAAAAGAAGAACGGTCCGAGACTTAGACGTTTGTGATTATTAAAAAACAGAGAGAGAAAAAATGATGCACCGAGGGTCTTGCGCACGTTCCAAGTCGGAACTGGATCTGTTTGCCATGCCATCCACTATGATAACGATGCAAGAATTCCAATGGGTAGAATTTCATCCCATCTCTTCTTTGAAGACCTCAGCCCCCATCGAATTTGAAGTCAAAGGACAGCCCGAAGATTACATCGATCTGAATAACATTTACTTGTATTTGAAAGTCAAAGTGAATGATACGGATGGTACCGAACTAGACGCCGAAGAGGCAGTAAGTAGCTCCCGTCAACAGTTTCATGCATTTCTTGTTCAGCGAGGTGGATTTGTACTTAAATAACAACTGGTCAGCAGCAGCATGGATACTTACCCTTATCTAGCGTACCTGGAAAATCTCTTGACTTACGGAAAAGAAGCCAAAAACACTCATCTGGATGCCTGCGTGGTATGGAAACCTGACATAGTGGGCTAGTTCGATGAGGTGGCTGGTAAAGATTGCACAAATAAGGGATTCGACGAACGTCAAAAGAAATTCAAACTAAGTTGTAGTTTGGAACTGATGGATCGTTTGCATTTGGATGTGTGGAAGTATTTGCTGAACGGCGTGGATGTCCACCTGAGACTGAATATCAGCAGTACCGATTTGCACTTGATGGTTGGTGCTCCCGATTACAAAACAGACATCAAAGAAGCCAGACTCTACGTACGACGCGTGGAAGTGTAACTTAAAGTGGGAAACGACATCAGTCACACTTTGTGCAGAACGACCGCCAAGTATCCGATACAACACGTTGAAGTGAAAACCTTCACCATTGCCACTGGACTCCTATCCAAGATCGAAGATTATCTGTTCCAAGGACAGTTACCCAAGCGATTAATCATTAATGTCGTTAGCAATACAGCCTTCAACGGAGCCCACGATCAAAATCCTTTCGAGTTTCATCATTACAACGTGTCCAAGATTGAAGTTAGTCGAGATGGCAAAACTTTGTGTACCAGATCCTTCGAACCTGACTTTAAACAGAACAATTACTTGAGGTCGTACTTGTTCCTGTACGAAGCCACGGACAAGTATCTGGAGGACGCTTGGTGTCTCATCTCGGAAGAATCAGTGTTTCATCAGTGGTATCAAGACTTGCGTTATCAGTCTTGCCCTCCATTGACTGCTCTAGAGATTTGTCGTATGAAATCTCTCTTGGCCCAGAGTACGAAGACGGAGCTAATAGACGTTTACTTGTCAGAGATTTTCGGGCAAAAAGTCAGGATTGAATTGATGACTTATCATTACCCGTGAAAACAAAAAACAAAGCAGAATACCTGGGAACTTAGTTACCTTTTGAACAACAGTTCGTACAACGCTTCTTGGAATCCTGTCGTGTGTGCTAAAGATGAACTTCCTCATCGCAAACCTAAAAACAATCAAACTTATGTCATTAACACGAACGACAGTCATCTCCCAGGAACCAAATGGGTAGCCGTCTACTTTCCCCACGATGCCTGTGTGGAGTATTTTGATTCATATGGATTACCGCCTTTGGAAGACGACATCATCAACTTCATGAGAAGAAATGCCCACACGACTCGCTTCAATCATGTGAAATTACTAGGCACATGTTCAATGGTGTGTCGACAATATTGTGTGCATTTTCTTCATCAATGCAGTCTTGGATATCCCTTAGAACATTTAGTGATTTATTTTGATCGTGACTCTTCTAGAAACGATGATAAAATAGATCGATGGTTTTGTGACCGTTATGAATATCTCTTATCTTTAGTTAGGAAACGTAGTGTACATCAATGGCCCAATGACCTCCGTTCGTGGAAGTCTAACATGATTTCACAACGTTGTCAACCTTGTCAAAAATAGTTTGTTTGAAAAATTGTTTGATTGTTAGTTGTTAGTTGTTTGTGAGTTAAATAAAGATGTTGTGTTTTGAAGAAAAAAAATTATTATTATACATGCTCTTTGACTTCTCTCTATCCCTCACCATGAAATCAGCTATAATAGCGTTCCAACACTAAAATCCAGTAGAGATGTTGTCTATCGCGTCCGCGCTTGGGACATATAAAGCTTGACTGTCTCCAGTCTGACCATCCATGGTTGACTCATTCACCTATGAAGATGCCTTCTAATTTAGCTAAACTGAAAGAACCCTATGTGAATTTACATCGTGTCAGGCAAAACCTGATACCCAAGCCTGCTGAGATAGAGAATGTCAGGATGTTAAAAATAGCCCAAGACCTGATAGAAGAGGTGTTTAAAGACGCAATCAAGAAGGAGGAAAAAGAATGGACGGAGAAGTACAGAGTTCAGAGACAGCTGAGAGAACAGCAACAGCAAGAGGAGAAGGAAAAGATCCTACCTCACCTCATACTTAGGCCTTTGTGTGAGGTCAAGCCTGAGGTGAGAGCGCCTCCACAACCAATACCACCTCCACAGCCATAACAACAAGCACTATCACCAGCACCAAGAGCTTCTGTCCCCCAGATGGAAAACTGGGTTGAGGAGTTGGAGAGACAGCGGCAAGAGTGAGAGCCGGTGCGTAGGCTGGAGATAAGGAGACCTCATCATCCCCGGCTACAAAATAAAAGACAGAGTGAAGTCTTCACCATCCCTCATGGTGAAAACTGGGATGATGAGGCCACTCAACCTCCCTCTGCGCTCCCAAGAGCAAGATTGAACTGGGAGAATGACTGGAGCCGCCGTTGTGTCTGTGGTGCCAGACCTTGGAGGTGCCAGCATTGAGAGGTGCATCTGGAATTGTAAACAACATCCCTTCTCAGGGCTAACCAGATCTCTAGAAAAGACAGACTAATCAATTTGCCAATTTGTGTCAATGTGGAGTAGTGTGACTATAAACACTAACTCCTTTAACTGATGTGTGTGTGTGTGTGTATATGTGTGTTTGTATATTTGTGTGCGTGCGTGTACGTTTGTGTGTGTGTGTGTGTGTATTTGTATGCGTGTGCGTACGTTTGTTCGTGTGTGTATTTGTGGTTGTATGTGTGCAATCGCATACGTTGGTGTTTGTGTTTTTGTTTGTATGCGTGCGCGTACGTTTGTGTGTGTGTGTTTGTATGTGAGTGCGCGTACGTTTGTGTGTGTGTGTGTGTGTTTGTATGTGTGCAAGCGTACGTTTGTTTTTAAAAAAATAACAAAAAACACTAATCACTTAACACAAAAAGTTTGGTAATAGTGTGTTATTTAGTATAAAACTTTATCCTATGTTAGCTCTCTCATCACTATCGGTTGTTTGGTAGATGATATGGGTGGTTGGTAAGAGGGAATGTTTTCTCTCACGTCCGTGCTTGAGATATAATGTGCAGCGTTCGTCAATCGCGCCATTCACCATTGAATAAAAAATGGCAACCGACTGTTTAGACAATATGATGAGATTCCAAGAAGTGGTAGATACGATTGGTATGGTACACTATTGACAACCCTTTCCATCGTGATATTGAAATCTTGCTAGTAAAATAATTGGAGCTCATAAAGTGTAGAGACACAGATATCACAACATTAAAATAAAAACAAAATATATGGGGCACTAGCTCAGGTGCGGCGCAGCAAACACCAAATAACTTTTGACAATTTTTCACAGTCAGACTAACACTGTCACTAATACAGTGTTACAGTGCTACTAACACGGTAAAGTCGGTGGTACAAAAATGGCAGATCAAATATACTCCGCGACCGGATTAAGCTCGACTATTACGGTCAGGGTTCAAAGCAGGATATGATATTTACCTAAATCGTGACGTCATTGTGCAATTAACAACAAGATCATTACACAGTCTCTCGTGCACGCAAAAAACACTCCGTTGGAAGTAAGATGCAAAAATACAAATTATTATCAAAAAATTAACCAATAAATAATTGTGTGGCTAATTAATATCGATTCATTCGTGTTAGTCAACCTGAAGACAAAGAACATAAAATTAACTAAACCAGTTTATGGTGGATTTATTTGCTATAGTTGTCAGAATGGTTGATGTATGACTTTTGCGACAGCAAGATGAAAAACAAATGCGGTGATAGGACGAGACTGCTTATGACTGATAGTTTTTAAAGCATTTTTTCTGAGAGAAAAATATTTCCAGTGACATGAAAGAAAGGTTATAATTTTATGATAGTGATACAAATCAGTACGCTTATGTCGTATTGGTTTTTCAAGTTTTGCATCACTTCTTTGTGAGTTGAAGCATAAAGAGTAAAATTATCATCCAGGTTGATTAAAGTGTTTTACCAAACCTTATTGTCTTAATCTTTCATTAAAACAATTAGGCATCTCTGATTTGGTTTTGTTTTGGAAACTTTTATGTATAAAAATTATTTCTTCATCAGCTCCATTAGGATCAAATAATTTGAATAGATAGTTGATTCCTGTGAATGCTGGACCATTGATTTTAGCTTCTTCAGTCATAACTACTGTGAAGTCATAGTTGCATTCATGAGTAACAGATTTCGATATTGCTGTCAGTTTTCATTTTACAGCCTGTCTGAATAAGGAGACATGTTTGTTTGGAATCCAGTTTTTAAATATTGCCCTCCAACAGAATGTATCTACGTGTTTATTTTAAGCTGTAATTATTTCTTCACACCTAGTCAGTAAGCAGCACGTCGGTCGTTTACCTCTAACGGAACGTAAAAAAAATACCAAATCCTATTAAAGTCCCACATATTCCTCAGAAGCTCTTATGTAAGTTGATACAAATTTTGCATAAACTTTATTTATTTATTTATTTATTTATTTATTTATTTATTTATACATTTATTTATTTATTTATTTATTTTATTTATTTATTTATTTATTTGAAAGGCGAATTCACGTAATGCTTCGATATATTCCAATTTATCAAAACTTTATGTAATATAGTCAACAAATTTTTACGGGTACATTTCAGATTCAAGAACTCGGACGTTTAAAACCTATTCTATAGCTGCAATTCAAGTACCCCTTGTTTCCTTTCTAAAATTAGTGTTATGTGTGTTTAATTTGCGTTGTTTGTTACTTTTTTTTTACTTATTATATGCTATGGGTTATACAAAAGTGTATTTTAAGGCTGACCTTGTCCAAAATCAAATTCATTGTCTACCTGACCATAACCATTGATATTTTTTATTCTAAAGTAACTAATACATAGCTTATATGTGGGTTTAATATTAGGATCATTATCAGTGGAAGTAAACATATTTATCTTGGTTTGAGTCAAGGTCATTGCATTAACCATGTTGTGTATTATGATTTTAGTAACATACCTAGTCTAATTATAGCTTGGATTGTTCTGGAAATGAACTTTTGTCCTACTTCCTAGCTCTTCTTTTTTGTCTTAGCTTTGTATATAATCGTGTTTATTTAGAAATTATTAAATTCGTGCTGTAAGATCTGGAGGCGGAACCATTTGTTGTGTTCAGTGTTTGATTTGGGCTGAAATTATTTAATTCAAATTATTCTTCTCTGGAAATACAAAGTGCTCTATAATATTCATGGAAAGAGACATTAAGTGGGTAAGATAGTAAATTCAAAACAATGAACCTTGGATTATAGTACTGTGATTAAACAAAATGCTGTTGGCACATCATTACAGTTCAATTCATTGTTACACTAGTTCATTAGAGACTGCAGGTCACTTCAGGCGCATCAACACCTTCAGCGTTGGAAATTATTTGAAATATCTGTAAAGTTTATTCAAAACGTTTTTCACTAGAATATGTGTTACAAGTTATAGGGTTATTTGGGATTTAATTAGCAATACCGTAAGTTATTTTTACATTTTCACTTTGTGTTCAGGGAAATAAATTATTTGTTGAATTTTATAAAGCTTGTACTTATCACTCTTTTCTATTACTTATTTTAAGATCATAGGGTCGTAATATTAGCAACTGCTAATCCATAGACTCAGATCTATGCCAATCGAATACTTCATATTAATAAACAAACCATAAAGCAACATACAGCCAGGAATTACTGTAGTAATCGTTTGGTAATTAGTTTAGCTAAGTTTTCCTCAAATCTTCTTTTTTATTAGTCTATTTCAATTTTCAATAGTTTAATTCTATCAAACAATGTGATATTACTGACTCCTAGTTCTGTGGTCAATTCAGTTATAGATTATATCTATGATTCTGCTTATTTCGGATTTGACTATAGTAAAAGCCATAGAGGTCAGGTAAATTTTACTTATTGTTCTAAAATTTAATGCTTAAATAGTATAACCAATGCCTATTCAATCCTCAGTTTTGAATGTTCTGCGCCTCAAAATGTTAATCTAATTAATCAGATTAGATTAATTAAATTAACCAAAGCCAATTCAATCCCCAGTATTTAATGTTCTGCCATGAAAAAGCTTCCAGACGAAAATTATTGATCGCTACGGACTTTTAAAATGGTAGCCAGGTCAGTAAGACTTATCACAAGATCTACGTCATTCTCATTCTACTGATCTCTGTCATTGTACGAGTTGAGATTGTGAAGTTTGATATTCTTCTATTACATTTTGATTTTTTCCACGTCACTCATTCTGCTAAATGATTCGACAAGCGTGACATGATGTACAATATTTACAAACGTCACTTCTAATTTTCGGCCAATAAAAATTATTAAAGATCTTGTAATAAGTCTTACTGACTGCTAAATGACCAACCAAAGGAGTTTCATGGGCTAGACTAAGAACTTCAGATCGATATGACCTTGAACGAAAATTTGATAGCCCACTGACCACTCATCACCAGCAGGTACTTCAACTGGTCTCCATTTTCTCATAAGGACCCCATTTTTCACAAAATAAGAAACTGTGACTTGTCTGGATTCAGTTACACTAAAAACCCTCTGAAACAAACAGGAGATCTCAGGATTTTATTATTGTGGACAATGAGTCATTGTCGTTTTATATCCTGATTAAAATAAAGAATAAGTAGTAAAAAGAGCACAATGTGATTACTATCTATTGATTGATTAATAGTAGGAGCTAACGTAACCTCATCAAAAGTCTGACCATTAAATGCGTCAGCAAAAGGAATAATTTCCTTATCAGCACCATTCTTAATAGCTCTTTTAGCAATAGTTCCGATACCTGCACAGAGAGGAAACAAATCTGGGATTGCGATCTCAACATGATTAACTTTTTGATCAAAACTAGCCTTGTCAGTTATAAGTGGACTAACTACTACCTTATCTCCATCTAGGTTACTGGCTTTTAATAAACAAATATGTTCAATAGGTAATGAAATCACTGCTCCAACTATCACGGGTCCTGAAACTAAGTCCGATGCCCAGTTGATCCAATCGAGAGGAACATTAACAAAGTCGCACTCTACTCTCTGAATTAGTTCACTTTCACTAGAAGAAGAATTCTCAAGCAAAGGTAAAGTACCTGTGAACAAAATACTCTGATAAACGCCCGCGTCGCTTAATATTTGAATAGAGATAGACTTGGTATAATTACCAATAGGTGATATAGAATCTTTCGACATGAATGGTTCATAACTCTCCTAAATAGAATCAGACTTGGGTTTATTTGCCCCAACCAATGCCTTGTTTTAAACACTTGATCTGATGTTGACAGTTTTTAAATAAGACCATTTGGAATATCCATTACTTTATGTTGTTCCTTATTATTCAACCTGTAATAATCAGAAATCACGTTATCTTTCTTCTTGCAGTAAGTGCACGTATGAAGACACAAAGATTTCTGATCAGTCCTATCTGAAACTTGATTTTTAAAAGTTGTGCTCGACTGAGATTTGGACGTACTCATCTGAGCCTGAGATGATTTTGTTTTAGTATTTAAAAAAATGCTTAGATGAAGACTTATTGACAAATGGATCTTTGAGAGTCTAGGAATAATTGTCAGCTGTGCGAGCAGCATTTTCTAGAGTTTCCACCTTTTGTTCATCAAGGTAGGTCTTAGCATCACTATGGATGCAATTCTTGAACTCTTCAATTAATATTAGTTGTCTTAAGTTATTATCAACCTTCTTGGCTCAGCCCATCTCTAAAATAGTTGTTCTCTTTTCCCTAGATAATTCGGCATGGGTCTTTCTCGTTTCTTTTCTACAGTTCCTAAACCTTTGCCGATATGCTTCAGATTCCAACTCCTATCCCTTCACGATACATTCCTTAACCACATTCTAATCAGCACCTTGTTGAACAGACAGTGAAGCGTAGACTTGACGAGCTCTGCCAATAAGCACACTTTTTAATGTTCTGTTTGCCATTTAAAATTTTTCATCAATTTTCTCAAAGTGAGGAAAGTATTTTTTTTCTTTTTGCTTGAAAGTGGGTACTAATCTGGTATTTTTTCAATACATCAAAACAAAATCTGAACGTGTATGTAAATGGGGGGGGGGTATCTCTCTCTCTCTCTCTCTCTCTCTCTCTGGATTAGGATTTGCTTCTCTATTCTTCTTACTGAGTTTGCAATTCCATCGCTTCCTTCTGAAGCTGAAGATTTGCTGATTCTAACTGCATCTGATTGTTTTATGTAATTCCTTTAATTTTCTATGGATACCATATACAGACTTCCTAATCAAACCTAAAGCACTATCATCCAAAAAAAAATCCTTTCCCACCAAATAATAAACCAAAATAATTTTTATTTCTTGCTTTTTAAATATGTTTTTACTTCCGAAATATCATAGCGTATTCTCATCAAACAAGCGCGTCCTTTTCCATTTACTCTAACCCTTACTGGGTAAGAGTTGAAAAAAAGTCCTCGATATTAGTTGACATTGTTAATACTGGTTGGTTTCACTAAAGATTTCTTAAATGTGTGAAAATAAAATCTTTACAAGAGACAATACAAATTCCGATAAAATGTCAATTAAAATTAAAACGACAGCTTTTTATATCTTTGAAATCTTTTAAAGAAATTCAAATCCTGGACCAGCCTACAAATTCTGTTATGACTCTATGGTCTTAAACTATGTAACAGAATGAAGCAAAACCAACAAGTGTAATAAAATCAACAAATACCTTACCTCCCTAGAATAAAAGGTGAAAATTCAAGACGCTTACATAATATGATATAATCTCCAAATAGTCCTCAATGTTCTATCCCAGGTCCACAAGTACAAATTGATCCGAATGAATTCCAATAGTCTTGAATGTCTTGATGCATCCCACTGTTATAATCCAGAATCTCTTTGAATGAGACCTCATTCATCCCAAAGTAGTTTTTAGCCCAAAAAGTCAATGATCACTTTGTAATTCCAATGAATAATTTAAATAAACAATCGCTCACAAATTATATTCGAACACAGCTAAATGAATCCACTGACTGATCGTAAAAACAGATATGAATAATTGTTTACCAAGTCCATATATACTAATTGCACTTGACCCAAGACACTAAGAGATTTCCTTGAGCAAAAATCAGGTATTGAACTCAAACCCAAGTAAACATATTGTTTGTGTTTTAGAACCATGACAAAATTCAGGTTGTCATTATCCTCAATCAATGACAACAACTACCTTGAGAAGAACTCAGGTATTAAACTCAAATCCAAGTAAACATGTTTGCCTTTAATCCATGACAAAATTCAGGCAGTCTCTTACCTTCAGTCAATAACAAAATTTAAGCACACAACAAAGACATACAAAACATTGTATATTTACACATTCTTCCATTTTAGTATCGTTCAAATTGCTATCTCTTAATATATGAGTATCAAATTGATCTTCTAGACAGGTAATCAGTTACTGTCGATATTTAAGGCAATGCTGTTTGCCTAACCTAGGGCGACTTCTTTTCAAATGTTTTTTCTCTGCTTATAAAGGCATTTATTCAGACCTCCTAAAATAGCTATCCATTACATTGTAAACGTATTACAGACATATCTTGAAATTATTTGATATTTTGACCTGGTGAAGTTTAGTTAGCCGATGTACAGTGTTAAAAGAAGAAAAATCGCCATAAGATGGTAATGTGATGTACTTTCTTTCTTATTAATAATGGTGGTGTCAATTTATTTACCATAAAGTGTCCACTTTTGCTAGACCGTTATTTAAGTTCCCAAATTAATGCATGATCAGCTTTACCCGTTCAGATACATTGAGTCTCTACAGACTGTTTCTTTACTTACTGTCTAATATCTTCATTTTCTATACTGTATTAAAAGTTTAACGTCGTTTCATTTTCACCCTCATTTGCATTACTGGTGTTTATTATCGGTTTTGCTTTTCATTCCTTCTACCAGTTTTCTCCATTGCACTTGTAGATGCGTATTGTACCATTTATTTTTGTGTAGTTTAATTTCAATTCTTACTAAAGCCAAATTTAAAGATGACAACAAATGTCGAGGAAGCTAGCATGATATTAAGACAATAATTGTAGTTTCAAATTCTGTACATCTACACGTGTTAAAGGTGTACTCATTAAACAGATACACGAGTAAAACGTGTACCGATTAAAACCTGTACAACTATTTATTTTATTTTTTCTTCTGAAAATCGAACTATTTAAGTAACTTTAAATTTAGACGTTCCAAATATGTCGTCTATTGAACAACTGAATAGATTGGTCCGGCATCTGGATCTGTTTTCTTCCTTGCGTGATGCAACCGAAGTCATGTATATCGGTGTGTGGTGAGTATAAACGTACAGTCAATTTTTGCATTTTTTCGTTAAAAGTGGGGTCATGTTCTTCCATTTCAGATGCTTTTTGTTTGTCAACTGGTTACTTGTTTTTCGATGTAAACTCCTTTCCTTCATCAATCTTTTTCATTTCAGGCTTTCGCTTTTTGAAGATTTCCCTTAAAGTGCTATGAATGTCCTCTCCGATTTTGGTGTTAACTTTGTCATTGGTGTCCATTATTATATTTCTCAGATGTATGCATGTTATCTGCATGCTACTGGTCATACACGTTATCTCTTACCTGTATAATGTGTAGGTACACTGTTCATTTAAGCATCCATTCAAGTCGGCACACTTTATTTATATTTTAATCCTGTCTGATCTTTCTCCAACAACTGATTGATGATTATGTAAGAAACTGGGATTTAGTGATCGCAATAAAAATGTCTTAAAATTGTTCTATGTCTTCCATTTTAAGTTTTATAAACACATCCAGAGAATGTGTTAAGTTTGATAAAGTACCTTTCGGAGTTATCAGCAGGCCAACGGGGTTAGCATCGACAAACAGAACTTATATTTTAAGCAATCTGCAAGGTTAAATCAATCCTTTGAGAACGTATAAATGATTTCAGATTTATGCATAATTTTGTCTTTTGTATGATTGACTCTGCCACGGCTCCTTCGTATAGGTAGCGGACCACTAATATTTTATAGCCAGAGAACCCGTGTACTGCGCCAGGAAAAAAGAAGGCGGGGGGTAAAGTACTCGATATTTTAAGATACATCTATAGTCTAGTGAATGACATTTTTTTCTGTTCATTTTTGCATCATTAATTTTTCAAAATTTCAGTCTATGCATCATGGAAAACCAAACTATTTACTTTATTATGATATACTGTATTTAATTTCCTACTGGTAATATAGCATATGAACTCTTGGTTTCGAGCTTATGACATTTGATGCAGACAAGGGCGTCGCTAGGGACATCTCTTTTTTTCAAGGGTGAAAGAATTCTCTAACTTTAATGAATGGAATCATATGCGATTGTATGCCAATCTCATGCGAAATTATTTTTATTCTTTAATCGATTAACATTAAGTTCTTGGGAAATGAACTAGTGGCCTGATCCCTATGCCGAGTCATTACGTGCTATTTTAAATTGAACTTTTGATTTCCATGAATAATATCTCTCTATTTATCGGATCGCTATTGATTTACAAGATTTTCAAGTTGTGCTGTAAATTTTTTTTATGTATTTACCCACATCAGATACGTAATTTGTTCCTTCTTCGTATTCCACTATTTAAACCATCGCGCTTTCGGGGTTGATGCTTTTCATTTCACTGTTATCATATTGAATGTAATACATTATTGTTTTCTGAGACATTCCAGGACATATTTCTTTATGTTTAAAATCGAGAATATTATTTTTATTTGAGTGTGTGTTGAAATACAATTAATTTTGACGATTAAAGTTAAGAAATACACTTTATATCAGGATAACGAATTGCTCTTTGTTATGTTATGCTTAAAGCAAATAAATTAGTATTTGGTCCAGTATTTGTTCTTACTTGCAAAATGCTCACGTCTGAATGGTGAAACAATTTTAGAATAGTACAGACATAGTTATTATTGGAATTATAACTCTTCAGTGTTGTAATTTATTTATTTATTTATATATCTAAAAATTTTACAGTTTCTGCAGTGGTCCAGTAATGTCCATTTGTATACTACTTTCATGTCATTTCTTCGCAGCAATAGTATTTTTAAAATCTGTTGTGTTTTGGGATTAGCAACGTAAATATAATTCAAGAACTTGGTGTGAAAATTGAAAGACAAAAATCCAGTTAGTAAGAAAGACGCGTTTGAAAGATTCCTTCCTGGACAATTTGACTATTCTTTCATCTTCGTTTATGCTAAACCAGTAATCACACGAATGTCAAGCTATTGTCAGCACCTGTGGACTCTCATTATAACCTTATAACACTTTCGAGAAGACTGGCTACTTGATTAGGTAGGTGGGGATGGATGGATGGATGGATTGAAGAAGAACTTGATGGAAGGAGAGAAAAATAATAGGAAGACGAAAAAAATTGGTGCCATTTTTGCACAGAAATGAAGATTACAGCACTTAAATTAAATGACTTATTCCACTTTTTCCATTTTATTTTCTGGTTAAATATTTTATGTACAGAACATGTACGCGAAACAACATACCTTCTACTTTGGTGATACGAATTCATAATCGCAATGACTTTGCACAATCAGTCAACCATTCAAGCGAAGATAAAATTATTATGAGGTCACTGTCATAAATTATTTCCAAATGACAAATTTACTCTCCAGCCATCTCGTGAGGATGCTCAGCGTGTACATTATATTTATATGCGAGAATCTAGAATGAAGTACATAGATAGATTGAAAAGAGGGCGGGGTAGAGCAAAAACATTGATTCTAATAACAAAAATTATGTTTGGCCTACCCTGGGTCATCTGACCCACTTGAGTTTTCATCGCTATGGCAATCCATGCCCTGCTATTGCAAACTGCAAACCTACGCAGGTGCACTACTCTGATCACGAGTTGATATGAAGTATTATATGATACTGTAAAACGATTAAATCATATTTATTGCGTTTAAAGGCCAGTTCAAACAGAGTAAACACTTGTAGAAGAGTAAACTTGAGCTGATATTAGTGAAGGCTTTTGTCTTCCAAAATTGCCCACCATGCTTTTTAAGAATGTGTTTTTTCTGTTGTTGTTCTTTTTCTTTTCTTTTTGGGGAGAGAGGTGGAGATTATTTCTAGAGCATTTGTACCAATAGATAAGAACGACGATGACGATGACGATGACGACGATGAAGAAGAAATCTATGACAAAAACAATTGTTTACTATTATTATTATTATTATTATTATTAGTAGTAGTAGTAGTAGTAGTAGTGTTTATTAGTAGTGGTCAGCCTGGTGCTAGTGTGACTGGGTGGGACATGATGCTACATGTCTGTGGCATGATGCCCCAGTACTAGACATCACTATAAACTGCAACACTGCAGACATTGTAGCGATATGATCGAAACGTTATTAAAGCTACATTATAAATCCAAATCACACACACACATTATTATTATTATTATTATTATTATTGCATTCCCATCTCTTCAAGACTCACGGTACTAATTTAACTTGCAAAGTAAACCTAAACATAGTAAAACACCACGATATTAAAATTACAAAAACTTTAAATTTCTAAAGATTCATGTGCCAATCTATATACATGTATGTCAGTATAGACCGATTCTTGATAACAGCTTGTGTGTGGAGAAAACAATATATCCCATGGCATGTGTTTTATCCATATCTGTTTTCAATTCAGCACCTAAAGAATCGGGTACTAATTTCGATAATGAGTGTTGTAGAGCCAATTCTGTACAAGGATTTAAATTCCATAAATGATACACTGTCTATGTTGGGTTTTGGGTTTTTCTTTTTCTTTTTTTTTTTTTTCAATTTAAACATTATAAGCTCTCAAAACATTATTTTTAATCCAATTTTGCTTTTAACTATAGACCAATCATGGCCTTTCAAACACAATATATACCCCATTTTATCATCACCGTTTTCTAGAATTGGTTCCCATTTTGACAATATAATTAGTAGCGAGAATTCTTCGTGCATATTAGCGAAACATTCTACTACCATGATTGCATTGTCTGAACAAGTATATATATATATATATATATATATATATATATGAAAACTGAAGTTGGAAGCCACCAAACTGCTCCTCCACCTCCGATTAGACACTTCCGCAAACCTTATTATCTACACATCCTTGTGAAAGATCATATCATATCTCTCTCTCTCTCTCTCTCTCTCTCTCTCTCTCTCTCTCTCTCTCAGAGTAAGCTGAGTTCAGATCACAAGCAGAACCGACAAACAGGCGAACACATCGACGGGCATACGGATTTGTATTACCGATCAGATATATCCGCAAAGTCCGGATATAGTACAAAAGGGACAACGCCGGTTCAGTACAGTATGGAAATATTGATGAAGGCGAGCTTTGCTCTTTAAAGACGTATGTGCATCCGGTTTGAGGTGACGAAGGCGCCATACTGTTTCCCACATTTTCAATGATCGTGGCTTATTCGTGAAAACAAAACAGTGATACTCAAAACTTTGCAGCAAATATGAGATTTCTTGTGTGAATTTTAGTCCAGCCCAAAGACTTTCTTTTGTTTCATATTCCTTTATCATCCTTTGAATAACTGAATTAGGAAAGTATCGGATTTTTCTTGCTACTTACGTACATAAACTTCTACTTTCCCATGAAGTGCTTTTAGATACTTAAAAAGCCGGTATGTGCGGATAGTGGTATTGGACAGCACGTGAAGAGCTGTAGGATACATATAGTATATGCGTATAATGTAACGCAAGTAGTTTTCTTGCATCATTGGCCTTTTGAAGGCTTCACACTACTTTTCAACAAGCAGGTGAGTTTTTTTATATACATTCCTTTTTTGCTTTGCTTAAATTGCATGGTGCTTTTGGAAATATCATTTTTTCCATAGTTCAAAATGTGCAGCGTGCGGGTGCACTGGAGAGAGATGTTTTACACACCGCACTTTATCAATCTTATAACAAAGTACCGTTGAGTTATTAAAATGAGTTAGAATACGCTTCTGATACTTCAAGAATTTGTCAGGGTCTTTTTCCATTCGAGGAAACAATTTTCGACTCACTTATAAAGTGTAATCAATATAATGTATTATTAAAGTTCATAGCTTAAACGATCGTGTATTCCAGGAAAATACATGTTGGTCCGGAAAACGCAGGTACAACGGATAAAGCTCACGTACAAACACTCTATGGGAGCGCGTAATTGAACCAATTTTTAGCTTCAGCTGTTAGCTTGTGATATCTGTTATTGCCTTGGAGGAAACTGTAAAGTTTGACAAGCGCAATTGACATTGTAGTCTGATGACGAATATTGAATCGCTGGGCCGTCTCAAGTTTTGCTTGGGACGAAACGGCGCCCACGGCGAGCTTCGCCTTTGGTACCATCACCCTCCAACCCAGGTCTAGCGCACTGGGCAATCGGTTGTATCGCCTACCCCTTACGACGGCCATGAACAACCGTCATAAATTGTCGTCCTTCTTCAAATGAACGTACGTCAGCTTTCTAAGAGGTGACGTTATCAATATGACGGTCTCTTTCGGGCCATATATGTCAACAAAATCTTGCAGTATCTGGATGAAAACATTGTCTCTCGTGATTTTAAAAGAGCCGCTGAATGCTGACATTTGCAATTTTCTACTCACTGAGAAATTACATTGGTATTGATAACGGGCAGGAAATTTGAGCAAAGTGAACACTAACGGCTTATCAACGATGTGTGTGTTTGTATATATATATATATATATATATATATATATATATATATATAGAGAGAGAGAGAGAGAGAGAGAGAGAGAGAGAGAGAGAGGAAAGTAGTATCTCGGGATTCTATGGGAGAATTCCTGATGATACTAGGCAGCTTTAATATTAAATACAAATAATACTTATACAGGTTATATAATTTATAATTCGTCCGAAATAAAGATTCTCTAACCTGTATGATGGTATTATTTATAGTAACCTTTTGCCCTTTTTAGTTCCAAGAGCAGTTCTAAATGTACAACTTGTGTTTGTGTTGCTTGTTGTCATGCTTTCTCGTGCATCACCTGCACTGCTGTTACATATTATACGATTTGCTAACACGTCTGGCATTGTCATCACAAAGAATATGTACTGGTGAAGGTTACAAACTATCTCACGCTCTATCGCATCTCATACAAAATATACTACATAGTAACATCACTTATGTTAGACTTGTGTGCAAATTCTATGGCATTAAGAAGAGTAGCGGAGTGAACAAGGACAGGGAACAGGACTAAACAACACCGGGTTCTTGTGTGAGACAGCTACAACATTGCGCACGAAACTAAATGTGGAGGTGTCACACCAAAATCAAAATGGTTTTATTGGTTATGTCTAACATGCATACTTCCTAATGTGACAAACTCATCATTTATTGATTACTCCACCAGAGCATAACAATTCCTTCAGCACGTAGACTAATGATATTGTAATATATATATATATATATATATATATATATATATATATATATATATATATATATATATATATATATATATATATACATACATATACATATCACTCAAAGAAACATATGAAACAGAACAAGAACAAAGAGCAAGAAGACCTCAACGGTAACGTGAGACTATTGCCTGCCAAATGTAGAAGATGATAAAGGGAAAACAAATGGATTCAATGAACCATGAACCTGTTGTTGTTGTTACCTATCAGCTTGATATTATGCAAATAACAAAGAAAATAACTCGATAAATCCAAGAGAAACTGCAACATTTTTGATACGGCTGTAATTGAGATATCATTTGATGCACCGAGTGAAGTAGGTGATGTGTTGAATGCATTCAGGAAATACCTACATTCATCTGACAAAATCACGTTACAAACTGGCTGTAAACTTCCATGGACTAAAACAAAAGTTATATAAATAAGCCTTTGTTTACTGGATGCTACAAACACACATCATCAGCCAGGGATATAGTCTGATAGGTGAGTGCAGATCCAAGATGGCATGATTTATCAGTAATCATAGAGCAGTTATCATAGATATTACCACCCGTGATGTAGTGAGCAGGAAGGAACCTAGGTTTGTTTATTTGTATGGAACGGGAAACGTTCAAGGACTGAACAAACAATGAACTGAATAATAACTTTCATAACTTGAAGCATCTGGCCACGCACAATAGTAAGTGGCAGCTAGGACTGTTTTCAAATACCTTTAACAAACATGGTTAAAAAAAATATTCCAGCTAAAACACTTACTAGCCAAGGGAGCATCCCTTGGATTATAGAGATGGAAGGAGGAAGATAAAAGCAACACAAAGTGTATACGAAAATATAAAAATGCCATTTAAACATAAAAGAAAAGGATACAATGAAAATTGGATCAATTTCATTGGTGAAAAGTAAAAATAATAATGGTCCCAACACGGACCCATGGAGAACACATGGGTTGATCCGATGGCTGTCAGAGGATTTGGAATTTATAATAGATCGCTTTTTCTTACCATGATAATAAATTTCACAAAACACCAATAGTTTTAGTATTGGGTGCAACCCCTAATGTCAGGTTCGGTTTAAAGCCTTGCCATTATTAAAGAAAACGCCACTGACCTAATTTCCTTGATCTAGCGCGAAACAAATTGTATCGAAAATGTGTTACCGGGCGAAAAACTGACTGATCATGTGAATCCATGTCATGCTGCACGATATAGTTTTGTAACTATTCATATACGTACATCTTATGCACTTTAGATAAAGTACAGTAGTACAGATACAGGTCAATAATGTTAGACAGCGGTTTTAGAACCTTTCTTATGCACATTTGCCGATTTGCAGCTATCTTGAAACACTTACGTTTGCAATAAGAGATTACAAATGTAGAACTGTTGCTTCTTAATCGATTATCATATGTTTTAAAAAGTAATTTTGGATGCGGTTAGCCTGGGTCACATACTTTTGATGGATTTATATTACATTATAAACATTATACACGGTTAGAATAATGTTAGCGAGAGCATGGTGTAGAAAAATCTGTTATAATTGGTTTAGAATTTGGAGCAAAGTTTCCGTTTTTAAAGTTTATTGTTCACAGATGTGGTCAGAGAGTCCGCCTCTGATGCAGGAGTTTGCAGGTTAGAACTTTCTTCTGTTGGTGTGGCTATAGAGTCAGGTGAGAATAAACTATCTGGTTTACCCTTTTAAGGACTGATTCGGTGGCCTAATGGTTAGAGCGTCCGCCTCGGATGCGGGAGGTCGTGGGTTCAATCCCCGGCCGAGTCACACCAAAGACTTATAAAAATGGTACTAACAGCTGCCTCGGTTGGCACGTACATTAAGAGTTTAATGTTAGGACTGGTCGGCCTGGTGTCAGGATAATGTGACTGGGTGGGACATCATGCTACATGTCTGCGGCATGATGCCCCAGTGCTAGACATCACTATAAACTGCCACACTGCAGACATCGTAGCGATTTAACTGAAAAATTGTTAAAGCTACTTTAAAAATCTAAATCACACACACACACACACACACACACACACACACACACACAGTTCTTTAAAGCGTTTGCCGTTACTTCGTCATTGATTATAGCTATGCCATTTATAATCACTGATTCATAAAAAAAAATTGTTTCTTCCTTTGACTGTCTAAATTAGTTCCATCAGCGTGTAAAACTGAATAAACGTGGGTTTCTGATCTAATTAATACAAAGTGTCTCTTTTGCCTGTAATGAAATCATAGCATGAGTTTTTTTCCCCTCCCCTAATAGTTTTCTAATTGCATCATGAATAAGGAGAGGGTCGGGGGAAGAGGGTAAGGAGTGTAAGGTAACGATTCCTTCTTTCGGAAAACAAGCAACAAAACAACCAAACGTTTCCTATGGTTATTTTGGTTTTTACACAGATGGTACAAATTATACTCTGGAAACGCTTAAAATATAGGAGCTCCATGCCATAGACTCCCTGTCATTTGCTTACATCCCCTTCCACTTCATTCCTGGATCCGCCATGTAATTCCCCTGGTTGTATAACCAGATTCTTCTTTCCCAGCATGTTAATTTAGGGAGGATAATTTTAAAAAGTAGCATACAGAGGACTGTAATACCAAACATCTTCAACGTTAAACGGGTTGAGAAGTCAGTAGAGTGCACGCAATCTGGGTTCGACACCAAAACAAGATCACTCGAAGTGTCGGAATACTCTGTGAAATTCGTTGGGTTGGCTTTTATCTGATGGAAACTTATTTCGTGACACAACAGTAAAATTTTTTTTATAAGCACAGAGAAAAATTTCATTACAATTCCCACCAAAATTAAATAGTCAGAATATTATCACGACCTCTCTCTCTCTCTCTCTCTCTCTCTCTCTCTCTCTTACTTAATTCGAGACGCTCCCAAACAGCTAATCTTCCCTGTAATATTTGTGTGTATAAAATTCAAGGTTAGAAACAACCAATTCATAACTTAGAATTGCCAAAGTGTATTTTTGTATTATTACTTTTTACATGAATAATAACGCCATTTTGAAGCGAATTTCTAGCCTTCCTAAAAGGGGGGGGGGCGGTCTACAGATAATATGAACTTCTAAGAGGGTGATACGTATAAGGTGAAGTTGTTTGCATTTACAACATGCACAGTGAAGAGAATGCTGGCTTACCTCTATAGTACTTCTATGTAGTGCGATTGAAATTTCTTTAGATATTGTACTTTTGGATATTTTACAATATCTAATCACACCGCTAGCCAAAATGACTGCTCCCATGAGCTCAAAAAATCAGCTTGAATTAGTCTAAAGTACACTGTCTTTAGCAGTTATTCAAATAGGGTAAACGAATTTAGCCACGCAAGACAATAACAGCTGCTGAAAGTGCCACAAATGAATGACTAAAATATATCAAATGTAAAAAAATAAATAATAATAATAATAAAAAAAACCCCACGTTATCGGCTCTGAAGTGATTGAAGGAAGTGAAAATGACCAAGTGAAACTAGCGGGATTTTGAAAGGTGCACATCTGAAGTAATGTCAAGCTGTATACACTATAACCCATATTACACCCATCAATCATACACCCAAAAAAGGGAATTGAACATTCTTTTCACAATACCTAAGATATATAACTTAACAATAAATAAGATACATAAGGCCTTTTGTAAATAGCCAGTATAATCAGTGAGGATTACCGGGGAAATCCTATTTCTTTAAAATCTAAGATATGCAAAATACGAAACCTTAGAGCTCACCAAAATGGTTCAGAGTAGTTCGGTAGTGCTTTTCATCATTTGGTTACTCTTTTTAAGCCATGTCTTATCAAGTATTAATATATCGAATTTCTTCACATTTACCTCAATCATGACTGTGTACATCAAGGTGGATACTATATTGCTAGGTTACCGCTCTGGCCTAGTGGTTAAAGCTTCCGCCTCGGATGCGGAAAGTCGCGGGTTCGAACCCCCGCCGAGTCTTACCAAAGAATTATAAAAATGGTACTAACAGCTGCCTCGCTAGACGCTCGGCATTAAGAGGTTAGAGTTAGGACTGGTCGGCCTGGTGTTAGGATAATGTGCCTGGGTGGGACAAGATGCTACATGTCTGCAGCATGATGCCCCAGCGCTCGAGGCGATATGACTGAAAAATTGTTAAAGCTACGTTAAAAATCCACAACACACACACACACACACACACACACACACACACACACACACACTTAGGTTCTATCACTTAAAAACAGCAGAAGGATACTTAACTAATATATTAATACAACACTCGCGCTCCAAACTATTTTATAAAGCAAAATATAAAGCTGACCGAGGTGAAAAAAAAAATGTTAAGTTTCTCAGATTGTATAAACAAAATAAACTGTACTTAACTGATGGAATTACATTGTACTGATCACATACTAGTACTAGCGTTCTAAAATGCATTCAATAATAATCCAGTCCAATACTACCGTATTTGCATACATACAAGAGCATCACTGATATAATTAATGCGATTATCAAGTTCATGTTACTGCGAAAGTTAGCAGAATGGGGGCCCACAGGATTTTTTGCCGGGGGGGGGGGCAGTTAGTCACGGCGGGAGAGTTGGTATAGAAAACAGTCTGAAACTAAAGCTAATTTTTACTAAGCGTTTTGAACAGAATCTTGTGACATCTTTTCAGCTTCATTTGCATGATTAAACTTGTCGGAATATATATACGTTCCAATGTTTTCCTTCTTGTACAGCCATGCACAAATGAAATTATTTATTTTTTGCAGCCGACACATTTTATTTTAAATAATTCTCTAAATTTGCCTAATAGCCTATAATTACTACTATGACAATGAAATATCCGGGATATAAATTGCGCCCACTTAAAATGAACATAAAACAACAGATGTCGTTATCGCTCGTCGATTTCTAGGTCATTAAAAATATTTTCAAGCATCCGCAACAAGTTGAAATAAACTAGTTGAAACATAATAAATATAAAGGTTTCATTCCTGTAGAAACAGCCATGTAAAGTTTTGCAAATACAACGGTTTTTGTGTTTTATTTGTTTGTCTTGTCTATGTTTTGTATTTGCCTTTGAAAAAGACTCATTAAGAGTCGAAAGCGCTCAGGCTAGTTAGATACTAATTTTGCACTGTTCGTTGTCAGTTTTTTGCACACGCATATATATATATATATATATATATATATATATATATATATATATATATATACAGTATGATGGGGGGGGGGCATGTGACCCCCTTGACCTATGCTGCGGGCGCCCATGGTTAGCTGGTATATAAGACAAACGTTCTCCAGATTAGTCATTCACTGTAAAACCATACATCAGAAAGTAATGATACCAGTTCCAGAGTACATCATAAAACCAATCTGACAGACATGCAAATTCCATCACAAACGTTTTGTTCGTCTAGGTTCACCATTTGACAAACATGCAAATTCTATCACAGATGATTTGTCCGTCTATGTTCACCATATGACAGACATGTAAATTCCATCACAGATGTTTTGTCCATCTAGATTCACTATTTGACAGACATGCAAATTCTATCATAGACGTGTTGTCCGTCTAGGTCCACCATTTGACAAACATGCAAATTCTATCACAGATGTTTTGTCCGTATAGGTTCAGCTGGAGATGTGTACATTAACCAGCTTCATCGTAAGAACAAATGGGGGGGGGGAGAGTACAGTTTTACCACCGATCGGCCCTGCTAGACCTGTTAGACTTGAGGCATTCAAGTCCACTTTACATAATATTAGATAGTGTATCCAGTCCACACGTAGATTATGTTGCTTCTTTTACAAATTCCTTACTGATTTCCTCTTAATGTGGAGTTTATTCCTGAATTGCGGGATAATTTTTTTTTTGTTTGTTTTTTCCCCAATAAATTCGATGTTACCAGCAAAGCTGGTGAATGTTAATTGAAAAAAGAGATATTGACAAGTAGAATGTAACCAGATACATTTTCTGTCATATAAAGGTCATTATGGATTTTTAGGTGTTTATTTTTAATCCTGTAGTTTTGTGCATTCATTTCGATGATTCATGTCACAATTGCTTAGTTGTTGGTCCGGAGAAGAAGCCAAAATAGAAATATCTAGAACATATTCATCATGTGAAAAGTTTTTAATTATTTAGCTTTAATTTCTTCGAGCATTTAGAACAATTTATCTTAAATAACAAATCTAAATAGGCTATTGAGCTATTGATAGTCTACGATTGGTATTTAGACACGAGGTATTCACCGTTAAGTCTCGCTTTCCATTAACGATATAATGCGATAACTAGCGTTACTTTGTAAAAGCTCGTCTGTTTGTGCGATAGGATTATCAGCGCTTGTTCAGTTTATAAGTTTAGCTTCCTGTTTCTTTTTTCTTTAGTCCAGGCATACAATTTTAACACGAGCAAAAATGTCAAATATAAATGCTGATATATAATAGTTATTACTTCAATTATAAATAATATTGTATATCCAGCGCTTAACGCCCCAATAAGGTTTCAACGATCTACGCCTCAGTTGCTAAAAACAGATTTTCTATAATAATCATTTCACAAATGAAATATGTCTCAACTGTCCACATAGGCGGTATGTTTTAAGCCAGCGGGCTCGGAAAAGGTATTTCATTGTCCCAACGATCATGTATACAAGATCCAATGCACAGAACATAACACCATACTGTGGTGCGGCCTCGTAGGATGTGCGACTAAACTCTACCTGTCGGAAAGGAGATATACATATAAGCCTGTTTGAAACTAACATACTATGTTGTGTTTAAAAGTAGTCAACGTGTTTATCAAATTCAAGCAGTTTTAATTCACGGGTGGATGTGACGTCGGTTGTAAAGTACTAACTGGATATAACTGCCTGCGGAACACGACCCTTATTGATGTTCTCTAGATCATAAATGAAGTTTTGATGAACCAGTTTAGGTAGGTACAACTTATCCGCTCTTGTTTACCGATGTAGATATAAAACACATTTTATGTATAGAGATTGATGACTGAACTTTACCTCGTACTAGTGAGTCATCTTACGTAACCCCGTGAATTCCGATTGGTGTATTACAAGATCAAATAATAGAAATTATTTATGTCACGTAAGAGAATAGACGGTTAAAGAGGACTGTGAAGTTGAACGTGACTAAAATATTGAATATGACATAGATTATTATTGTTTAGGTATATCTATGATCAAAACTTCCTGCTATACCTTCTCAGAAAAAAAAAAACCCAACATATATGCATGTACTGTAAATTATATTGGATCCAGGTAGACATTTTCGGAGGGGGTGGTTTGAACAAACAGATTCATATCTGGAGGCATTTTTCTGCGCTTCAAAGGGAACAGTTTGCTGGAACACCATCAATAATATGAAATGTAAATTACTTGTAAAGACTGACTGGGTTTCAATCAGTTTGATTAGGGATTAGCATTTTTAAGGTAGGTGTGTAAAATTGGGTGCTTTAAGAAAAGGAGAGAACGTGTTTGGGTGAGACACCCCTTCAATTCTTTCGAACTAGAGCGTTGTCTTTGGATTAAATTACTTTATAGGAGAGACTGCATGTGTACAAACTTTTGTCTCTCTAAAGGCAATAGCCAAACATTTTTTGCGTGTATTGTGGGAATTCCTCACCATATACACACGCTATGGGGATTTTTAATACGGCCAATGCATGAAAACTTACAGGCTTTTACTATCAAAGAGCCGCGGTGACTCAGTGGTTATCGTGTCGAACTCGCGAAAGGGTTCGAATCCTATATCTGGAACATCTTGTGTCAGCTACCGTGGAGTGTCATTGGGCAAGGTACTTTGCTCCAATTGCCTCGGCACTAAATGACCTACTTGTGACGATGTGCCGTAAAGCACCAAACCAAATTCAAGATAATTGTCGATCATTTCAAACCCTCCGACCCCCCCCCATAAAATCCCTCCCCCACCCCCACAACAAACGACTCATTCTAATCCAAACCATTGCTGTCTCTGACTGGGTATGTATATATTAGGTTGGTTCACTATGTTGTTGCGTTTTGTTCTGTTCTTTTTTAGTAGATAAATCTCTTGTAAGGGATATGTCCTTTATACATGTCCGTAATCTCCTCTTTCTTTCTCATTGTTACATTACAGTGGGGCCCCGGCTTACGAACCTAATCGGTTCCCGGACGGTGTTCGTAACCCGGAACGCGTTTTCCCGTAGGGTCCCATTGTTAAATTTTTAATCCGTTCCCGAGCCGAAAAAAATTGCCAAAAAATCGCTGCTACATTAAAAAAAGGTGAAAAAAGGAGCACTCACACAACACATACATAGCAATAAAACACACAAACACACTCAAAACCCACAAAAACAACACAAACATGACACAAAAATAAACACAAGAACACCACAGACTCCTTTTCTCACCTTTTTTTTCCATTCTATTTGAGTAGAGGCAGTCATATGTGAGCTCGCGTGTTCGAAAGTTTGCGCGCAAGCGAATGGCGGTTCGGTTCGTAACCCGAGTCACCGTTCGTAACCCGAGTCATTATTTTGGCCCGCCTGGCGTTCGTAACCCGGATCGTTCGTAACCCAGGGCGTTCGTAAGCCGGGGCCCCACTGTCAGTGCCGTCTTAAGGCATGGGCACACTGGGCAGTTGCCCAGGGCCTCACGATTCTAGGGGCCTCATGCTGCCCATATTGTTAATGAATATTGAAAGATCTTTTGGCAATTTAATTTGCTTTAAAAGTGCAGTGGGAAGCACGTTTCTCAATTTTAAAAAATAGTGACATCTAGCGGAATTCGTCACAAGCACAATGCAATAGAGATCTACTTTATTAATCGTAACATAACCATCATGTACCAGTGTTTGTTTTGAGCGGCGCACTTGTGAGTTTGACAGGATAGAAAAATCCAGTTTTTGGATTATAGCGATGCGAAGAAACGGGAACGAAAGCGAAGTGTACGTCTTAGTAGATATGATGGACCAGAAGAAGAGATACTTCTACATAAAAATGATTAAAGTGAAAAGTTCAAGGTAGAAACATTCCTCCCTATTCTGGACTCTCCGAACTCTGACCTGACAAAACGTGCAGAAGCTTATTCGTGGATTGGAAATCTGTTTTCATTCTTCACTAAATTAAAAACAATTGATTCTGATGAGCAAAACAAAAAGTGTGAAGATCTAGCTAATATGTATCACAAAGACCTTAATAATGATGACCTTCTAAATGAATGCAAGCATCTCAAGCACTACATGGTTCTTGATGTAAATTGTGAAACTCTCCCTGCGTTGTACAAAAAAATAATTTCAGACAACTTGAAATCTGTATTTCCAAATATTGAAATTGCACTCAGAGTGTTCATGTCCATGATGATAACCAATTGTACAAGGGAACGTTCATTTTCACGATTGAAGCTCATAAAGAATCAGCTTCGTAGTACAATGGGGCAGCAACATTTGAACTGGCTTTCACTCATGTGCATGGAAAATGACATCCTGAAGACCATTGACTTTATACCACTTATAAATCAATTCTCTGCAAAAAATTACGCAAACGATTATGTTGATTTCTAATAAATAATTCATTCTATCCATCAATAATAATAATGCATCTTCGTTTATATGTTGAAATGTTTTTGAACTATTATTGATTTTGATTTTGATTTTTTATTTTGGGGGGAGGGGGGCTTTTTTTTTTAGCTAAAACTGTTTAATTTTATTGACCATTTATTTTATTTTACATTTTTATTCCTGTGGGTGGTTAGGGCCGTTAGGGGGCCCCAGTGCATTCTTTGCCCAGAGCCTACAATGTTGTTAGACCGCTCCGGTGGCCTAGTGGTTAGAGCGTCCGCCTCGGATGCGGGAGGTCGTAGGTTCGATCCCCGGCCGAATCATACCAAAGACTTACAAAAATGGTACTAACAGCTGCCTCGCTTGGCATTCAGCATTAAGAGGTTAGTGTTAGGACTGGTCGGCCTGGTGTCAGGATAATGTGACTGGGTGGGACATCATGCTACATATCTGCGGCATGATGCCCCAGTGTTAGACATCACTATAAACTGCCACACTGCAGACATCGTAGCGATATGACTGAAAAATTGTTAAAAGCTACGTTAAAAAAATCCAAATCACACAAATCACACAATGTTGTTAAGACGGCCTTGCCTACTGTATTCCATTTATCCCCTATCCATACATTCACCTTTCAGAAAACTTTAAACACAGAAGATTACATCATGTAGGCGTAGACTTTGGGACCTAGTCCGATAAATCAGCCTCCCAAAATGTGCTGGTACTGATGGATGGTTTATGGGGCCCCCAAAACTACCCACCAATATCAGCAGTATTTTTGTGACCGACCGTTAAATAGGTATGTTGGAGGTGGGTGGTAAAGATATTTTTCTTTCCCATAAACAATGTTTTAATTTTTTACTATAAGTTGATTTTTAAAAGAAACTAATATTACGGATTTAATTAGCATTTTGCTTTTCTTTAATTGTGAACAAAAATATTTTTTCTAGCTATTTAGGGGCTAGATATTTTCTAAAATACACTCTCCCTCACCCCTCAACCGAAAATGGAATGGGCTGGATTGACTGGTAAAACTTTTACACTGACGACGGCCCCAGACTACAAATGCTATCTCTCGCTTCACGACCGGATTAAGGTCTTTGTAGGTCCTTGGCTCCTCTTTTATAAAACGATTGACATTGACGTGATTCTGCCCATTGTGTAAACACTTTTCAATAACACGGTGTATTCGTAGGCCATAGGCAAAGTTCCTACTGTCCGTTTGGATAATCGGTCCGGCCCAGCTTCACTCTCACTCCCACCCTCCTGAAAATAAAAATAGGTGTGTTTTTACTGTCTGGTCAAGCATTTTTACTTTCAGAACTTCAAGACAAATCGTATGAATCATATCTTCCAGACACATTTTTGTATCGCAGAAATTAACCGATGTGGTCTTTGGAACTATTTTGTTACTCTTAACATACAGACGTGTCCTCGGAGTTGGTCGGCGTAGGAATAATTTCCAAATTTGGATAGTAAATCGCCAAATAGCAAAGACGCTTACTTAGCGGCAATGGTTCAGAGTGAGACGACGCCAAGTACTAATATTAGTACCCCTATTTCATGGACAGGTACTAACATGAGCCTACACGTATCAACGGAGCAACCTGGTGTGATTCACACCCAGCGCTTTTTCAGCCTCCTATAAAAAATATTGAACATTTTCCTCATACATGCTAAAAGGAATTAAATATTCGTCTTATTTAATACAAGAAATGCTGCGTATCCTTGTATAAATACATGTAAAATATTGTATACCTTCATTATATGATTTATTTGCTTTTGAATGATCCGCGATGTTAGCTGAAAACTACTTCCCTTTTCAGCCTCGTTTTTTTTTTTTGTGTGTGCCGTAAAGGACATTGTTGCCTCATTTTTGGAAACGAAATCAGATCGTGGTAATATGGTATATATTGAATAACGCATTGTAGAATATTCAAATATGGCACAGAAAGCCTTATTTTGAAAACGAATTACAGCGAGAATCTCGTGTTATCTGTCATGGTGGACAAGGTAGGGCCAGCGTAAACATTCCAATAGAATCTAGTTGATACAGGTTTAATAGCTTTATCATTAGACCAACTTACTGAAAAACATAACTCGACTTAGGTAGTAGACTTTGAATACAGTCATAGTTTTGCCTTTGGCAATAGTTTTATTTGCTCCATTGAATGTTAAGATCAGTTCGTAGCTTCAACCACTTTGAGCGGGTTCGAACCATACCGATTCATACCAAAAGACTTATAAAAATTGGTAAAACATCTGCCTCGCTTTGCGCTCAGCATTGAGAAGCTGGTGTCAAGATAATGTGACTGGGTGGGACATCATGCTACATGTCTGCGGCACGATGCCCCAGTGCTTGACATCACTATAAACTGCCACACGGCAGACATCATAGCGATATGACTAAAAAATGTTAAAGCTACTTTAAAAATTTAGATCACACACACACACACACACACACACACACACACACGTTGAGGATACAACATCGTAGCTTGACGACGACCTGCGTCTATGAATGTGGGGCAACGAGTAGCCGAGTGACCAAAAGCGCTAGCCTTTACAAATCACTCACTCGTCTCGCCTCTGTGCACCCGAGTTCGAGTATCCGCTCGAGCAACGTTGGTATGTGAGAAAGCTTGCTAGTAGCTTCCATTGGGTCGGAGTGGTTATTCGTCCAGCAGATGTACTGGCCGCCATGTATATCCTATCATGTGCTGAAAAACGGCGTTAAACCTGACAAAACGAAACCAAGCCAGACTGCTAATAGGACCAAATTAATGCAAGACAGTATAGATTGCTCGAAAATGCTCTCTGTAATGGGTGTGTTGTACAAACTTACGATGTCATTCTATCTGTTATCGCTTTCTGAGTTCACAACTTTATCTCAGTTTATATAAACTCTCACCCCAAGGCCCAGAAAAACCCCAAACACTCCCCAGCAAAAAAAAAAAAATAATAAAACTCAGACAAACAAAAACCCAGAAAACTAACTGACAGATTGTCAGAACCGAGATAACACTGTTACTCACATTTTCGGTGAAACTGATGACCTTTTTATGGAATACTATGCGGTTTTATTAAAGGGATATTTTTGGTTGATAATGAAAATTTCTTATTGCTAATTGAATCAACAACAATGAAGTCATTGCAAATTGAACTTATTACATGATGCAAAAACTTCAAGGTTTATAACTACTTGGACGGCACGCGTTTACTTAAACCGTTTTAACAATAGTAACTTTTGGCAGCCCAGTTGTCGACATTTTTGCAAAGTTTAGTGAATGAAATCCAGAACTACAGAGGCAAATATGCTAATTACTCAAATTTTTTGTTAATTAAAAACTAAATTAGGTTAATGGGTCAACTTAAGTATATTAAAACTATATTAAAGGAATCACTCTTGAATAAAAAAAATGTATCTTTTCTCTCAATTTCTTAAAGACTTTTTCCTTGCATTTTGCTCCACCTGAAAAGTAATTGTTTTGTATATTAATATATTTTTTTCGTGTCATCATGGGATATATCTTTACTATCTTTGTGATGCCTCCCTCACATTTGCTTATTGATGGTATAAATTGTTGGATGTTCTCGTCAAATTTAAACAATTTGGAAAGAATTATATACTTTTTGGTTTATTATTGACAAATATTCAGTACTTCTCTGATTGTGTATCATAAAGAGTGGACTTATACTTCCTAAACACTTACGTAAAAGAATTAGACCGGCAGATGTGGAGACAAGCAGATGAATCATTTTTAAGAAGTGCATGATTATACAGAGATACGTAAGATAGATTGACACATGTTGATCTATGCATATATAATTTTATGGAATGCATTCATTATGCACAATATCATCATCATTCTTAAAATCCTGAAAATAGACCCATTTAACTGTGTTTTGGGATACTAAACAACCATGTTATCTCCCGTACGTTCTGACGAGCACTGTTATCAAACTACTATGGTCTTCTTTGGGCGAGCTGTTCTAGGATTTCCCCGAAACACCAGGAACACGTTCTCGTTCTTCCTGAACAAGCTGGCCCTTACAACTCAGTTGATCTCGGAACAAAATTTAAAAAATAATCCCCAAAACCACACACACACACACACACACACACGCACGGCAGATTAACGCTCGGACACATTCTCGTACGTTCTTATTTGTTCCTGAACAAGCTGGCCCTTACAACTCAGTTAATCTCGGAAGAAACTTTACAAAAGAAAAACCCACATAAATGGCGGATCAACGTTCGGCCTGTTCCGCGATCATTGCTTTTGTTCTTGTCATTCCCGCCTGACAGGTTGCACAAGTTCTGAACTAGAGAAAGAGGTGACTGTAGGTTCTCAACGTTAGGGCGAAAAATACAACAAGAACATTGTTCTCAAGGCAAAAACTATTTTTTCGTGTATTGCCAAGTTGTTAGGGCGATACACTAAGGAAAAAGCGAGAACACGTGAGAACGTGTTCCTGTTCTTATGCGAAAATGTTGCCCAAAAGACGGTTCCTATCTGAATGATGGAATCAGATGGTATTCACACAAGCACTGAAAGCAGACAATCAAAAGGGGAGGCGCGTATGTATGGAGGATTGTTAGGACATAGTGGCCAAACTGGACCTATTCAGTGGTGAGAATCAAACATGCGCTCTTCAGGCTACGAATTAAACGTGTTAATTAATGAGCCAACGGGGATTTTCTGACTGACAGCAGAAAGTAGAAGAATGGAGTTGAGGATGTCAGTGTCACTGGAAATATTCTCATATCAGATCCTCATTAATAAAATGCATGTACATAACTCATATGTTGTTCAGTCCGCGACTAGAAATTCTGATCTTCTGCCTTTTGGTCGCTTTCCAAATACATGTACATAACCACCAAATTTACTCCCTTTCTCTTTCTCTCTATCCCACCCACCTTTGTGTCCTAGTAATTTCATAAATAGTATACACTCATGGTCGTTTATAGTAGAAGCTGCAGCATTAATATTTATACTCCAAGTCCTTGGCTGAAATCCCGATGACGCTTGGGGTACCTTTTGTTTTGGTACGAGACAGAAGTATGTCACTGCGATTTCGGTTAACCGAACTTTCCGCACGCAAATCCAGTTTGAATTCTTATTACAATTTGTTTTGTAACTGTTCCAATTCAAGGTTCATCGATTTATCGAGTTTTCGGTCTATGTTATTTTACTGGGGTCATTTAAACTAAAGATTAATCCGTTCAAGTTGCAACGTCCTATCTCAATATGGTTACATGTACATAACAACAAGTTGCCTCCGCCTTCCGCCAACCACATTTAGGTTCCTCAACGTGAACTCAAAAATCGGAATTCTCTGCTAAAATATTTATTCTACACTTTTAACCCGGTTAATTCGTTACCTGGTTAATTTGTTCATGTAACTTTATAATGGTACATGCTCAAATGAAGTTTGTATTAAATTACCACATTTATCATACGCCTTAGAAACAGACATATATATATATATATATATATATATATATATATATGTGTGTGTGTGTGTGTGTGTGTGTGTGTGTGTTTTAATGGCATGTCAGCAAAACCCTGTAGAGAGAGAGAGAGAGAGAGAGAGAGAGAGTTGTTATTATTCGTGGCATTTCGTATTAGTTTGGCATTTTGCAGATCTCACTGATTGAGTCCTTCCTGTTTCTAGGGACAGTATATACCTGCATAGTAGTCTCACCTGTTTATGGTGTAGGTATTTGTTGAGATCCTGATACCATGTACTTGGCACACATGACATCAATTGATCACTGCAAAAACTATACATTTTAATTAATTCTTACTGATAAGAGTACCAACAATATTGTAATTGCTAGTAGTTAAAAATATATAATAAGCTGTCCCTACACTACAAATGTGTATTTTGTTAGCTTCTAAAACTATACAAAAGCAAATAACAATTTCAAAGCTGATTTGAAACAACCGCTAAAAATAGACATAGGGCACTAATCCATGTTTCCTCCGACCCTTTTTTGATATTTGGACATTTATGTTGGGGTGTTGGGTCAGAGTCAATTGTCTATCGAAAAGTTTCATTTCACGATGGCGGGATAGGGAGCCGCACACTAACGGGACTAGCAAACTTAAAGAATGTTACATCGAGCCATACCTGCATGAAATCGAGAGGAAAATGATTTATTTTTCAGAGAAATTACGAGTATTATAATCGTTATGTCTTTAATTCGCTGACAGACGAGACTAAACTACAGCGATGAAATTTGCGTAGTCACTGTTTGCATTGCTAGTCACGTGACTTCACACACATATCAAACCTGCATGTCCGGGACATAACCCAGCTAACAATTCCACGTTGCAACAACGTTGCAGTAAGGTTGTTGCAATGTTGTCATATAACGTTGTGGCAACGCGATTTGGTGAACTTGCTGGAATGTTGCTACAACGTTGTTGTTTAACGTTATAAAATAACCTTCCTACAACATTCTCACAACATTCGAAACCTATATGGAAATCTGATGAAAGCTGCTTGTGTTTCTGAAACACACATTCCCCACTGCTGGCAAGAATGTCCAAATAGACAACACTGCAAAAATGTCAACATTACCATCCATCTAGGAGTTGCAATAGCAGGAATTTCAAGACTGCCATTGTCACCTATCAGATGTCAGTTCCACCAATTTTATTTTCGACAAATCAAACATCATCAATCATTTGACAATAATAATAATAATAATAGCGATAAAATGCCAGAGTACACTAATTGTTCCAACATTGTACAAATTTGCACTCTGCATGCAATGATGTGTGTCAGCTATCACAAATTAGTTCAAAGTCGCACATATAAAAACGCACTCTGCACAGTATAGAATTTTTATTTATCTGTGCATACACTGAAAAAGAATCTTAGATAAAATTAGTAAGGATACATATTTAATAAAAATACATACGTCCATTCTGAAGTATGCAGTCAGTTTCAGTGCAAGTGTGCAGGTTTTCTAACATGGTTTATATGCAAACATTGCTTTTTGTTCATAGTATCAAATCCTCTGGCTGGGTACTTTTCCTAACAGGCTTTACAGCAGGGCCTTCCATTATATTTAAATGGGGCAGGTGAGTTGACAAAGTAGGCCGGGGTTTTGGAGGACCTACCCCAATGGGGATAATTAATTTTTTTTTTCAAAGTAGCAGGATGTAAAGTAAAAGTAGACGGGTAAATCACACGACTTTTGCGTGATAAAGAATTCCCCTGAATTTACAGACTGAAGGTTCAGACATTAGTTTTTAAGAAACAAAAGTGAAAAAAGGAAACAATACAACTTATATTTTAATATCACTTTTTGTTTATTTTCTGATTTAATTAAGATTAGGAATCAGAATCAGTCTCCTCCTCCACTCTAAAGTTTATCTGTTTCTTCTTCTGCTCAGGTACCTGCAAATTAAAAAATAATTTTAATGCTTAAACAAAGTCAAATATCTCAGCACTGCTTACATATTTAAAAGTCACATTAACTAGCATTGAGGATTATCCATAAAGGATGTCTGCACAGATGGGGGGTTGGGGGTTGGTCAAATACGGACAACTGCGGACAAGGGGGGGGAGGGAGTGTAAAGGACCTTGGGGACGTCCGCAAACTAGTATTTTTTGTTATGATATTCTGTGTTGAACAGCTGCTTTAGGCCTACTGCATGTATTTCAGTATATTTTGTTGACATCCTTTATGGGTGATCCTTAAGTATAAATTATTTGTTAATTTCAATTTGTACGATTCGTGCCACAGAATATACATGAATGGGTTGGCATTAATACATAGGTCTGGCTCCCAGTGTCTGATGTTGATTACATGGCCCACATATCAGCTCTGCAGACCTGAGCGAGTATACAAATAGCCAATGCACCACAGCCTGTATAACGCTCTCAATTCAGACAATACAGTGCCTGGCCTGTGATGAAGACCCTGGCTGACCATGCGACTGCAGAGCTAGTGCCAGCCTCCCTCGAAGCAGGCGGCTGGCTGCAGTAGCCATCACTACCACGTTCCCTCTAATATTTCCCTGTGTGTGCGGAATTTTGAAACTGCAGCTGCTGCGCGGCATATGTATTTGCTACCAAAACCATAGAGCAGTGTATAATGCTAGATGGGGACGTCCGCAGCCATGGGGGGTGGGGTGAGATGTAAGCCACATGCGGACAAAAGCGGCCATGGGAAGAGGGGGGTTTAGGAAAACAGGTATTATCTGCGTACGTCCTTTATGGACAACCCATTATGAAAATGTATGAAACTTTCTTCACTGCACTTGTGCTTCCCTTAATATTGTTAAGCCAAGTTACAAGGTAACTCTGCACTTTCATTTCAGACAAGTGGATGGTGAAATCTATTTACGCAAAGATGAATTTATTTTGTCCAGATATTTCATGTGAATAAAATTCCAAGTGGAAGCACTTGCCTGATCAGACAAGATGGATGTAAAATGTAGTTAGCTGTACTCCAGATTTGACAGTCCTGGGAACTACAATAAGCTGATTTTGTTTGCAAATTTAGAAATGTATCCGCTTTACAAATACCATGCTTTAAAAGACAAAATTGAATCCAATATTGATGAAATAATAGTCAAATGGCTAACCTTTGTATTTTATCCCTCCGCGTTGGTTGGGTGCATATTTGATGGTCTTCTATATGGCCTCTTTAATTTCATTTGCTTTCGCTTTGCCATTATTTTTCAGGCAGGCTTCTGCAAGAGTAACACAATGTTTCAAAATAAGTTTCACAACAAAGGATGCATTGCTTTGTTCTAAATGCCAGCAATAATCAATGGAGTATTTATAAAACATACTTTGAAATGTGGTCTCAAGTTATTTCATATACATGTAATTAAAAAATATTTACGAAATGAAATACATGCTTTTGTGCAATTTATTTGAAAAAAAATAAAACTTACTGTCACTGGAATCCTGTATTTTGTTACTCCCTGGACGTGTTGTTTCACTACTGGTATCTGTAAAGTTGCATTCAATGTAGATGGTTTTGGCGTCAGACTTTGAGATGACACTGGTATACCTAAGAAAGGAAAACAAAAAACCCAATGGAATCATGAACAGAGTAGACACATCAGTGAAAAAAGAATCCATTTTAAATATTGTTTACATGCACAAGTCTTGTACAGTATGTTTTATGACCTATAATTTAACTAATTACACATCTCACAATGTTCAGAAATAAGTGTCTGAGCAACAAAAACTTGTGCTTTCATGTCATAATCTTCCATTTCCACACAAATTTTGGTGTTGATTCAATGTATATGACATTAGTATTGAACACTAACATTTATAATGTCTACAAGATGACAAGACTATTATCAACTGAAGTGATGAGTCTGATGTGCATTGAACAAATGTTTTTAAATGCTGCAAAATGCATTTTTATTTTGCTGCCACAAATTACCCAACATTTTTAACACAAAACAGTTATACTACTTTATATTAGAATTAAATTCATGAATACAGTGTATAACTGACTTACTCATATTTAGAGAGTAGTAAATGAAATAAAAGATTATATTTAAGTCAAATCCCCAATCACACAACTGACCTAGACCCATCAATTTCCAATGTAAACAAGTTCTTCCATCTTATGAATTAGTAAATATACTGCACAGCTGATGACAGATGTTATTCATATGTGCTGTGTTTATTAATCTCAAAAAGCTCATGTACATAATTATCACTGAAAACATGCCACTATTAGCTTATTTACAACTGTAATTCATGTCAGTAATTACACAGGAGTCTACAGTTTTATCAATAAAGCACGACGAAATTTCTGACAACATGAAATCACCTTATCGGTATTATAATTTAACAATGCAAGCGTGACCACAACTCTCCGCTCGATTCGACTTTTCTCACGCGTCTTTTATCGCTTCAGAATCGCAAGAAGACTGAAAAACTACACATATCCATTCAAAAAACAGTAACGTACCAACGCATAACTCTTGGACGACCATCGCATGAATCCAATCCGGCGAATTAACCTTTATTTTCACCATTACGGTCACAAACCCTGTAAAACAGAACTCATTGCAGGAAGTAGCCCATTTCTACCACGGGCTAAATAACGTCAGGAAACTAATTTTACAACATAAAATGTTTAACTTGTTTTTTATTTCAGATTGTATCATTTGATAATTTTTGTATAAATTTACAGAACAGAAATATGTAGTTAAAGTTCGGGTAGTACAAATAACGGTTGATGACGTCATCACATTTCAAATATTAAAGCCTAGACGGATGCTGGACCCGGAAGATTGAAAAATGTGCAAACTTAAACAGATAAATGGACTACGACATTAGCTTATCTTTGAAAATGATAGATAAGTGCTTTCCCAATGGAACGCACACAAGCCGGATGAGGGTGGCCTTGATTTCTGGAACCCGTGCATTATTTATCAGACTCTGTACCAACTGGGTCACAGTGGCACACACACACACACGAGCGCGCGCGCACACACACACACACACACACACGAGAGAGAGAGAGAGAGAGAGAGAGAGAGAGAGAGAGAGAGAGATGATGTAGGTAGCACAAAATACTAAAATTATCAGGATTAATGTGTATACAATGCGAGGACAGTCTGAACGCCATCAGCAACTGTATGTATGCATTCATGTATGTGCAGAGTGAGAGCATTTTTTTTTTACAACTTTTGAAAATAGTAGTAATATAATACTGTAAATAACATTTTCATGATGCATTCATTTTTCTGAGCAAATTCAACTAATTGACGGAGTCCGCATTATTAAATTTCCCTAGTATTAAAAGAGAACAGATTCTGCTCCGTGTTCGGAACGATTATTAGACCCTAACGCATATTCACTGCAGGGTAGAAACTGGTAGAAATGGGCTACTTCCTGCAATGAGTTCTGTTTTACAGGGTTTGTGACCGTAATGGTGAAAATAAAGGTTAATTCGCCGGATTGGATTCATGCGATGGTCGTCCGAGAGTTATGCGTTGGTACGTTACTGTTTTTTGAATGGATATGTGTAGTTTTTCAGTCTTCTTGCGATTCTGAAGCGATAAAAGACGCGTGAGAAAAGTCGAACCGAGCGGAGGGTTGTGGTCACGCTTGCATTCTTTGTGTTAAACTATAATACCGATAAGGTGATTTCATGTTGTCAGAAATTTCGTCGTGCTTTATTGATAAAACTGCAGACTCCTGTGGTAATTATCAAAATTTAATTACCTTTAATATGCATGTTATTTTTTCACATCTATGTGTATCAGCATATGTATACATATGTCTTAACATAAATTCATTTAAATTTCACTTGTGATGATTTCTATTTGTATTACTTGCTATTTATTTAAAAAAAAAAAAAAAAAAAAAAAAAAAAAAAAAAAAAAAAAAAAAAAAAAAAAGATCTCTTACAATGTACAAATAAGATCGTAGAGGAAATCAACATTTATGTTTGTAAAGTGCCTTGGAATAATTGAATTGCATTGACTTACTGATTGAAATCAACGGATGATATGCTCGTGAATAAACAGTATAACAAGGTCGTTTATAACACTGCTAATTATTCATGCCCGTTTGTTTGCTGTGTTTTGACTGAATAAAAAAAAACCCCAGACGTATAACCCAGTATGAAAGCAGGCTATAAAATAGTAGGTACAGCGGTACCTATTGCACAAGACCAGGGGAAGAAGCTAAAGGTGTAAGAAACATTTTTTTTTTGTGTGTTGGTGTCTGAAATAGACAACAAAGCTGGCTGCGACTGGTGCATTACATAAGAGCTGCAGTGTTTGTCCAGCTTTAAATAAAGCTGATTTACTTGGCTACATGTGCGATTATGTTAATTTATATTTTAATCATGTGTTGTATTTTTCATGATTTTTTAAAAATGTGATGCACATTAATGAAACGGATCTCCTGGGATAGGATAACTCTAATCACTGTCTAGTCCTGGCAGAGTTATCTCTCTTAAGGGTTGTTGAGTACGTAGTATTCTTGTCAAACTGTCAGTTGAATGATTTCTATGGCAGCGTTTGATATGTATGATAAAGTAACAGAGAAAGTAAATTTGCTTTACCGAAATTTAACACTGTGGTATAAAGAAAAGCAACTGATCTCATGATACCAACACGTGCACGTGCAGCAGTTACCAAAAATTCTCTTACCGTAGGCGAGGGGTGTGTGTGTGTGTGTGTGTGTGTGTGTGTGTGTGATTTGGATTTTTAACGTAGCTTCAAAAATTGTTCTGTCATATCACTACGATGTCTGCAGTGTGGCAGTTTATAGTGATGTCTAGCACTGGGGCATCATGCCGCAGACTTGTAGCATGATGTGCATGATGTCCCACCCAGTTACATTATCTTGAGGCCAGGCCGACCAGTCCTAACACTAACCTCTTAATGCTGAGCGCCTAGCGAGGCAGCTGTTAGTACCATTTTATAAGTTTTTTGGTATGACTCGGTCGGGGTTCGAACCAGCGACCTCCGCATCCGAGACGGACGCTTTAACCACTAGGCCACCGGAGCGGTCCCATAAGAGAGATATATCTCAGGATGTGAATGGATAATTTCATAAAGGGGGGGGGGGAGAAGGAGATTAAAGTAATCAGCAGGTCCAGAGGGCATGAATGACTATTCGAAGGTAGATAAAATGTTTAAAACATGAAACAGCGCTTTCCCGACTTGTTTTTAAAGCTGGAGAAAATAACTTTTCTCCGATTAGCGCATCGGAAAATGTTACTTGTCTAACTTTTAAAAACTGAATAGTTCTGAATGTAGAGCTTGGTATTTGATCAGTTCTGCTGAACTGTTTCGTTCTTCATGAAAAAAAATCTCCTCATCATCCTGATTATATCTTCATCGCTCAAATGCCATTTCTTTTCCTTTACTTCTTGCTCGTACGTATTATGAAAAAATGAAGTTTACGAAGTTTTTACCAACAGGATGAGGTCAAATAAAATGTGACCACTATGACTAGTAGCGATGTAGTATTGTTTTTTTTTTTTTTTCTTATTTTTTAGCCGCTGCTTCCATTGTTGTTGTTATTGCCTGCCTCACTGCTGTTCTTCATGACTGTAAGGATGTACATTAGACAGAGCGTTGCTAATTACAAGCCATGTTTTAGAGGTATTTAAATAAATATAAACCAGGGGCACCTGCATATCAGGAACGTTATACAATGTAGCTGAATTTATTCTTAGGCGCAAACCTTTGATTTCCAACATGTTCTCCATTCATGAAATGATAATAACAAAATTCTAAAGTTGTAAATTACATGTACACCTCTAAATGCTTGTGAAAGTTGGACTCTTATATTAATCTTTACTTCTGTACTTGAATCTGTGGCTGATATCTGTTGCCTCTAGGACTTAACCAGTCTGGGTTTGGGCATTTATATTTGAATATAGGCGCGTTCATTGTATCCATTGGGAAGTATTCAAATTGTTATTGGCAATATAAATCGGCGAACCTCACATAACAAAACTCAGTAAAATTCTTAAGAGAGAGTTTTCTTTTAAAACTAGCATTGGTTCCAAATCGTTTTTAAGCATTCAGCCGGTCTATCAGTTCGACTGTCTGTTTTCCTGCCCATCAGTTTGACTGTCTGTTTTCCTACCAGTCTGACTGTCTGTTTTCCTGTCTATCAGTTCGATTATCTATCTCTTGGACCCTGTTTGCCTGTCTATCAGTTTGTTTGCCTGTCTATCAGTTTGACTATCACTTCAACCCTGTTTGCCTATCATTCCACTGTCTGCCTGTCTATTAGTTCGACTTCTGGCATGCATGTCTATTAGTTCGACTACTTGTATGTATGTCTGTACCTCTGTCTTATTTCTAAATATCTACGAAGAAATTCGCTGAACTAGGCAGTACAAGTACAATGTTTGTATGGGTCTCGAGTAGCACTACAAGAGGGTAAAATTTTCGTATGCATTCATCCTCCAGTCTCTTTACCCGCTTGGGTGGATAATTTCGTGGTTTTGAGGAACATGGGTTTTCGATTGTCATGTATCTGCTGAATGATGAATGGATGGAAATGGGGGTGGTGTCCCATTCTCTTGACAAATAGGTCATAGTTTAGCGATTCTTTCAATTGTGTGACCGGTAGTAACAATTTAATGGACTAAATTTGGTACTCAACGAAATCAAGTGACGCCATAATTTATCTGAAGGTTAATGCTCATTAATATCATATTAGTTGCCTTGTAGTTCTACGAAAATATGTTAACACACACACACACACACACACACACACACATATATATATATATATACATATAGTTCAAAATGGTGCTTTGTGTGAGCGGATCTAGTTCTATTGTGCTAAATCGTTTGTAGGATGGTACGATATGATCTTAATTGTTTAGATGCTTATGTGACGTGGTAGACATGATAATGTACTTGACTATTTTCATCAGGTATTAACCAAGTTTGTGTTTTATCAGTTTGATGCCATAAATCAGCATCTTTGCCATCCATGGACTAAGGAGTCTGGAGTATCATTTATTATCTTGTTGTTTTTGTTTTTTTTGAATATCTTTTATTACCTTATCTTATCTAACTAATATTAGTTTGAAAAACTGAAAGCTATTTTCGTACATGTACGTGGTAATGAATGCAGTAGATCATTTGTAGATTACGTTGTATTAATCACGCCGGGTATTCATGGTCGGTTCGCAAAGGAGATGCTGCATTCATTGCCAAATGAACGTTCAACTATTACCCTTCGAACACTATATTTTTATATTGCTAAAAACGAAAATAAAAAAAAAAATGAAACTCTTATGTTTCAACGTTTGAATGAAGTTATTGTGAGAGTCGGAGTTTTCGCTAACGTTCGCTACTTGATTTTTTCTGGAATCCTGGCTTTTATTGGATTAAAGCTACGAGGGTAATTCATGTACAATTCTATCTAACAAGTGCTGGGATCGATTAGATTCACGCATACAGCAGGGCAGCAGATTCATGTATGAGTGAATTTGAACTACGGTTCGTTTTATATGTTATTTATGGAGAAATACTGGCACGTGAAAAGTAGGTCTTGTGAAATTTTATCTCAGCTCGATCCTGTCATTTTCATATTTTATCTTACATTTAATGCAGAAGCAAAGATTTAGCCTTTCCAGCCTTGCTTTGTGGTTAGCGTTTGAAGCTACAGTAAATAAAAATCCTATGTCTATACAAGAAGGTGTACAAGAGATTAATACATTAGACAACATCCAGGAAATATGCATGCCGGGAAGGACAAGCCGCACAAACACCAGTGTATGACATCTTTTCAGCAGAGGAGGAAAACGTGGACCTCAGGCAAGACTAGATCGACAGGGAAATGTCGAATTTTGAAAATGAAACAAAGTTGTGATTTGGAGATGGAGTCAGTTACGGAAGGGCGACCCGAATATTGCAGGATTGAGTCTCGATCTGAGAGTGTGCGGGTATGTTCATGTAAAATGTTAGTACCTATTCATGTCATATAATGTCAAATGTTTATACCTATTTATGTCATGTCAAATGTTAGTACCTATTTAATGCATGTCAAATGTTAGTACCTATTCTTCAATTCAGTAGGACTTTCCTTTCTTACACAAATACAGACACGTGTATAAAGCGTACGTAATAAATACAAAATGGTTTGCGTTGCATCTAGGAAAACAAAAGTGATATTTATGTTATAGCAAATTGAAAGTGATGTTCGTTTCATGTTCTGATCATAATGAAAGCGATGTTCATCTCATGTTCTAGCTAAATGAAAGCTAAATGAAAGCTATGCTCATCTCATGTTCTAGCTAAATGAAAGCGATGTTCATTTCATGTTCTAGCTAAATGAAAGTGAAGTTCATTACATGTTATAGTAAAATTAAAGTGATGTTCATTACATGTTTTAGCAAAATGAAAGTGATGTTCATCTCATGTTCTAAGAAAATCAGAGTGATGTTCATGTCCTGTTCTGTGAAAATGAAAGCGATGTTCATCTCATATTCTAAACCAGATGGAAGTGATGTTCATTTCACGTTCTGTGAATATGAAAGCGATGCTCATTACGTTTTCTAGCAAAATGAAAGTGATGTTCATTTCATGTTATAGTAAAATTAAAGTGATGTTCATTACACATTCTAGCAAAATGAAAGTGTTGTTCATCTCATGTTCTAAGCCAAATGAAAGTGATGTTAATCTCATGTTCTAAGACAAATGAAAGTGACGTTCATTTCATGTTCTGTGAAAATTAAAGTTATGTTCATTTCATGTTCTAGCAAAACAAAAGTGATTTTCATTTCACGTTCTTGAAAAATTAAAGTTCTATTCATTTCATGTTCTAAGAAAAATGAAAGTGATGTTCATTTCATATCATAGCAAAATTGAAATGATGCTCATTTCAATTCTAGCAAACTGATAGAGATGTTCCCTTCATTTTTCTAGCAAAATGAAATGTTTGCACGAGCAGTTTTCAGTAGCTAATTCATGAGCCAAATGTTCACATTTCTATACCGTTATTGCTGGAATACATACACTCTTAAGCATTTACTTTAGTTTCATGTAGCTATTTTAAGCTAATTACTTTTAAAGGGCTTGAATGATGAGATAATGAACGAGATGATGATTACAAAGTTCAATGGCAACCATCCCAGTAATACGGTCAAGCGGACTGTTTCAGCAGCCTCCACTCTCGACTGTCGTTACAGACGAAATAACAACATGATCACAGACGAAAAAGGTTTGTCATTGTCTTCCCCTCTCTCGCCACCTTTATTTTCATCAGAATTTTTATAACTTAATCTTTAGTTTTGGTAAACACTAAACTGTGTATTATTATTATTATTATTATTATTATTATTATTATTATTCATATTTGACAATGTTTTAAATGTTCAATCACATACACAAACAGTATAGAGAAAGGTTACCTTAAGCTTTCGTCCCCACACTAACTACTTCATCAGCTAACTGATTTAATCTCTACCGACTGTTAACATCAACGGCTTATCTTTTATGGACACAAACACCGTCAGAAATATCGACGGCACTTTTGGAAATTACTGTTAATCGTAAACATACGCATGCCGACGAGTACATCGGTTTTGACTCGCACCATCCCTTACATCAGAAGTCTCGATTGCCGCTAACCATTCTATCATTTTCGTTTTCAATACTTTTAATATTTTGGACGAAGGAACTGCATCTTGAATCAAATAACTGGCATAGATTGTATCATATTTGGAATTGAACAACAAATAAGACCAGAAAAAGAGTTCTTTCATGATATCTTGCCACTCAATACATCATTATAGCAAACCCCACCACGTCTTCTCTCGGACCCATTATTTATATTGAAGTTTGACAGCAACAAAATAAGCAATGACTTTGATATATAAGATATGCTATTTAAATGGGGGAACACTCGCCATATCTAAATCTGATCTAGATTTTTGTTTAAAATTTCAACAGCGGTTTCACTATCAGATGTATCGTGCTTGTCAGATCAACCGATGATGTTGAATGAGACCAGGAACGCAGCGGCTGTCAATCTAAGTATAAAGAACTTGACAATTAACAACTCTAGTGGTGTTGATATTGGATGCGTTGTTAACAAATCTTTCAGCAACGATAGCAAACCCATACAGGTGGACGTAGACATCACCGCCATGAATTGCAATCAGGCAGCACTAACTTATAGTAATGAAGGTATGTATATTCCTGAATCCACTATCTGATCATGCGGAATGTCTCTAAGGTCTCCATTTTAAATTTAGTCCTGTCAATTCTCAACGCAGCCAAATAGTTTTGCTGAATATGTCGACAGATATAGCCGGACAAAAAAATTAGATTTAACTCCAATGTCTTTTTTGTGGAAGGTATTTAGTGACAAATAAATGCAAGCCTATACTTTACAATTTAACTAGTTTATATAGCGTCAGGGTAAACAAGTCAAAGATCCAAACTTAGTAATTTAGCTTACAAGGTTAAACAAGTGAAAGGTCCAAACTTGGTAATGTATTTTATTTGGTTACACAAGTCAAAGGTCAAAATTTGGTAATTTAGTTTACTTTACCAGGGTAAACAATGAAAAGGTTCAGACTTGGTAATTTAGTTTACCAGGGTAATCAATGCAAAGGTCTACACTTGGTAATTTAGTTTACCCATCTTTGTTGCTGGGAAAACAAGTCAAATGTCCAAACCTGATAATTTAATTTACATGGTTAAACAAGTAAAAGGCCCAAACTTGGTAATTTAGTTTAACCGTCTTTTTGGCAAATAATAGATGCAATTCAGCTTACAAAAACAAGTAGCGAATCAGATGACTCAGGTTGTTACAAGAGAAGAAACTAAGGAATCAGTGCATTAAATACACCTTAGTAATACAATGATGTTATGCATTAGTTTTTAAATTTTAGTGAACATACTTCTATGACTACATTATGCAAGATAGGTTGATAAAGATGTGTTGCATTTTCATTCTGTACCTCATACGTTGTAAGTTGAAAAAGGTGTGCAGAGTGTCCATTCTTCACTTCGTACATGATGAGTTGAGAAAGGTGTGTAGCGTGTCCATTCTGCACTGCATCCATTATGAGTTGACAAAGAGGTGTATTGTGTACATGCTGCACTTAATCTATGATGAGATGTGTAGTCCATTCTGAACATTATATGAGTTGATAAAAGTGTGTACTATGTCCATTCTATGCAACATACAAGACGGGTTGATAAAAGTGTGTACTATGTCCATTCTATGCAACATATAAGACGGATTGATAAAAGTGTGTACTATGTCCATTCTATGCAACATACAAGACGGGTTGATAAAAGTGTGTACTATGTCCATTCTATGCAACATATAAGACGGGTTGATAAATGTGTGTACTATGTCCATTCTATGCAACATACAAGACGGGTTGATAAAAGTGTGTACTATGTCCATTCTATGCAACATATAAGACGGGTTGATAAAAGTGTGTACTATGTCCATTCTATGCAACATACAAGACGGGTTGATAAAAGTGTGTACTATGTCCATTCTATGCAACATATAAGACGGGTTGATAAATGTGTGTACTATGTCCATTCTATGCAACATACAAGACGGGTTGATAAAAGTGTGTATTATGTCCATTCTAAACCACATATAAAATGGGTTGATAAATGTGTGTACTATGTCCATTCTATGCAACATATAAGACGGGTTGATAAAGGTGTGTATTATGTCCATTCGGATGAACTAATACAGATGTGTATTTATGGCCATTTTATACATTCTGCACTGCATATATGATGAGCTGACAAAGGTGTATATTATGTCCATTCTATACATCAAACATGATGGACTGGTATGTAGACTGTGTATTCTGAACATCATACAAAATGAATGATAAAGGTTGTTAGTCCATTCTGATGAACTAACACAGGTGTGTATTATGTCCATTCTATACATCCTTCAAGATGGGTTGATAAAGTGAACATTATATAAGATGAACTGATAAAGGTGTTTATTATGTCGATTATATACATCCCACAAGATGGGGTGACAAAGGTGCATAGTATATCAATTCTGCACATCACACATGATGGGTTGGTAAAGGTATGTACGACGACCGTTCTGAACATTGTACAAAATGGATTGATAAAGGTGTGTAATCAATTCTGAACATCATCATGCATTGACGACTGACTAGCTTATCCTGGTTCTTTATTTATATGTAAGGTATAAGCTGAAAGGAATATCTTTTTTAAATCAGTAACATAAATGTAGTTAAATGTATTTTCTTTCATTCGGTTTTAGTAAATATCATTTTCTAGAGACAACGAAATTTTGTGGATAATTACTTTGGAATTTATTCGACATGGTGGTTTAATGTGCGTATGCCAAACTTTACAAATTAGAATAAATTAGTTAATAAGTTTGTGCCCGGTTCTGCAAAAGTTGCAATGCCTGTTTATACGTACAGTTACCGTTGCTTCATTGATGTAAATAATAAATATACAGTCGTGGAAATAGCTTTGTATACATTTACTAGAAAATAACAAATATGAACGATGATTGGAACTTTAATAAAGACCCTTGAAGAAAGAGTTCTTTACTCCAAAGCACAATTGCTTTTTTTAAATTTCCGTTGGAGTTGTTATAACTGACAACGATTGGAAGTCGCCCAGCCGGATCATAGGACAACATAATGAAATGACAATATAAAATTTGCCTCAGAGATCGCAGGGACTCGGTTTTGCTTTTTCTATGCATTTAAAGGCAGAAACACCAAAATGAAAGAGGGAAAACATTATCAAGTATCTATCCAAGCTTGGCTGTTGTTGATATAGCTGCTCCTTACAGGGGTCTGATTTGCTTTATGATTTGCTGTAACTCTTAACATAGCTAATAATAGGTGATGTTTGAAATCTGGTTGGTTACCTACTAATTCATACTGACAAGTAGATCGGGATAAATTAGCTTGGTTTTGGTTTGGTGCCTAAATGCACAGATCAGCAGGAGGGGGTGATCCGACACAATAATGGCGGACGACAAATTTTATTTTTGTTACCCATTCAATAAACCCTCCATTGTGGAATCAGACGCTTCTATGAACAAGAAACAAACAAAACATTCTCGCGAATGACCTGAGTTTATATGAGACTCACAGAGCCACCAATAATGTGCTGACCTACCAAAATAGCAAAAAGGAGGTGTCCTCGACCAGGCTGATTGACGTTGGATATTTCTTAAATATTGGATAATTGTTATATTTTTCTTTTTCCATTGAATTTGTTGGATTATTTCAGAGAATTTTTCTTTTTCCATTGTGCGTGAACACCCCAACCCCAGTGAATCGCTAAGTGCGAAACGAAATATTAAGATTCAGTGGGCTGTCCAGGCTGAATTTTAGTTTCGTAAATTATGATCAAGCACGCCCCCACCCCAAGTGAATCCCGGACACTTTAAAATTAACCCCCATGGAGGATCAGGGAGGGGCCAGGTAAGTTCACCTGGTTAGTTTTTTACAAGTGTACAAATACCCATTTAAGTATGTCTGTTTTTTTTTCGATGCGTCGCGGGTTCCCCCAGTTATACTAGCATTTATGGCCACGCTGATAATATGTCTACAGCGTTTTTTGGGACTCGAACTCATGAAATCGTTTTCACTGTCTAACGCTTTTACCACTTCGGTCATTGTCCCACTTAAGAATATACGATGAAATAATTTATATGAGCATACACCTACTGAACAGACAGACAGACTGTTACGTATATGTAATTAAATTGCTTGTGTGTTAGTTTTAAAATTCTTTTTATTTTATTTTTGTTTCATTACATTTTATTGTAATGATAATTTTCATTGGATTTGAATATCTCTTCGGCAAATTGGCTTGACCCGATTAGATTATAAGTTACTTCAGCACTATATTTAGTTCATAGATTTTGTAAACTTCGAGTGAAGACGATTCGTAGATAGGGCTATTCTAGCTACGTGATAATAGTCATTTTTTATTGCGCTGTTCAAGTTAGAAATCACGTAGCCTGTCACGTGAACTACCATGTGACCTAAAATCTAGGCTTAAAACAGCCACTTTCTACTAGATCTATTGAGTTGTATTTTAAACCTTGAGGGCTCAAGAGGATTTTATTGTTGATGCCAGGTTGTTTTGAAGTTCATCTATTTTTGTTGAATTTAATAATTTATTCTCTAGAAAACTAAACAAATGCTTCATATTTATAAACGTTCTGGGTGAAAGAAATTCAGTGGAAATTTATTCTGGAGTTTAACGGAAACATTATAAACTGTGATTCAACGAGGATCTGTTACCATCAGTACAGACATCATCTGACGTCATCGCCTCCATATTGGAATTTCATCGAGATTCGAACCCGGATTCAATTAGAACTGTTTAGTGATAGGACTTATATTTTTTAATCTTAGGATTAAATTTTGGATTATATTCACAAAACCTTAAGTCCTATTTTCTATTTTTTACATTGTTTTCTAGGGAAATAAATTATTTTGTTAAAATATACAAAGCTTTTTGGCTTCACTCTTTTCTCGTTATTTTTGTGCGAGCCTACACGTAACACAGACACACGTATTAAAATCGTGCAATTTATTTCTCAAGTATTTTTATTGAACGTGAACAGGTATATTTCTCCAGCGAATATACAATAATCGAATTTACCTGTAAATTTCAGTGACTTAGGGTATTGAACCACTTGACCATGTTGTTAAAATCCCAGCGTGTTATTAATATCATGGTATTTTTAGCGCAGTCACGTGACGGCGGCCATGTCTAAACTGTTGAGTCAAACTGAGATCCAGGCTGTTTATTGTATTTGGAAAACTACGTTACTTTACTGGATATGCTGAACTTCTGTTTTTTAATTAAACAATTTCGATATAGCTGAGTTAGTTACACAATTTGCAACAAGCTGTACTGAGTGTGTTTTGATATCGAAATATTTTCCAGCAGCTATAATAGATTTAAATTCTTTTATTTCTAGGGTCTCTTAATTTATTGAACGTTCTTTTGTGTTTGCCTGTCTTTCCACGTATTGTGTTTTCGCTTTGTGTGATGGCATGTAAATTTTCCAAATGGTTATCTGTTCTGTTTGACTTCACGTGGTCAGCAACTAACCCATCATTGATAACGCCGTTAAAACATTCGTATATATCTATCTATGTGAGAGATAGTGTTTTATATTTTTACTGCCTGGGATTCCTATACCGATCATCATGTAACCCATGTTGCTGACATTTCCAAAAGGTTTTTTAATACGACAGTTTCTGATGATCCCAGCTCTGCTTCTTCGTAATTAACGAATGTTGAATGTTTCTTAAATTCATCAAGATCAATCTCTTTCCCAGTTTGTTGCATTTATATAATTTTTTATTCTTCAGATGTAACATTATTTTTCAGTAGGGGAATACTTCTCGAGATAATCTTTTGCGTCTTTTATTTTGTTGTCATCAGAAGCGTTTTGTATCTCCTGATATCGCTTAAGCACTCGATATTTTCGGCCGCCGCAAGAAACACATAGCTTGAGTCTTCGCCCTTAACCCACGCCCCACGCTTCAGCCATGGTTGTGGTCCAGTACTGCCACGGCGAACACTGGCCATGTGATATCCACAGTATTCTCCACAAGAATTTTTTTCACAAGATATGATTGATCCGATCATGAGTCATCGACAGCTATTTTTTCCCTGATGCATATTATATTATTGGATAAAGTCAAATTGAAGATAATACTCTTCCTAGTTATATAGATGACTAATTTTACTGTTACAACTGCAAGAACAGTATTTTAGTCTAACCGGGATTAAACCAGCTTTCCCAAGGTCGAAAATTGCACAAGAAAAAATACGAAATGAAAAAATCGTTATTAACCAGGGTGAAATTGAGAGATTAACAAAAATAAAATCAAAGAAGAGCAGAGACAAATTTTTTGAACGAGAACGAGAACTATTATCCGCTATTGAGCCAGAGCACATCACCAAATCAATTTTTGACAGATTAACCAAAGATAAGAAACAAATTTCATTTGAGTTACAACTTTAAGATTTTATAAAAATGGTGAAGAATGAATTTATCAACGATGGTACTGTTCATGTTTGGTCCACGTTTAAGATTGATGGCGATGGAACATTTATTGATTCCAATTTGAATGTCAAACTAGAATCTGCTATCGTTAATAATCTTGTTGGTGACAGTAAGTATATATTCAGAATAAAATTTTTGGCTGAACATGTTAGTACAGATGGTCCGACTTTTATTATTCGTGATAAGCTTGACCCTGTTGAGGAATCACGGCGACATAACAAGGTCGTTATAGTGGATAAAATTCTAAAGCAGGTATTTTCACAGGAATTGACAAACCATACTACAATAACGCATATCCATTTTCCGCATTTGCTTATGCGCTTTATCGTTTGAATAAACCAGACATAACTGCTCTTGCTCCAATGAAAACAGGCTCGCTAAATTACGTGGCTCAACGTGTCAGAGAACATTCTGTAAACTCCAAACGTGGAGACCGACTTACAAAATCAAGAATAAAAAAGAAATAACTGGGAAAACTCTCTTATTAACGGAGCTGAAATAAATGACATGGTTATTTAAAAAAAAACCCACTGAAGATTCCAATAATTTTAAAAACAGTAACCAATGAGATTTTGTACAATTCTGGTAAATACTGTAGTAAGGGTGCTCCAACAGTCTTATATGATCATAATTCACTTGCATGGTCCGCCTCGCTGACAAAATTTCTAAGGGAGAGAATAATACGATTTTATGACGGCGATATCTACGAAGATGTTTACAACATAAGTAAGCGTGACCCTGTATCGGTCTGACTATTTCATGGAGATGATTCTGAGTCGGATGATCAATCATTTGATCAGTTTCTTCTGCCGTCTGGGGTTCTTTATCGGAAGGAATCACTCCAACAAAATATGAAACAAATTTTAGTAAAATATAACATAGACAACGATGTGTTTTATTTAACGGCACGTCTGTGTTGTGGCTCATATAGCCCAAGAAAGTAGTAACCAAAACGAATATCTCTATGATGTATCACAATCTTTTGTTGAGTTTGGCTATGTCGGTCTTTGGAACACAAAACATAATTCCTCTGACATGATTTCTGTTGACAATATCACTGCTTATCCGGCGGCTTTTCTTGGATTTGGCGAGTGTCATCGTTATTTTGAACGATTTGGGCACCCAACACACGAAATGACACGAGTTGCAATAAACAGACCACTACCAAATATCGATCTTACTGGATTTGCGGAGATTGAATCATTCGAATTTTCAGCGAGTATTCATCCTGTCATACCAATTTGGTTTGGTAGACACTTTAATAAACCGGATACCAGTGTCGATCTCACAAACATCTGTCTGTTTACCACAAGACGACAAAGATATCTGCAGAAAAATTATTGGTAAGTTTACTTAGGGTTCATCATCTGGTAATGCGCGTTGTTGCACAAGATTAATCATGGATCCAGCCGAATTAGATTTTGTTGTCAAGGACACAGCGGCACGAGGTGTGTTGGTGTCACTGATAAATGCAATCATGCAAGATGAAATAAACGTGGGTACAATAGTTAACTACATCGAGGGCAACTCCCCTCAGTTTACTCTTTTGAGATAATATATGCTGGCATGCTCATCAATAAACCTGTTATCGATGATCAACAGATTTTCCAATGACGTTGTTAGAATCACCACATATTCTTTTTATATTAGTCGTTGTAGCATGGATCATATTGAGTCATTTATCGAAGAAGACACCAGCGGTGTAAACTGGGGGTCGTTGCGAATAAAAAACGAGCAAATACATAAATATTGTGAGTCCGCTGACGATAAAACACCTGCTGTTTATTATCACAACGATAATTTATCAGAACCATCATCATCGCCGTCAGTAAACGATCCAATCACGAGATATAACACAGTCTATCTGAATGGTTCATGTGGTTCTGGTAAAACAACACGCGCGACAGAATTATTTGAAAACTCATATATGATTGCGTTGACGCTAACTCACCGGCTTGCCAGAGAGATGAGACAACGTGGTGTCAGCGTATGCACGTATCATATTTTCTTTAGATGGCGAGGCGATGCATGGACCCTCGAACGAATGGGTGAGAAATATATCCCGAGAATAATTATCTGGGATGAGATTTGTACAGTATCCAAAGAAATATTATAGATATTTCTTGATTGGTTATCAACAAAATCTATTACAATTATCATGTGTGGCGATCATGGACAGCCTCTGTGGTTTACTGGAGAATCCCCACACAAATGGTTGATCAAGTATGTTGGCCACTATGGAGAAGGTTTGTACGACCATCAGTCACAGGATGAACAACTACGACAACTACAATCGTTAATCAGATTACAAACTGACAAAATTCAGTGTAAAATACTGCGTACCGTAATTTCAGAGACTCCAATATGTCAGATTTCTGGAACCTATGGCGTCCTAATGGTGTAATAATTGTATCCAGGAAAAACGTCCGTGATTCACATCAGCGTAAATTATTTGAGCTTCACAAGGAAAAATTGCCTGCTCAGCAAGTCCCGCTATGTTACCAACCAATAGATAAACGCCGACAAAACATACTCGTTGACATTCCTGGAACAGGCATGAGACAAAAACTCGTTCTTAATGATATTGTCAACGTTCCAGTAGAGACTGTAGAGCGTTGTCGGCGTCGGAGACGCAAACGGCAGTCGCTCCACGACAGCAGACAAATAGTCGTGCTGGACTCTGGGATGTGCGAAAATACTTCATTCGTCTCAGGGATTAACAATATCAGATACCAACGTCTGGATTATCGATGATCGCATAAAATGATCAAATTTAGTTTATCTGGCTGTGTCTACATTAACAAAAATATCTCAGTTACACAGGGTTGTCTACGTGTTGGAGCTGCAAACAACGTCACAAACAACAACAGCGTCACCAGGAATTATCAACGCAGTAAAGAAAACATTGACAAATTATACGCGAGATGACAAAAAATTTACGTCAGATTGATCTTGATGTTAAATTTATCATGACGCTGAAACAACGACAAAATAATCATTGCACCTTCTGTAACGCAATAAAGTTGTGGCAATATTTTCCTAATGACGTACGACAATTTACCGTGGACAGAATCGATATTAGTTTCGGCCACACATACGAAAATGTCTCAGAGCGTGACTCTTGTTAGCGTTTCTTGTTAGCGCGTGTGGGGAAGACCCCCAGCGTCTGCGACGCCGTATCCAATCTGGTGGTAACAGGGTGGTTTCAGGAATTACCTGTAATTGTTCACGTACAAATCAACGTTGAGGAGCTGTTGAATCTAATCCTAACATTGGTGGCTGTGTAGTAGATCTTACCACGCTGGAAAGTTTATGTGTTGTTACAATCCATACGGGATCAGTTGCTCTTGCTGCACCACCATCAAGTTCACCAGGTTCATATAAATACCTCACTGTGTCTTTACTACCCAACACTGGTTGTTGTAGCTGATCTGGTGATTTTCAACATGGTATGTGTTTTTCTTTTGGCAACTGCATTGGCTAATTCATCCCGTGACCTCGTTGTTTAACGCGGCCACCACTTGAGGTAGTCTCGCAACCCATTCACGAGATCTGTCCTGAACGTGCAGTAATTCTTGGGCATATTGATGTCCAGAAAGAGTCTATGTGCAAGTGTTTGATTAAATCGCTCAATGATTGCCTGATCAAGATGTATCGCGGTGTGTCCATGTCTGATTTTAAGTTGTTGTTGCATCAGCGTCGTTACTGCATCGAGAAATTCTTTGCCAGGAGAAACCTGAAACAATTGTAGCCAGCGCAGAGGTCCTCGCGCATAAATTCGTTCAAACGCTACTGCGACCTAGGTTGCTGTTTTAGACGATAACGGTTCAGCCTCTTTGTATCTGCTCGCAACATCTACGACAGTCAACGCGTATTTGTATGTTTGCCGTTTAAGTACGTCATGTTGAAAAAACAAGATAACTGCCTGACGAACTTCGTTGGCTGTGTTGACATCAAACCATGTTGAATTGTTTTGAGACGTGGAAGAAAAATTTGCCATATGGCCTGTCGTGACAACCAATCTGCGGCTACAGCTCGTGTGACACCTGCTGCATCGGCGAGTTGTTTAAATTGCTGCTGTACCTCTCCCGTATCCAATTGGACTATAATAAATCGACTAAATTATGTAATTGTTGGTGTTTAATTGCCAGCTCCTTACACTATTTTCCTTTTCATCGCAGATCTTATCAACCAATTCGCGAGTGTTTCTCGTATGGTTTTATTCTTTATCGAATTCAGCGTGTGTCGTTGTAGTAGATCTGGATTTTTTTACGGGACATCATGAACATGGCGCGCAGGATCAACAGCATTTACCGGAAATTCGCTTGGTTTTGGTTGATTTTTTTCTTCAAGTCTTATATCAAGGCGAGTTCCATGACCACAATAATTATATCCTGGAAGATGTTTTTCCCCAGGATATTTAGCCTGTGGCGTTCCAGGTATTTTCCCGAGTGCCTTAGCACTATCACCACCAAGTATCGCAGAGCAATATAATTCCACAAACTTATATTTTTGTGTGCCGCATTTTACTCATTTACCTGTAAGTGCCGGCGTGGTATTGTTCTACGTGGTTGCTCTCATAAATTTTATACCAGTGACTGCCTTGCATCGAATACAATATAAACTCATGATTATAAATAATATTATATCTGTACAATATGAACTTAATTGACTTTTCAGCAACACGTGAGCAAGCACCGGTCAAGCATCATCCTGTGTTAGTAAATTCCATTCGAGCTATTATAGTTGATCCATCTGGGTTGGGTAAAACCCAGTTGTTGCTCAACCTGATAATGTGGTGGCTCAAATGGGACGAACTTTATTTAGTAGCGCCGTCCGTGGATGACCAACGGTGCTACGATGTTCTTAAGGAATTTAATGAATCTACAGCGGCCGAACACGATGTTATTGAATTCATCACAAAAATTGATGAAGCGCCGTCCGTCGAGGATCTTAACGAGAATATCAACAATCTAGTGGTTTACGATGATGTCATGCTTGACAAACAAGCAAATCCATTCAGAATATTTTCACGAAGCAGACATAAAAACACAGATGTCATTTACGTCACCCAGCGATATACTAAGATTCCCAAAGTAATTAGAGATAACTGTAATTTGTTGGTTATTTTTAACGGCGTTGACACACATACGCTTCGAAAAATTCATACGACATGGTGTCCCGGCGACATGGACATAGGTAAGTTTAAAAACTTCTTTTTACATGCTCAGGAAACCCCGCATGGATTCATCACGATAAGGTTACACGATCCAGCAACACGTTATCGAATTGGTCTCGATAAAATCTTTTATTATAGAAATACATTTGTTATATAATAAACCAGGAATAATAAACCAGGAAAAATTAACCAGATTATCTTCACTATCGAACAATTGTAGCTAGATGGTCTCGAGGTTCAACTTGATGTTGAAAAAAAATCAACAATGATTTTGAGACGATACAGCAGCGATGTGAATAGGTCAGATATACTCTAGCGGCTGAATATAGATTTATCAATTGACTCCAACGCGAAATGGAATTGTCATTGGCTGATTTACACCAGCAGCAAGATATAGCTAAATTTGTTCCAATGGCAAGCGCCATTGACAAAATACGATCAGATTTGTCTCGACAATATGAAACATGAGCGGCTGTAAGTGCACGTGCGAGACAACTAAAGCGACTTGTGTTGGAATCTATTAAGATTCCCACAGGATGAGAAGAATAGCCCAAACAAAAACAAAAAATAAAGATAACAAAATAAAAAAAATATTAACGACAAAAAGTGTAACGACAAGAAATATTTGCTTTTGTTATTTTTTGTTGTTATTATTTTTTCATCATTGTGTGCCGTTATGGTCTGTCACGCACATACAAACTGTTAATTCTTCACCACTTGTGTCCAATATATTACCGTCTTGGTCGGTTAGAGGAAAACGTATTCGTGACAGCTATGGATTATGATATCGTAAATAAAGAGGATTAGTTGGCACCGACACAATCAAATGACCCGGCGGGACATCTGGTGAAAAGCTGTAAAGGATATATCCCTGCTGGGCCTTCTCTAATGCTTGCCCAGACGAGGTGTAGCGACCGTCGACTGCGTCACAGACTAGATTTACAGAAATCGTCAACGTGATATTGACAATTGTATATTACGCTTCCTTCTATACTTTTCTCGTCATCACCCTTGATAATGACTGATTCTATAAAATAGTTTTGAAATATTTCTGCATCTTATTTCACCTGGTTCAGACGTTGTACTCTCTCAGTAATTCTTTGTTCAAGATCATCATTAGGATATTCAAGCACATACCACTCAAGTAGCTTTCACAGATCAGTTTCTTTATTTTTATACTCCTGTGCTATTCCATCGATGAGCAGTTCAAAAGATTTCCCAGACATGCGAATTGAAGTTATGCTTAAACCTGGAGGAGAAGGAGGAAGTCTGGGTCCAGAACCCGTAAACCCAATAGGGTATTTTTTTTAATCAACGGTTGGGTTAAACATTTGTTGAGCAAATATATACCTTTCCTAACCTGCTCTCCTGCGCGTCCATATTTTCCTCCCTTCTCTATACTTTGGTTCTTTTATAAATACTTGTTTGTGCGATAAATAATCAGATCGCGCTGGACGTGGTGGCTTAACAACAGCTGTTTATGCCAGGGGTCATGCCGGCTCGGTTCTGATCTACGATTTGTATATGTCGACGGCATAATCCTGCGTCGATATTTCTACGGTGGCAGTCAGCATTGGCTCGTGTACCTTGATAGTGATCTTGATTGTTTCCCGTTATTGATTTAATTCTGCGCTGAAGTTCATCGTTGATGTGTTCGATTTGATATGATCCTGTTGGGATGGTAACCAGCTGCATCAATTGATGTTTTATGTGAAAATACCAGCGAATTATTAGCGTCTGATCTACCAAATGATTTTATTCTCTGATATATGGCCAACTATAATTAAGTCGTAATTGTGCCAGTGCGATTTCAAGTGTCCGATCATTGGGAGCTCTTATCTGAGCTGGAAAACCAATATCGAATTCTGGCTGTGTTGATGTTGTTGATATCATTGTGGTTGTCGGCGGTGTTGTGTTAGCGATGATCTGTTCCAGTCGTGTGTTTATTTCTGCGGTCATTACTATCTATACGGCGGACTCTAAATGTGGCGCTGGCAACGTTGGCAACATTGTTGCCCGCAGCGGTGTGTTGTCGTTCTTTGACACCGATAATAAATATCCCTGATCGCAGCAAATTCATTGTCTGATATTTCAGCATCGTTTAACCCCGTTGACAGTATCGATGATATATTTATACACGCATATGTCGCAGGGTAAGTTATTTCTGTGTGTTCGTGCAGAATAATATCTGTTAACGGGATATTGCTCGTCTTCAACCGTCCTTTCTGATCCTGAAAAACAACAACCTCATTTGTGTCAACATAGGCGAGGCTCAAAAGATCAGCGAAGTCATCTCGTGTTGCGTATTTGGATAAATCGATGTCACCCCGAAGCTTGCCTTAAGCAGATTTTCCGTAAATATCTCCATTATAAACCATAAACCTGTTTAAAACGACGTGCGGTATACTCAAGCATACCTTTCTGAGGCGGCGTTGATGACCTTGACACGCCGTTAAGTACCGCAAGCACTTCTGGACCGCATATGGGTGGATCCGTTGTTGTCTGTGCTGGTAATGTTGAACACCACATTGGTATGTCACCGGCTAAGCCACTATTCCGTAAAAATTCTTTTGGTAGCGCCAATCCATCCGAATCAAAATAAACAACTCCACGTGGATAAACCGCGTATGCAACCTAATGAGTACCACAGCGAGAACTTCCATCGAGATTCATTATACTTGTTTCAACACGATTTGGTTTTACCGGTAATTGATCACGCATGAAAACACATCTGAAGTTTTTATGTTTAATCCCCGAGCATCATCAAGTAAATCAAAATTGGACATTGGGAGTTTTAGCGAAACGTCCCCAGCGTCCTAAGACCTTGACCATACCACGTTCCTGGTAATCTTAGACCGCGTCCCGTTTCTTGAGGTGGTTATGCCGTATCCTGTTACTTTTTTCAGTGCCATATCGGCAGCTGTTCCAACGGCACCAAGTGCAGCTTCTTTTGCAACAGCCAAAGCAGCTGCTTTAATTAGCACTGGTAACATCGCTAGAAACGGAAATATATGGCCGGTTTTTGTTGTACCCTGATCACATTCGCAGAAAGATCAAATTTTACGCCAATTCTTGATCTCTTGGCATCATTGTAGTGTTTGAGTTGACTTTCAGTCAACGATAATTTATTTGGGCCCTGCAACGCTGCTGATTTCGGAGTTGTTTTTGCCCCAGAATTCGTCTTCGATGTGGATTGCATTTTTGTTTATCTGACCAGGTGTCAGAGTAACATTGACTGATGATATGACATCATAACATCATGAATTATCTAATTACATGTTTTCCACAGGAGCATCAATGACTCATTCATCCGCCAACCTTCAAGCAACATTGTTTTGTCTGACAGAATAATAACGATTGCTCAGTTATTATCAATAGCACCTGGTGATACGCGAGCCCGAAAATGTATGTCAGAAACAGATTGCCCAAGGAAATCCAAGTGCTCCAGAGAAATAATAGATCGGACACAATGACATAAATCTCGCTGATTAATCTGCGAACCAGAATCAACATTCTGATCACGACCCATAAACACCATACGCACGTGCAGCTTGATTTTTCTCGAAATTCAAAAACACTTCTTCAGTTGGTTCTTGATTACCATTTATCCTCAGAGAGACTTCAGAAACTCCAAGCGTGTCAAACACCATTGGGTTTCGCACCTGCGTATTTACACTGGCGTTATCCTGAAACGTTATGAATATATGTTATGGAGCCGACACCCCCTGCTGTGATGCAATCTGCCATGTAAATAACCCAGCAACGTTACCCTGGACACTGTCTGTAGTCATCATCAACCATTAAAACGTTGACATACCACCGCTATCCATGGAAGAAAGTAGCCGTTGTTCTTCAACGCTGTCACTGTTGGCAAACATAACGAAAGTTACGTCAGTATTACTTAACAGCATCACTTATAGGCCGCAAAATTGCAACATCTTTGGTGGCTTTTCTCACAAGCACAATTGTGTGTTTAGCACCGACAACAACTTTTCTAACATTTTTGCAGAATCCAAAAAAGTGACATAGTAGAATTACACATGAAAATTCTCTGTCATTACCCTTTAACATTGATCGCCGTGCTGCAAATCCCAGGTTGAATTCTGGATTGACGCTTTGCAGTGTCCCAAAAGCAGCGGCGTGTCGTAGTATCATTCCAGCTGCTAAAAACGTTGGAACTAGCCTGTGCTAATTGTACCATGAGATACTGCCTATCGTCAGAGTATTCAGCAATGTCCTTGGCAAACATCACTGAAGAACCGGCGGACCACGAATAATCATTGGAATATCTTGCCAGACCTAGTATTGTCGTGGCAACATCAAAATTTCCCGACATGATTCAATGTTTTTTTTTCCGTCAATGCTATACGTGGCACTGTTAAATATGCCTTAACACCATTATTAACAAAACCAACTCAAACTGCAGCTGCAAATGCTATATCCTCTGTTTTCAGAAGTCTTCCATCGATCTCAGTGAATGCATCGGCGGGCATAAAATACCTGTTTGTATCCTGCACTTGTAGCTCGATTCGTACACGTGCGTCATAAGAATAATACTGATAATCACGCACTGATTCATCTTTGAGGAGTGGTGCGTCCATGGCAAATGATGGATGAGATACACATTTGAACATTTTATTATAATTCATTGTTGTCTAAAATGATGTTCGAATACCGATCGATATCGCCGACGATGACGGGCCAGGTTTGCGGTTATGTTTTGTTCTATCTCTTCTGCGGCTTGTTTTGTCGGTGATGGCACTCTAGCTAATTCGTTCAACCGCTCATTTTCAGCTTGATGTATTATTTTGCTGGCACTTGGTGACATCACTTCGGTGCTGGGCAGTTTTATTGGAATGCTTACGTTGGAATGCTTTACATTCTGCTGTGATGTTCGTCGTACTAATCGTGAGAGTCTGTCTTTGACCGCAGAAAATGCTTTACCAGCAAGATTACCAACAGTGCCAATAGCCTTATTACGAACAATTTCGATGGCTTTCATACCTAATTGTTTGACAATCGGAATAGCTTTTGGGGATATCCTTCTGAATAAACCTTGAACATCGCCGAGTTCATCTCCGTTGATCATTTTATAAACCGGTAATCGCGAATTTATCACCCTGACGCTTTCATGTCTGTTTTGGGAATTGTGTAGAATCATGTTATTTTGTTATCGCTGATCTACGATCACTCACTGCCTCATAGACGCCACTGTCCATGACGCCACCGGTAAATAAACGCTGACAAATAGCAGCTGCCTCATTGATAATTTCGTGGGAATTGTTGCTGGCCCGTCTTCCACCAATTAGAATTTCTTGTCGATCAACATAAGCGATGATGTTATTGGGACAAAGATTTTATCCTGAATTACCGACGATTCAGCTATAACATATTACCACGTTGTTTCCTACGCCGTCGATCGCGAGTAGTAAGGCCACTTCCAGTTGCTTCTTCAGGTAATTCTTCTCCCTTTACACGAGGCGGTACAAATTGTGATAATACATCTTCAAGTAAAAACAGTTCTCTATCTTCTTTGACCTGTTTCTCAAATTCTTCAAATAAAGGCTTATACTCACCAGCAATTTGAGATACAGCATAGTAACTTCGAAACACAAAACGAGTACAGTGTGTTCTTGTAACATCGGCAGTCCATGGTTTTAATAGTTTACTATGAATTTGATATCCTATTGAGGAAATCGTTGTAGGGTTTCTTCGAAGTATTTTATAACCTTCGGTAAATTCGGCGGGTGTTTTTTTTTTTTTTTTAGAAGGTTCTGGTTCTGGTTCAGCAGAGCTTGTTCTATACTCTCTATTGCTTACTGTATTTCTTGCCGTAATTGATCTGGAGAATATTTTTTGAATTTTTTAGTTCTTTCTGCTATTTTTATGGTTGATCTAGCTGTTTGTTCGGTTGATTTAGCTGTTTGTTCCACCGACGGAAGAAGATCTTTAGTAGCTTTGGTGACTGGTTCAAGTAACTGTTCTGTACCCTCTGTAAATTGCACATGAGCATCCTGGCGTTGCTGCAGCTGTTGTTTGACAGAATCACGGACTGGAAGATACTTCATAATTGTATCCAGTTGCTGTCGAGCTAAGTTAGCCATAGGAGATTCCATAGTAAGCGCAGAATTATTCATTATTATTGTTACAACAGTGATTTAATTACTGATCACAAAGTCAGCAGATAAACCAGGAGTTACTGTATTACAGTAACGTACAGTTTTTTCTTCCCAAATAAAATAAACCACCTAGATCTCAATTTGACTCAAATGTTTAGACATTGCCCCGGTCATGTGACTGCGCTAAAATACCATGCTATTAATAACACGCTGGGATTTTAACAACACGGTCACGTGGTTCAATACGCTAAGTCGCTGGAATTTACAGGTAAATTCGATTATTGTATATTCGCTGGAGAAATAAACCTGTTCATGTTCAATAAAAATATTTTAGAAATAAATTACACGATTTACATGTGTCTGTCTGTCTGTTCAGTAAGTGTATGCTCATATAAATTATTTCATCGTATATTCTTAAGTGGGACAGTGGCCGAAGTGGTAAAAGCGTTAGGCAGTGAACATGATTTCATGAGTTCGAGTACCTTGTTTAGCAGCAGGAGGAGAAAGGAATGTTGGGAAGCACCTGCTGTATATGGATGAAACGATTCTCAAACTCTGCTGAAGTGAAGAATGTGTGGTTTGCACGGCAGTCTAATGGCAAAATTCACCACTTTGATTAACGTCTATGGGAATATTTATTAGTGGTGCGACCCCTTTACCTTTGCTGATGTAACACAGTGATTTTGATATACTTTTGGATGAAAAAAAACCTAACAAATTTTACATTCATCTTTAGTCTTCCTACTGTCATTATCACCAAGCCGTTCGCCATTTAGTCTTGTTTTAATTTATTGAAGTATAAGTACTTTTGATAATCGATTAAATTAGGTTGTGAATTTTGTCTTCCGACCTCAGTGGTCTTCTCGGACCATAAGAGTCCAGCGGAGAGCACGATCATTGATTGAAATATTCAGCAATGCATGCATCGTTCCCCCTGTGTGAAATTAACACCACAGCCATATCAAAACTCAAATCCAATCTTTATTCTCTCATTTGCAGAGGTTTCTTCACGGAAGGAGTATGCCAATGACCCATATCTGCAGAACGTGATAGGTATGTGCCGTTTTATATATATATATATATATATATATATATATATATATATATATATATACGAGTCTATGCTCTTAAAATAAGTAACAGAGGACAGCGAAAGACAACAAGCTTTGTAAAATTTAACAAATAATTAATTTCCCACGAATACAAATTAATTTCCCACGAATACAAAGTGAAAATAAAAAACAAAGAACTTGCGAAATTGCGAATTAAGTCCCAAAATAATCCCAGAATTACAGACACAAGTCCTAGTAATTTAAAGTCCTGAATAAAATTCAGTAACTGTCCAGGATCAATGCAAAAACGGAAGGCTATGACATGTCTGTTATAGCTCCTAGTGTGTTGATGTGCCAACAGTCTTTTGTTGAATTACAGAAATATAATTCCAGACCTCATAATGCTATGGAACTGTATATATTTACCAATTGCGTTCTGTAATAAAAATAATTATATACGTTTCTCATGCAAATCATCGTGTATGTTTTCGACTGATTGTGTATGTAGCATGAGGCATCTGTGACCATCATCAGATATTGGGGGTTGCAGATGTACACGCAGTGGACAGTATTTGATTGTTCGGCATTATGCTTTAAAAAGAAATTTCATCTGTGATATTAACTTCTAAATTCTTGGCAGTGCGTTGTAAACAAACATTTTCAACATGACGCGTCAACCGAACATCAACATCAAATAGATGTTTGTGTTTGAATATAATTTTCTTCAATTCAGTAACTTATCGGACTACCACAAGCTGATTATTACAATTTACGGCAACGTGTAAATATCCGCCGCTGTACAATGACATCCATGGACTTAAACTTTCTTGCACTGCTTGTATGTTGACTCAGTAGTTTCTGTCTTGTTTCGTGACAATCATAACGTTGCCCCATTCGCTTAAGCTCTTCATCATATTAACATTTCTCTAATTTAGGTAATAATGTTGTTGATAATTTCATTTTATACTGTCAAAGACATCTCTCTAATTAACTTATTTCTGATGATCTTCACGACTGTAATCGCTTGTTGTTTCAGTGTCATGATAACGATGACGACGACGATGATGATGTTCATCATCATTGCAGTATTAAGTCCTTTTGGGTGCTCCAGTCTGCGTCAGCGACATCTCTTGCACAATATCATATAATGACTGTTCATATCTTTTGTCATTACATCGTTTCTGTTCCGAGATAATTCCTAAGTTAATTAATTTATCAACATGCCTCACCTATGGCTTCGAAAGTCATAAAAACATCTTTTGCGGCCTCTTTGACAAATATATATGATGCATTTAAGCGAAACGTCGGTTTAATGTTTCCTGTACCATTACGAACACTCCACTGATCTGTTGCATTATTCCCAGAATAAGATGTATCCATAAGGTCCTTCCAAATACGATACACTCCAATTTGTGATTTTTTCCGCTATTTATATATAACGCAGTAATTGTTTAATATAAAAGGAAATATCTCTCCTCGGGTCTTGTTTGTGAATTAATGTCTTCAATATTATAGGCACGCTAACAATTTTAAGATATTATACAGGAAGATTCAACGGTCAAGCTGATATGCGCAGCCCATAAGAAATACAGCTGTTTGAATACAACACCGGACAAGCCCCAATCATGCAAAACGACATACTAGAAGGCCCAGTAGTCACTAGTGAAGCACATCTCAAGATTGTACGCATGCTTTGCTCTTGCAAAATTCACATAACTCATACCTGATCATAATGGCCGTCATATCTTCATGTACAACTAACACAGGTTTCAACGTCCCCTCAATTACTAAGAAAAATGTGTTTGTCCGCCAGTTAGATTAGAACCGTAAATATTCTGATCAGTAGCCTGACGCCTTAAGTCTCTCAGCCACTGTGCACATTTAACAAGCAAATGAAAAACTCATACACGAAGTTAAGAGGTTGATGGGAAAAATGCATGTGCAGTCCCCCTATAATTTGCAAATATAAAAGTGTCATTTTGAATTACTATTTCATGGCAGTTTGAGTTACTATGTCATGACAGTTTGACTTACGATTTCATGACAGTTTGAATTACTATTTCATGACAGTTTGACTTACGATTTCATGACAGTTTGAATTACTATTTCATCAACGTATCCATATATAGTCCAGTATAATGGTAAGGATACATATTCTTGGAATAATAAGTCTCGGCCACTCAAATATTTGCTAGTGATTTCACCTCTGCTGATTAGTACTCTATTGTCCCATTGCATTATCGTATAACTCTATGTAAACGTGTTTGATAAGTCTGATAAATTTTCAGACAAGTAAATAGGAGGATAAATTGTTAGCTTTAAAAGTATTATATAGATTCTCAAAAGTAGAGTTTATGACACTGTTAGCGACATTATTTGCTGAAGAGGCGAGACAAATCGTAAGATTAACGCTTTGCTTTTACTGTCACTTTATTCTCTTTCAGATAACACTCAGTTAGAGTTGAAAAGTTTTAAGATGAAACTATTTGAGAAAACGCCTGCCTTTGATTTAGCTTTGAACACTCTGCGCAGGTACGGGACAGTATTCATCATTGGGAAGCTTGGAGATGGCAAAACTTTGACCTCCCGCAAACTGATGAAAGAAGTGGAAAGAACAAATACTATCCTTTTGGAATTACATGTAAACGATCCAGCAAGCTTTGACAAACTTGTGAATGGCAAAAGAGATACGGTCGTGTTTATTGATGATTTTCTTGGCAAGAAGCATTTGGACCCATGTCTCTTAAAGCTATGGACTAAACTTTTTCCTAAAATGGAGGAAATAGTTCGAGAGGGAAATGTCCAATTTATTCTGACAACTAGGAAAGATATCCTGGAAGAAGTGAAGCACAATCTACAGGGTCTCGAGTTCTTTTGTGAGGAACGAATTGTGGACATGTCAACTTCTGACTTATCAGGAATAAAGGAACGTATACTGACACGCCATATTGAAACTTCAACTATTTTTGTGCTGGCAGAAGAAGTACATAGATATTCTGCCAGAGATTTAAGTGAGCGGATCAAAATTAGTGCTGCCGACATAAGAGAAATATCCAGTATAGAAACTGTTATCGGCTTTCCTTATAGTTGTTATCTATTTACAAGAGAGACGAGATGGGCGTTGGAGGGAATGAAATTCTTTAGAAATCCGGTACTATATCTTAAGTCGGAAATCGAACTTTTGAAAAGTGAGCACACAGAACGTTACAGTGTTCTTGCCTTGATTCTTTTGTGTGGTGGCACAATTTCTTACCATGATGTATCTAAAGATATATCTCGAGAACCTTTCAAATCTGCCTTGTCAAGAGTATCCAAAGCTTTTGGTGTTCCATTAGATCGATCAGCAGTTGCGAGAGACGCGGAGGTTTTGGCTACATCAGGCACGTTTCTAACGCGTGTTGACGATGGTAGTTATGTATTTTCCCATCAAGCCATAGAGGAAGCTGTATCCCTTACATATCGTACAACGGAACTGATAGATATTATTGAGCTCTGCCCATTTAGATTTCTACTCGAAATGGTCGTTATCAACTCATGCGATCCCCCACGCGTAATATATAGCCGGGAAAGAAGAGACAAGAACTGTAAGATAGAGTTGAGTATTCATGATTTTGAAGGCCTTGCCAATCGTTTCATGAATGAAATATTTGCTGGTAATGTATGGGAGGTAGTACATCACACTGCATTCCTGGATTTGAAATTTCTCGACTGTTTCTTTCAAAAGGTTACTGACTCGGGAAACTTAAGTGATATCATCCATGCTAGGCATAATAATAATCATGGTGGTGACTTGCTTTTCTATGCAGCAGACAACGAAAAGCCAAGACTAAAGCTGGTTGAAAAACTTCTTGAAATTTATTCTGAAGTCCAGTCGGGAAAGAAGAATCAAACTGGAGGGAAGCTGAATTGCTTTAGTGTACCGCGTGAAAAAGATGAAGAAATAGAGAAAGCCAAGTCAAGCGCGTTATACACAGCGTGCAGATTAGGTCGTAAGGACGTTGTTGATGTTCTTCTCAGATTTGGTACACGGCCAAACTATAATTTACTTTCTACAGCAATGCATAGTCATAATGTGGAAATAGTTCAGACTTTGCTGCAAAGCTACAAATGGACAGAAGAACAAAAACGGCTTGCTTTGCAGGAAGCATGCAGACTTGGTAGCATTGAACTATTTGGTTTAATGGTAACAAATGTAAAAGTGAAAAAGACAGACTTATTCTTTTC